>OZ005680.1:52863168-53233168 GCA_963930675.1 Gnaphalium uliginosum | reverse complement strand
TAGCTCCAATATTTGTTGTCGCCGCCTTAACAATACATATTTGTTCCGAGTAGCTTAGTTGTCTCTCTTTCCTTACGACTTAGTATGTGATTTCTGAAATGCAACTACTTGGAGTTTCGAGACATCATCTCATTTGATACAACGTATAACACGAACAAGTAAGTATCATATGTGATTTTTTTGACAAATTTGATTATGAATTAATCACAAGTGATATATCACTGGTTTTTTTATTATTTTACCTTGTAATAACTCTGATGTTGAAATTAATCACAACTGATGTTAAACAACAAAAGTAATTTTCCAAATAACATCGTGTGAGTTTTTGGTAAAATCACAAATGACTTTTTCACATATGACAAAAAGTTAAGTAATCACATTTGTTGTTCCTTAATTAATCGCATTCTCATAACATCACATGTGATTATTCATAACATCACTGTGATTTTCATAAGATCACAAATGATTTAAACATAAATGTTAATTTAATAAAAAATAGTGGAAGGTACACTATGGTGTTTGTTCCATTCACTAGAATCGACAACCATAGAAAATGTGTGACATTAGGTGCTGGAATGCCCAGTAAAGAAAATACCGACTCATAAAATGGTTGTTTGATGCATTTCTGAAATATTTATAAAGCAACCAAGAATTGTCGTTACAGATCAAGATGCAGCTATGAGAAAAGCTGTTGTTGCTATTTTCACGGAATCAAAACATAGGCTGTGCATGTGGCATATCACACAGAAGTTACCATATAAGGTATGACGTTATTGTAATTATAATTCACTTGTGTCGGTTTAATCACATGTGATTTACCATATGTATACTGTTTTTTTTACAAATGCTAAAAAATTGTTAACATCTTGCAGATTTGTTCGGGTACATTGGAAAATACTGATTTTAAGAAAAGATTGAATAAAATTGTTTGGAATATGTACATTATACCAGCAAAGTTCGAGGAGAGATGGGAAAAACTGATGGAAGATTTCAACTTAAAGGAAAACACATGGTTGAAGTATATGTACGGAATAAGGGAAAGATGGATACCTGCATATTTCAGAGAAATGCAGTTGTGTGGGCTGATGAAGACAACATCAAGATCTGAGAATGAGAACTCCTTCTTCTCCAACTTCACGAATCGAGGATCAACATTAGTCAATTTATGATTTGTTTTGAATCCGCAATGGAAAAACAGAGGTATATGCAAGAGATTTTAGATTATAAGACTATAGAAACAGGTCCTAAGTTTAAAACACCACTGAAAATCGAGAGACATGCAGCAAAAGTTTACACACGTTCACTGTCTCTGCTCGTGAAAAAGGAAATATACGAATCTATGTGGTCGTGTTCATTTAAGTCTGTAAGTTTGGAAGAAGGTAGCGAGTCTTATATTGTTAACGCCAAAAAGGAGATTAAACAAAAACAAAAGAACAAGAAGAAAGTTGCAGAGGAAGAAACTGAGGTGACTCGCATTATCAAAAATCAAGAAATAGATTGCAAGGTTTGTAATTTTAATTGAATAGTCATTGCCGATCATGATTTAAGCACTGTGATTTTCATATAGTATAAAAATGCATAAAAAATCACAAGTGATTCTGCAAAATACATCACCAGTGATTTACATAGTACTAGATGTGTTTATACATACTAAATCACGTGTGCCTTAAAGTATGAATACCTTTTCTGATATGTTTTTAATTTCCCATGTGTATGAAGGTGATATGTAATACAGAAGATGAAGCAATTGTTTGTAGCTGTATGTATTTTGTGCATCACGGCATTCTTTGTCGACATGTGTTTTTCGTATTGAAAAACTGTAACGTTGAAGAGATACCCAAACAATACATATTGAGGCGTTGGACGAGAGATATAATCCTGGCTGACTTGAGAAACAAAAGAAAGAGATATGCAGAGTCAAATGAAGAGATTGATAAACTTGCCAATGAAGCAACAAGCAGAGTAGATGAATGCATTAACATATTGAGCAAACATGAAGAAAATTTCAAGGAATTTGTACAAAAGCTTAAAAGGCTCAAAACTGAAACTGAGAATGATTTAACAAGTATACCTTCAAGGGCAAAAGAGGATGTTATTAAAGATTTGGTAGGGATTACAAAGCTAGTCACTGTTGAAGTTGAAAATCCAGAAATTTCAAAGAACAAAGGATGTGGAACAAAAGATCGATGGAAAAGTACAAAAGAGAAGTTAAAAGAAGGAATGAAAAAGAAAAAAAAAGAAAGTGTGAAAGATGTGGGAAAATGACAAGGAATCATGACAAGAGGAACCGCGAGAAAGTAACAAAAGAAAAGGCTGAGAAGAAAGCAAAGAAGAAGGCAGAAGAAGAGGCAAGATCAAAAGAAAATCCAATTAGAGAGCCTGTTTTCATTTCTACTATAAGTCACTTGTGATTTTGTATATCAAATCACAAGTGATTTATGTTACAAAAGTCATTTGTGAGTTTTACCTATTAAAAGTTCCATGTGATACTACCAATGTTTTAAAACTCGATTTTTTAGTCGAACCGGAAGAGTGCCGATTTCTAGTCGGATCGGTTGGGCCGGACCAGAATTGTTAAAAACTCGAAAACATAATATATATACATCAAGTAAAAGACATATAAAAGCATGTCCACCAAACAATTTAACAATCCAACAAGTAAATTTTGTTCAAAGACATACAATTTAACAATCCAACAATATTCTTAACAATCCAACAATCCTAATCCTACAAATGTTCCATGATTAAACAATTCAATAACAAAGCCATACAATCTAACATGAAGACATATTTCAATTTAAACGAGATTGTGTAAATGTCCATATATTCATGGTCCGTTCTTATTTTGTTATGTACTTTTGATTGCGTAATATGTACCAGTTAACAGTATTTGCTCATAATACAAATCCTAAACCTTGATCACAATATTACAAATTTACAATATTTATTCCACCACTTTCAAATTTGAAAGCTCAAATTTCATAAACAAAACTTTTAAATCAACTATCAACACAAACATGGTAACAACATGAATATGGATAAATAAATTATCAACACAAACATGGTAACAACATAGAATATGGATAAATAAATTACTATTATCACAATCAATACATAATCGACTCAAAATTGCAAACATAAAAATCGATTCAAGTTTGATACTACACCGATCAAATGTTCGAAATTAAATACAAACTGAGTGATATAATTAAATTAAAATCGAATAAGAATGCTTACTGCGTGTAGATTTTGAGCACCCTACAAGACATTACACAAATTTACTCACAATATTACAAATTGCTTACATTCGATTGCCGGTGGCTGGAGCAGGCGGCGGTAGCAGGAGCAGGCCGCGCGTGGCAGGAACAGGACGCGGTGGCTGGAGAATCGAGCAGTGTGGCAGGATTTTGAGAGAAGGATTTAGGGCAAGGTTTACCTTTTTTTGAGGAGCAATGCTACATTCACTCAATTTTTACAAACAAGAACTCACAAAATGATGTGGCAAATGAGATAAACCAATCACATTAAAATTTCTTTTCTCTCTCATCACTCTCTCACTTCATCTCATTGGTACACTTCATTGTGTGAACAAAATTTTGTAAATATTTTGTGACTTTATCATTTCTCTTTTTGGAAAGAAGGCCACTGATTTGGAAATAAAGAGTCACGGCATGTTAGGTTTAGCTTTTTTTTAGTCTAGTAAGAAAAACAAAAAATACAAAATAAAATAAAATAATAATACTCGAACCGGTTTAACATGCCGGTCCGGTTCCCGGTTCAACCCGGTCCGGTCGGCCAGCCCAGACAGTTCGCTAACTAGTCAAACTTTGAAAAAAACGGTTATTTTTTAGCCGAAATTATAGAAAAATCCGGTATAACCGGTCGAACCGGTTCTTAAAACAATGGATACTACTCATATGTTCAAAGACAAAATTGTTGGTAAATACAAAAAAATGAAAGAAATAAGAATGCATTTTTTTTTTTTTTTTTAACTGTGATTGTTAGTTGTAAATTTTCACACATGTGATTTTGCCCTATAAAATTACATGTGACTTTTTCCTATAAAAATCACAAGTGATTTATCTTACAAAAGTCACACATTATTTTTGCCTGTTAAAAGTTTCATGTGATATTACTTATATGTGGATTCAAACACAAAATTGTTGATAAAGACAAAAAAAATGAAAGAATAAAGAATGCAACTTTTTTTATTTTTTTAAGTGTGATTGTTAGTTGTAAATTTTCATTCCTCTATTAGTTATAAAAGCACATGTGATTTTGCCTTATAAAATCACACGTGACTTTCCCCTATAGAAATCACAAGGGATTTATCTTACAAAAGTCATTTGTGATTTTTGCCTATTAAAAGTTCCATGTGATTTAACTAATATGTGAATTCAAAGACAAAATTGTTGGTAAAAGACAAAAAAAAAAAATGAAAGAACAAGAATGCATTTCTTTATTTTTTAAGTGTGATTTTTAGTTGTAAATTTTCATTCATCTGTTAGTTATAAAAGCACATGTGATTTTGCCCTATAAAATCACACGTGACATTCCCCTATAAAAATCACAAGGGATTACAAAAATTATTTGTCATTTTTGCCTATTAAACTACTCATGTGTGGATTCAAAGACAAAATTGTTGGTAAAAAATAAAAATAAAAGAATAAAGAATGCATTATTTTTTTTTCTTCAAAAAAGTGTGATTGTTAGTTGTAAATTGTCATTCCTCTGTTAGTTATAAAATCACACGTGACTTTGCCCTATAAAATCACACGTGGCTTTGCCCTATAAAAATCACAAGTGAGTTTGCCCTATATTTATCCCACAAAAGTCGCATAATATGATATAAAACAATGTAAAAAAGCAATGCATCCAGAAAAATACCATTGTTGAGATTCATAGGGCATTTATATCTCAATTTACATAAAATTCATCATCTACGGAAGTAACATCATAAAGTCTACTGCAAAGTTAGCAAAAAAACATATCATAAAAGCACAAGTGATTTTAACATTCATCATTTACTAAAAAATCACTTGTACTGTAACTACCAAAAGTAACACGTATCTGCTTTACAACCCAAAACTAGCCTCAAGCCTCCCTTTACGATTCTGGATCGCATTTATGATGATATTCTCGAAATACCTATCAAACTCCAAGGCCTTCCAGTTCATTTTACACAACTGCATATTATATTCGTGTAAAAGCATCTTTGTCAGTAAGACCCCTCTCTGGCAACTCCAACACGGGATCACCACCGATCAGAATACCTAAAATTTCATGCAGTGATTCTTTTGTAATAGTTACTGACCCTGAATCCAACTTGATATTCATTCGGACGAATCAAACCGATCAACCAAAAAGTGTCCAAGTGCGCCAGGAAGATTCCCTTCAAGAGGAAATTTAATCATGGATCCAAAGCGTATATCTCGTAAAGCATCTTCTGATCATTTTTCATGTTAAGTAAACAATGGTTTTGGAGTGACCCTCGTACGCAGCACACTAAAAAGATTCTCATTACTCTTCTTCTTGACTTTCTATCCGTCATCAGTCCCTTCTTCTTTCACCTTTGATTTCTTTTTCGGTACAACAATCTTACCACTTGTACCTACATTATCAGTAAGCTTCCTCTTAGCAGATTTCAGTTTTTCAACTTCGGGTTCTTTTTTCTTTTTCAAATCAATGACATTCTTCTTGACAACAGTTTTCTTCTCGGTAGCTTTCTTCTCGGGAATCCTATTATTAGTAACATTCTTCGTAGGTTTCTTCTCGGGGGTCTTCTTCTCAGGAATCCTCTTATCAATAACATCTTTCTCTGTACCTTTCTTCTCGGGAAGCTTCTTCTCAGGGATCTTCTTTTCAGAAATAATATTTGTTGTAACATTATTCTCAGCAAATTTATCCTCGAGAATCTTCTTCTCGGCAGCTTTGTTGACAAGTGATGACGTTTCTTTAGAAAGAGATAATGACAGTTTTTGTTCAATTATAGACGCCTTGGTAAATCCCCTTTTTAAAGGTGACATTTGTTGTGTATCACCTGTTTTTTTGAGTTCTTCATTAACAAACGGATTACTATTTTTTAACATAGTTGCTGCTTTAATCTCTTCCTCTGAAAGATGAGGAGCATTCTCTCCACCATTCACTGTTTCTGAAGTACCAATCACTACCCCCACCAAATTACTTTTTACAGATAATTTCATCCTAGAATATCTTTTCGCAACTTCATTGGCAGCTAATCAAATCACATGAATTAACATAATCAAAATGATAATAAAATATGATTCAAAGCATCAATAATAAATATTCTCTAATGATATAAAAGAAAAACATTAAAATATATCAGAAAATCACCTATGATTATCCTACATAAAAAATGTCAGCTACTAAAAACATCACATATGCAGTTTGCATATGAAATTTCACATATAATTTGCACAAAATGCAATTTTTTATCTATCAAAGCATGAATAATCAAATAGTCACTTATGATATAAACTAAACATACAAATATAACTGTTATAAATCATATATAATTATCACATAACAAAAAACCTTAGCTACTACGAAAATCAAATATGAATTAAGCACAAAACTAACTAATACTATAACAAATCACACATGCATAAAAAAGTTAAAATTAACACAATAGAGATTTCATAACATGTACTATTAAGAAATGGCAATGAATTAACAGGTGCAGTAAAGAGAATCATATGTCATTTGTAAGCAAAAATAATTTGAAAAAACATAAGTGAAATTAGTAAGCAAAGCATAAAAGAGTACACTAACCTTTAAGAGAATTATCAACAGAAGCATAATGTATATGATTTTGTTCTTCCAAATTTGAAATAATAAGAGGACATTTTAATCAACAAAACTTCAAAATCAAAAATAGATCAGTAAGATAACAATAACAACACAAAATCATGAAGAAAATGTTATAATAAATAACAAAACTAACTTATAATGATGATAGTAATAAAAACTGAAATCGAAAATGAATTAGGTCAAACAAAAACATATTATCTGCATTTGCAGAAGGAATGGAATCAAGAGGAACCGATGTAGGTGGAATCGCTTTAATATGGCTAGATTCAGCCATAAGATGCACAATATCAACGTAATATGAAAAAATGAGCGACAAACTACAATACGGTACGAAATTGAGTACAAAACTTCAACGCAAATGGATTCACTATAAGAATCGAGTAATGTGCGAGTGTTAACAAGATCATTTTGAAGATTATGGATGATTCGTGTGAGAAATTAGGGAATAAAAGAGCGCTAGAGGGTTTTGATTTTTGAAAGGATGATGATAGAAGAATGAATTTATACACACTTGCAGAGAAAGTTAATACTGAAGTGTAAAATGACTGAATTACCCCTCCGTGTTTTTTTAAACATGAACACATAACAATTAGAAAATAAATCTGATTTAATTTAAGCCCTTGATTTCTTAAATCCAAGGGTGGAGAATGGTTCCCCGTTCTTCAGTTATTTGGACCCGTGATGGCTTTCAAATACTTCAATCTTCAAAATCACACCAAGAACGCATCCTCTAATACATCAAAGACACGTGCTAATTAAGCTCTATACTGCAACCATATGAACGTAGTTTTCAATCATCCAAGTCAACGGTTTTCAAGTATCAACTATAGCATTCGGTTTTCATCAGGTGTGTCGCGTCTCAGGCATGGATACATCTCACTGATGCATGTTTTGAAATGGTTATCTTAAACTTGTTCTTAGCATTAGAGTCTTAAAATGACTCTCATGTATTATCTTTTAGATCATTTGGAAATCTACAATATATTTTCAATTTTGCCCACAAAAAAAAAAGCCTACCTAAATAAGCCTGAAAATGGGCCCAATAAAAATATAAGTGAATTATGGGTAGACCTAATCACCTAAATATCATTACAAACAAGTTATGGAAGCACATACCATATCTAATCAGCAAACTAAATCACATAGCCGCATCACAACTGTATTGAACATTGAACCAGACCAGACCAGACCAGACCAGACCAGAACCCAAACTTGTATTCTGTTCACTGCCTGTTTTAATTTTTGGCTTCCTAAATATACTAACCATTCTGTTCCATCAAAAGTCACTAAAACCACCATATTCACAATGATATCTTCAAAATCAACCTCTATACAACGAAGATACAGGGCATACAAAAAGTGCACACTTTTTTTCATGCCTTCAAGAACATACTTTACAGCTTTGAGTTATGATCAGGTTATGGGAGTAGTCTATTTTAAATTCACCTTTCCTTCTAAAGTGTTGATTAGGAGATTCAACTCACCAATGTCATCTCGAAAAAGAAAGAACCTGGAACTCCAAGGACACGTACATATCTGCTTCGAGTGTTCAAGACAAGAGTATTTTTCGGGTGAACAAGGACAGCCAGCAGCAGAAAGGTACAAGTCGTAAAAGCATACAATGCATTCCCTTTTCACCGAACGACCAAAATCTTCATCCATCTTGCGGGACTGTGAAGCATTGCATAATAACTCCCGCTTGAAGGTTTCAAGCCTCAGGCGCGACTGTATTATCGAAACAAACACTTTCTATTTAAATTGAGTAAAGATATAACGTGTGAGTAGTACGTGTCCTTACTTACTTCTCAAGCTGATTATGACTATATCAAGTGATGATCACACTAAAAGGTGGCATTATCGACCTATCAATAAATGTTATGGTTCGGATTATGTTTCATCTCTTTTTATCTCTAATAGAACAAATGAGGAAAAATTAAAGCAGTCAAATGCCGCCCAAAGACTTTTAATGCATAAAACCTCGTACATCAATATATTAGAAAAGGTTAAATGAGTCATATTCGGTCAGTTATGACTAATACCTAAATTTCTTATTGTAATAATTGTCAAATCTAATGCAGCTACAATTTAAGAAAATAGGGGATTTAAAGATTTACCTTAAGAGCTCTTGTAAGCCAACCATCCTTTCCACACCCATTAGTCCACCCTTGCGTTCGAAAGTCCCATGATGGTTTGGCAGCATATCTGGCTCCCTCCAGCAACAATTTGTCATAAGAGATTGATGTTTTCCTACGCAGTTCACTGTATGTTTGTACACTCAGCTGCCCATGTGGCAACCAGTCAAGCGGCGCAACATTTACCCTCTCAGAAATATTGAAGCCAGTATCAAATCCCGAGTAGTATGCTCCAGGAAAGATCAGGACAAACTGCTTTGGATGCTGCACACAACGGTAGACAGGTATACCCTCCGATTTTAAGGTAGACGGTGAAAGTTGAACAACCTGTGCAAGTCCTTCAGAACTCAGTATCTGATCGATACAATATATGATATTTTTTTGTTTTACATATATCTAGTCCTTGCATATATTTCTCTACCCCATGAAAATTGGGACAGATGATTAACCACATAGTTACAGAAAGAGGTTCACTTATTAGTTAAACAACCAAAATACCTAGAGACAGCAGTGTCAACCCATTTTCTTATAACCTGGTCGATTCAGACTATTTTTATCTCCAAAACAGGTAACATAAAAATAGCTAGATAAAATAATAATAATAAATACTAATAACAAAAAAAGTAGCTATGTTGGTAATGGGAATTCAACCAACTCTCTGATTCTGTATTAATCAAGTTGATAAGTTTATCCTTCAGTAAATATGCTTTAGTATTTTCGTTCATAAGAGATGCAAAAATAGAGCCGAAAGATGCATAAAAACGAGAACTTCAGTCTTGTGCAACTCTGCACATCATGAAGAGAATGTTATAACATCATTTGGATGTTATAACATCCTTGAGCACCATGACAAAAAATCAGTGCAAAACTTTGAAGTGAAGAAAAAACAAGCAGGAGCCTTGGTGGGGTAAAGGGGAGCTTGTGGGTCAGTAGGTCAGTTTATGTACCATCTTAGGCATCTTTATTAGAGTATTCTATGTACAGAGAGAGTAAGCGTGCAGATTTGTACCCATATTTTGAATAGTGACTTCATTTACTTTTAGGCGTGACCCCAGTCACCCCACAGACCAGGTTTTTCTAGACTAATTTGCATTACCAACTTGTTGTGTTTGTTGTGATTGTGTTTTTACATTTTTACTGAGGTCCCTTCGTTACTGTGTTATTACATTATAATCATAAGGCATTTCAGATTCGTTTAATTTTTGATAAAGTATAGGAATACTCACAAGCTTATGGAACAATTCAGGATGTCCCGATAACTGTGGGAAGGTTTTCTTCAGTAGTGCTTCACATTTTTGGTGATATTTACCAGGCACACCATACCAGATTCTTGAAGCACCAAGGTGCATGTAGCTAAGAGAGTATAAATGGTGCTTTTCGACTTTCTGGAAAAAGAAAGCAGAATTTAAAACAGGTCACTAAAACAGAAAAATAACAACCTGTATGGTTAGATGCAGAGCAAAATATCATAAACCGAGATGGCAAAAGTGGGGGGTTGCACAGGTTAGGTAACAAGTTCAACTAGTTGCGGGTTAAAACGGGTTACTTTTATTTGTGGGTCAAAACTGTTGGGTTGATCCGGCAACACTTTCTAGTCCAGTTGTTTGAAATTTTCAAATATTTGATGCATTGAATATGAATTTATTAAATAATTAGTATCATTTATTTTGGATAAAAGAAGTTAGGGGAAACAACTTAATACATGTTAATTGACATATCACTCATTTAGTCCATTCAGCCCATTTTACCCGTTGGATGTAGCTATGTACATTGTTTCACACATTATCAATCAGATACGACCCGAGTTGACCCATTTCCATATGAATTGGTTAAAAGCTACCACCAATAATCCTCAGACATCTCAATGTCTTCATGCTCGATAAAAAAAATCTTACCCAACAAATTGATGAAAAGCACATTCCTACATCCATACGCGGGATCGAAAATGCAGGATTGTCACTATCAAATGCAAGAAGAGAACCAGGCAGCTTGGGGGTATTATGTACGTTCCACCCAGATTTTGTATATTCAGTATGATCATCATCATTAAGTGTCAGTAAAGGAGATCCACTGCCAAGAACTTCTGCCTCTAGATTATGACCAGACAGCACCTAGATACATTCAGCATATAAAAGGTAAGTTATTGACCTGATGATCACTCAAGGAGATAGGGTGGCATACTGGTTAGGTGTCAATATTATTTTTCATCTTGATTTGAAAAGTTAGTTGAAAAGTTATCATTCCAGTTAATAGTGGTCCAATTGGATCAATCTTTTCTTTAAACAAATTTACCAATAAAAAATGTTAATATACCTGGATTTCCTCAGTTGGATTTTGAACAATCCGCCAATATTCTCCCTCGACATTCTCCCAAAGCGGAGTCCTAAAATCCGTAAAAATGTCCTTCTTTTGAAAATAATTCCTTTTAAAATGCTCTGCATATAACTTAAATGTTGGAAGCGTAAACTCTGGGCCATGTTCAAATTCAAAAGCGTCAGGCGCATACTCCAATTTTGTTACTGTGATTCTCTTTTTTTCTTCCTTTTGTTCAATGATTTTTTGAAGTCTTCTCTTTGAATGTAGATCTTTAAGTGCATCGATCTGTTGAACATGGGTACCAAATCTAGAAGATTCAAACTTATTTTCCTTTATAAGGGATGGTGGCTTCCAGGAATCAGGAGGAATAATACGGCAAATTCCGTATTCCTCGGCTTTTGGGCGTATTTTGGCAATATATTGAAGAGTATCTTTAAATTCCTGTCACATAAGGTCATAGGTTAATTCATAAAGATATATAATTCCAGGAAAGACGTTGGGAATACTATCACTATTCACTATCAAAACATTTACTTACCTCTTCAGTTGGGTGAAACACAGGAGTATATTCTACTAAAGGCCTGCAGGCATCTTCTTGACGCCAACGTGCAATAACCTGTAGAAATTGTAATCTAGGGCTAATTACAATAAAGTGAGAAGATATTTGAAAATTGAAGAATAAAAATGGTAGTTAAATCACAGAACCAATTGAAAGATATGATGTCAAACCTTCTGGCAATTATTGCAACTTGAACATCCACGCTTCACTCCTTTTGGAAGGGTATTTTCTCCAGAGATAATCTGCAAGACGAGGCGATTCTTAGCTCCCATTTAGATTCATTAAACTCTTAATGAGCCCTATAGAAGATAAACATAATGATCACCACGTGCTGCTAATTTTGCAATTAATTAAACTATTGCCATCCACACTCCACAGTCAAACCTGATAATAGCGATATGGTAGGGAAGGGAGAAAGATCTCATATAGCCAACATTCATAAGATTACATTTTTTTTTTAACTCAAGTAGTTTTCACACATGTTATAGATCCCATTTAAGTGAGTCAATTTTTTTTAATAATCGAACTATATCCTACTTAAATCCCTTTTTGAAGACTGGGAATATACCACTTCTTTATGTTTATAAGTACACACTTCCTTTATTAAGGTGACTTCACACTGGTTCTATAAATGATATCATTGCCGGTATAATTTTTTAGTCACTGTTGCAAACGGGTTCAACATACAACAATATGCCGTTTTCATGTTCCAATTGAACAGAGTCTATTTTTCATTATTCTCCAAGGAGAAGGCTTTCCTCACTTATATTCTCATAATCTGGCATTGCCCAAATTAATGGAACTGCATATCAAAACCTTTGGGAAAAAAGAAAAAAGGAGATAGATAACCGTATTAAGATTTATCCTATCCGGATTTTCCTGGTTAACGAGCTGATCATCAAGTATCCATGGCCTTTTCTTGACAGACTTTTGAAGCTTATCAACATCAGCTGTATTAAAAAACGCTTGAGTGGGCTCTGGTTCAATGTCACTTCGAATGCCTGCCAAGTTACAAGCTTCATCGTCCCTTTTTGTTCTCTTCAGCGTGAGAGTTGTGAGGGACACAAAGCCTGGCGGGGCTGGTATGTCATCTTCTATTCTCCTTCTAGACCCGTTGCCTCTGTTTGCCATCATTGCTGTATGAAACCGGACAAAGATCAAGCAATCAAGTTAGAGATAACATGATTGCATACTGACAAGATCACTAAGAATATTCGCTTAATTATATCTTGAAATTAACGAACATACTACAAGATGTTTCATGAACCATTAACACATACATAAAGCAAAATAAAACTTATAGCGGCTACTAAATTATGTAATAGAACAATTAGGACTAATGACACATTATCTGATAATATCTGGTTGCATCTGTAGCCAACCCAAACTAACTTTGGCCAAATACTTTACTGACCCAAGGACATGTAGCATGATCCCAAAATCCATCTCGAAACAAGACTAACTAGTGGTAGTTCTGAAAATGACTCAGTCCACCATTTAGTCTAATATAACTTCAGATTCCGTTTACTTTCACATCACAACACAATTTAAAAATAAAAATAAAAATCCAAATCATGTTCTTTCTCATTTTACTTCACTAATGTATTGCAAAGAATTACCTAAATCTAACCAAATCCCAAAATGTGAACGCATACAAGACATACGAACTGCCTACGGGCGTCAAGATAATGCCAAAAAAGTCCTATTGTGACCGATTCGCGCTTCAATCATGAACAAGCAGTAATAATGCAAAGTTCCTTTAGCGATTAGATTAAATTTTAATGTTAAGTTAACCAAATTTCAGCAGATATTTATGAGACAACAACAATAAGCATTCTTCAATTCATTGTAATCAGCTTATATAAATGAAGTCATAAGCAGTTCAAGTGATTTCACACTATTTCCAAACTAGAACACGGTTAGGGTTTACATTGCAAAAATAAATTGTAGGTACAATAGCACATATTTATGTTCCTCAAATTCCGAACCAAATGATCAGTTAATAAATAAATAGCTAGTCAATGTACAAAACAATAGCATCAATTTTGTGTTTACTATATAGCAACATAATCATACCTTAAAATGACGAACAAAGACCGAAATTGCTGTAGAAAACCCTTACAGTTCGTACGGACTTAAAAACGAGCCATAGCTTTTGCTCAGATGCTACGAAATACACAAAATACTTTCAAAAGGTCGAGCGTAGAGATGACGCGGCAGAGATGATGTCAGTGGTGATGGTGCCGCGGTTCTGGTGGCAGGGTGACGCTGGCGCTGACGTAGTGACAGTGATGTGAAAATTTAAGCTTTTTGAGGAAAAAAAGAAAAAGAAAAATCAGTAAATCATCAATCACGCCCGCCTCGTGATCACGATCATGAACGTCGAAAATACTGAAAAACACAATAAAATACCCTTGGAGTAGAAGAATCGATTTACATTATGTTAGGTGTTCAATTTAACATTAAAGTTCAACACCAATACGATTTTGTGACGAGTGGTTTAATGTTTAATTCAATGTTCAAATGAGTCGACAAAAATTGTGTTTAACCAATCAAATAAAAGGATAAGGGAAAAGAAAAAAAAGTCTTGAACGCAGCTGCAACTAACGTTCTAGGCTAAACACTTACTTTGAATGTTGCATTTGAATGTCGATCTGATATGGTGAACGTCGAATTCCGACATTCAAGTTGATAAACAACGAGACTTTGCCTTCCTTGCTCCCCTTGCTCTTATGTAAATTAACATGATATCACTTGTACATCTTTTTCATGTCATATTTTGGTAGGTAATTGTTTTATGTGGTCCAATTTTATTTAAAGAATTTCTTCTTGTTTGTTGTAAACTTAAAAAGTTAACTATCAGAAATACGTTATCTTCAAAGTTCAAAAAATATATATTTTCAATTAATTAATGTAACCTCACTGTTTTATTTTATAAATAATAATAAAAAAACTAATTTAAAACTCACATTATTTTTAAGCTATTTTAGTAGGTGTTTGGATTAGTTTTGTACATACATCTTCATGGTAAGAAAAAGTTATTTTTGGTGTTTGATATAATTTATACTTTTGGACTACAATTCCATATTAATTTGTTTTTTCCCCTTTATATTTTTGTTTATTGTGTTACCCAATCATCTATGGTGATGGATTAAATGCTATACTTATACCAAATATTTACAACACGATGAGGGGTGATACTGTTTTCAGTGTTTTCGATGGGCAATAAGAACATCAGAATGGTCAAAAGGACATTTAAAGGAGGTGGGTCCTCCTCGCATTTGAGGAAGGAGTCGGAACCTCATCAACAACCGGATCAGGCGTTGTGTTATCAGAATCTATATTAGATTTTTGTCTCCGTTGATATACTTGGAGAGGAGGTTTATCAGGTTCATAAGATGGTTTGGAGCTATCGGAAGAGACGTGTACCTCAATATCAGGATATTCAAATATAGACATTATAATTAAATGATATGTTATGTTTCTTAGGAAAGAAGGAAGCCCGATTCAAAAAAAGAAACAGTAGAGACAAAGTAGCGTTTTAGCTGTGGATCATAACAACAAATTCCTTTTGAGATCTAGAATAACCCAAGACAATGTATCGATGAGCCCTTGGATGAAGCTTATTCAAATTTGGTTGGAAATTATGTACATAGCAAATACAATCAAATATTTTTATAATGATATAAATAAGATTTGACAAACTTGAATACTATCTTATCACCATCGATTAGGTTATAAATCCGATAACGGACATGTACTTAAAAACCTTAACAAGATTACCCACTGACACAAGCGAAAGGGGTAGGGTAGCTCGAGAGTTACTAGATGGATGTGTACGAATATGTTTGCCAATCTGGCATGACTCACAATTAAAGCTAGGCATGTAGTTTATTTGAGGTTTCAATTTCTTTCAAACTTTTGAATAAAGGATGACCCAACAACTTTGAATATTATGAATACCCCCTTCACTCAAGTATGCTTTAGGAGGTTCTATATCTAACCGATATAGCCCATAATATTTAACGTAACATAAAAGGTCATATTTTACGTAGATTATTGTTCCCATTTTTACCCTAATCACAAGAGATACATGAATAAATTAATGTTTTTACACGAAAAATATAAAAAGGGTTTAATTTAGATGAAACTTCCAAAATCAACAAAAAGCTCAAATATAGTATATAATAGAGCTAAAACGATTCACTCGTTATTTTAACTTTAAAATGAGAAAACTATACTTAATCAATCTCATGTGATCGTTCAAATCGGACAAGAAGTTAGAGCCAAACGAAGATCACAAGAACTACGACTAGTGACCACGACTTACGATCCCGCACAAAAGAAGAACGGAGACCACACACGGCACCTAAGGGTACCGTATACGGCACCTAGGTACCGTATACGACACCTTTAGTTCCGCATACGGACACCTAGGTGCCGAATACGAGTGCCTAGGTGCCGAATACGGGTGTCTAGGTGTCGAATTTTGCGTGTGGGTGTCAAATTTCAGTGTTAATCGGGTTTGAAGGTGTCAAGTGTAACTTTGAAGCTTCCAAGTCCCAAGATGCCTATAAATAGAGACCTCACATAACATTCTCAACACACCTACACACCTCTACACCTCATTCACACACACTACACGCTCACTCTCTCTACTATGCTGTTCCAATCGCTCGTAAAGAAAAGAGGAGATTACATTATATTTGATGTATCAATTGATGAAAAGATAAATACAAGTCCATCCATTATAGTTTGATTTATGTTACTAATCACTTTCATTTTCATTTTCATTTTCAATGATAATTGTATCTTTTAATTAACAACATTAATTCATGTAGGTAGTTACAAATTAATATACTTGTATTTTACAAATAGTCATACATCACACGGGCTCAAAGACCTGTATATAAATACAAATTAATATACGTTGCCTTTAATTTAGGATGATTGTGTCGTTTGTTTTATAAAGAAACCGAGAACTCGATTTTCACTTTTGTGTTTGATGTCATCGTTTGTAACTTATGAGTTATTATTATTTGATCTTTTCGGTAACATCTTATCATCTTTTTTTTTTCTTTGAAATTTACATATATTAATTATATTAAGAGCTTGTTTGATTTTGTTTTCATCAAGTCTTCTGTTTGTTTTATATGCTGAATAAATTGTATAAATAATTAAACTTAGCAAGTTAACCCTGACAAGACACATTTACTTAAATTTTCGTAGTTAAGACATGTCTAATCGAATATAACAAACATTCATAAGTGTCTAACCCCATTAATCTCTATGCGCATTAACTTTATTAAGTCAAAACAAAGAGACATTAAACATAATCTTAAAAACATAACATTTTGAAAAATCAACATTAGCATTTTCTTTTTTTGTTTTGAGCTTGGACGGTGGATTACGCGGGCTTAAAACTTTCTAGTATATATATATATATATATATATATATATATATATATTACAAATGATGATAATATAAAATATAAAATACACATAAAAAGAAACGGTACAACTCATCATCATCCGCTAGTCACAAAAAGATTTCATTAAACACCATCCTCCGAAAAAAAAAAACTAACAAAAAGACACACACCATCTTTTTGTGTCTTCTCTGTAATCAAGGGTGTTTGGGATTGCTTATTCGTAAGCACTTTTTTACTTTAAAGAATAAGCAAGTGACATCATACTTATTTTTAAGTGTTTATTCCTTAACAAATAAGTAGATAAGCACTCTTTTGAAAATTGTTTGTTTCTGCTTATTTGCTATAAAAATAAGCAATATGCAAATCACGGACGATAACCGCCGGCTAGTTGAATCAATCTACCAGATTAAGGGGGTATTTGAGATTGTTTATTTGTAAGCGCTTTCATGCTTAAAAAATAAGCAAATGACCCCATACTTATTTTTAAGTGTTTATTGTTGGGTCACTGGTCTCTAATCAATCAAATTATTAATATAATTATCTCTTGGAAGAAATGATGACGACGAACTCCTTGTCAATGAAGAAGAAGGTCACTGCTCTACAGTTTATTATAAACTGATTAACTGAGTGATTGAATCTCTAATTTGTGTAATCGCTAGTCATCATCATGATAACGAGAGATTCAGATCACTCATTTATCAAATAAATGAAGCAGTCGATGTCCATGAATAAAAGACAGTTGCTGGAAGAAGATAAGAAGAATTACTCTATAAGAGCATGTTAGCTCGCAGTGAGTAAAGAAGAGTATCTCTCCTCCAGTAACTAGAATAAACCAACTTGTTCTTTGTACTCGCTGGTTGATAGTCCCTGATCAAAGAACGTCAGCAACATCCAAGACTTACTCAAGTATCTCAAGTCACAACTTTCACATGATCAGAAAATGGGACCACGGAAACTACTCTAACCGTTTTTCTATTTGTCCAGAGCCAGTCAAGCAGCGACACGTGTCATTCATATTTCAGATTTATAGGAGATATTTACGGATGATCCATCCTATATATAGAATGACATATTGTACTTAGAAGTTTGCCGTTTTTATATTAATCATCTGTACTATCAGTGATTAAGTGTGTCTAAGTAGGATCACGAGTCAGCGAGTAATCATTTGATCGATTAGTTGGATCAGTGAGTCTCCACAAGTTGTAATAGTTAGCATACATTGATTAAATTTTGGCTTATGTTAGATCTGTTTCGCAATCAATGTTTGAGTTGTAATTGTTGATTCAATAATATACACTTTTTAGCTACTATATCATCTTTACGTTATTGCATTGATTACTTGTCTTATACTATGTTTATTGCTTTAGAATATAATCTAATAAACAAACTTTGAAAAGCTTAATTTAATTTAGTATTTGTATTCTTGGAAAAAGGTGAATTTTGTGACACATAATGTATTTGTATTTCTATTGATTCATCCATTCTTACGAAATTTATCCTTAGAACCTCACTATACTTCTCTTAGAAATTAAAGAAGATATATGATCGATGTAACATTACATATTATATATATACAATATTATTCTTTAGAATAAATTTTATATTAATTATTTTGATTAAAATGTACATACGATACAATTATTTTTTTAAAATACTAGTTTTTATTAAAATAATAAAACATTTAACACGTACGTAATCAACTAATTAATGGTACTGTTTGTTAAAGTAAATAGCTTTTACACTTATATTTTAAATAATAAACAATCAAAATTTAATAAACACTAAGTTAAAGGGTTAAAATATGAGGGAAAAAAATTTAATGGTTAAACCGAAAAATAAAATTGAAAGTTTGGTGATTAAACCATTTTTAAACTTGTGTCCACATCATTAATAATAAATAAAATTACATAAATCGTCATTTAAGTTTGTTCTAAGTTTCAGTGACAGTCATTTACAAATTTTAATTACACCAGTCATCCTTTATTTTAAAACTTATTATGCCAATAGTCCTTTACACTAACGAATGTTAACTATTCGTTAGAAAAGACCATATATGATAACTTTTATTTTTTTAATTTATTTTCTTTAATTAAAATATAAATGTAAGTAATAAAATCTAAAATATATACGGGGCATTATTTTGAGTTAGCTTTTTAAGAGTTTTTTTCTTTTTCTTTTTTAATTTTTCACTTTTTTGTTGTTAAAAGCCTATTGTTTTTGCCAAACAACTTTAGGCTTAATAACTTTTCAAAGTAAAAAGCTTCTTTTTAAGAAGCTAAAGGGTTGGGCTTTTAGAATTTGAGCTTTTTAGCTAAAAGCTCTAAACGAGAAGCTAAGGCAAACACCATTTAACTACACATAACATCATTTTCATCTTCTTCATTTCACTTGGCTAATATATCTTCAAATTCGGTCATCTTCTCCGCTAAAATATTAAATTTTATTATCCACCACCATCTTTCACCAGCAAATATACATTTGTTACTTAAATATTACGAGTCACATATTTGGTTGACAGGATTTCGATGAAGTTATACTTTAAAGCTAGAGTTTTCATTTGAGATGTTTTCGAGTAAGGAATGAATGCAAAAGAGAAGAGGCAGTGACTACCAAAGTCGTGACCTGAAAACATGACTGGGTGATGGAGGATCGCCGAGTAGTGAAAGATGGTGATAGACTATAAATTTTGATGTTTCAGTGGAGAAGGGACCATATATGGTGATGAATTTGCTAAGTGAAATGAAGAAGATGAAATGGATGTTCTGTGTACCTAATAATGTGTCTATACATATTTTAGATTTTATAATTTATATTTTACTCAAAGGAAATAAGTATAAAAAATAAAAAAATATCACACGTGGTCATTTTTTAACGAATAATTCGTTAGCCTAAAAAACTATTGGCGTAAGAAATTTCAAAATAAAGGATGATCGGTATAATTAAAGTTTGTAAAGAAATGTCAGTAAAATTTGAATCAAATTTAAAGTATAATTTGTGTAATTTTCTCTTAATAATACTTACATAACCAATTACAAGTTACCAAAAGGATTATTTTAAACGGTGAAACAAACTAAAAAATAAATAAATTTTGGTCCCTATAAGTTAATGTGTTAAAACATTTGTTTAATGATTAAATTAAAGCATTATTAACAAAATAAAGTTGTTACGCAAGAATCAAAACTTGCTGTCTTTATTATCCTAAAGCAACAAGATGCTCTTTTTAATGAAAAACATTCGTGACTCGGTGACCGTTAATACACCATAAATCTAAACTAAGTCAAGTTTATAGCTTAGTCAGTTAGAAATTCTAGTCAAGCTTAAAAGTAAGGACAAATTTAACAGAAGAAACCCAGAGACCGCAACAAATATCTAAACAGGGTTGGTTAATATTACAAGATTTAAACTCATCAGTCAAAATTGAATTCAAATGTAACCTTTTTCTGATTATGATAACATGTTTTAGTGACTGTAGTACCCCATATCTAACGTTTCTACTTAAAATGGTATCTATGAATCGGATTTTTTTCAAGCCGATTTTATCTTGGATGACGTTGAAGCAAGGTGGGAAAGAGTTCTATGTCCCACAAACATCAAGAAGATCCCAAGAACTCCCAAAGTTTTCAATGTGGTGAAAAGATCCAACTGTGGGCAGTAAAATAACCAAAAAAACATATCCATATTAGAGGTGGCATGAAAATGAAGGTTGTTGAACGATCAGAAATAAGTGAAATGAGAGGCGTACCTTCAGCCAGAAAAACGCATACAGCACAAGGACGGCTGCAATGCCACCGTGGAAGAGGATGGCAAATGTGGCGGGTATGGTTGATGTTGGGAAGTTCTTCAAGTTCACATCAAGACGTAATAGCTAATGCAAAGAAAATTTAACAATATTGCAAAAAATGTTAATAATTAGTCAGCTACAAGAGGATAGGTGGATTTTAACTTTAAAGCATACTACTAAAGGCAGCAAGGCGAGCACGTTCGTACGGGGTCAAAACAAGTTGGGTTGAAACGGGTAATTTTTAGTACGGGGCCAGGTAAAGTTGTGTTGACCCACAAAAACAATTTTGGCCTTATAAAATGTGTAAACAGTTATAGAAATGAATTATGATTACAATAATACCATCTCGTAGCATAAGTTATATAAACCTTTAAATAAACAGATTTAGGAGGGTTATTCTAATTTTGTTTTCAACCGCAAACTCACACACACACACACAGAGAGAGTCAACCTTTCTGCCAAATCTTAACCCTCAACCACTCAGTTGAGGCTTGAGTGACTTCATCTAACTTTTTTATTAAGCAGTTTTAGCCAACTTTTTACTTGAGACGTTTTAGATTTGTGTACACAAATATCAGAGTATAGAAGATCTACAGAAGAACTTACCCCAACTAAGAATGCCAGGAATGGAACAATAACCAAACCCAAGAAAGCAAAAGAGACCTCTTGAGGAGGGCGCTTTTCTGGAACCCTGAAGATGTGGTTTATCTCTTCTTTGGGTCCATATCTTAGGTAAGGATCGACAGCTTTTGTAGGAGGGAGGGTTGCTTTCTCAGGTGCCTTAGGCAGATCTAACTCAATAGAGCCAAGAGTTTGCAAAACGGAATTCTCCTGAGAGTCCGAAATAAGCTTAGAATATGAACAATAACATAGGAAAATAAACTATAGCTAATATGCAACATTTACCATGACGGCGTCACCCACTGTCAGCTCAATTTCATATTGACCAGAGAGATAGTAGAACTTCTCAACTAGACCAAGAAAATCCTGAAACGGGCAAAGTAAACAAGTGTAAGGATCACGTGCAAAAGATGACAAGTGATGAAAAAAGATGTATCATGTTCAACTGTTCGTACATGCTCAAATTCCTATCGAAAACATTATTCCAGCACAAATTTTAATAAAACCCAGAGCAAAGTACCAGCTATTATAGCACAAACTTAATGCACTATAGCACTGATTGCCTTGGAACTAGTAGAGTTGTGCTGGAATCTAGAGATGTCAATGTCAACCCATATACTAAAGATGGGGTCGATTTGGATGTGTTTCAAAATCCAATAGGTCAATGTGCTATATAATAAGTAGCTAAGTATAAAATAGGATAACCAAGTTGGAAGTAGCCCAGAGTGTTATTCTAATGTAATCAACCTCTGAAATTCACTTATTCAAACAAATTCTATATCATTTTAGTAATATAGTTTTCGTAACCACATTTAATGAATTAACTTATTGTAAAATTCAAAAAACATTAAAAAGTAAAGTTTAGGCAGGTCAACTATCAGCAGACCCTGTATTATTCCTTGTTAATATTCACCCTTTTGGCCCATTACCCAACCCATGACCCATCCCTCTTTCCACCTCTACGAGAAACATATACGATATATCGTAAATGGTACATAAAACAGCATTATAAAAAATAAAAACGAAATTGACCAGAGTTATCTCAAACTGCTTCCCAGGGTTTCCCACAACAAAGACATGCTCAACTCCAGATTCATGCTTCAGCTTTAATAATGCCTGCAAAGTAAACAGAAGTTAGATAAGTTAAGCAGACAAAGACTGGTCATATATATACATATATATAGTCTAGAAGCTCGTCAGAGACCTGATGAGGCTTGAATGTTTTGCCAATTGGGGTTGTCAACACAAACGATAAGTGCAACTTTTGAAGGTGGTTAGCCGATAGAGACAGATCAGTCTTTCCTGGTAAATAAAGCCTAACAAACCAAAGATCCACATGATGCAGATACAAAAATGTCAGGTTCCATGTGCAAAAATAATGAAAAAACAAGACATGATGATCAAACATGAGTCTGCTTTAAGTTCATGTTGATCCAATTGCACATTTGGTGTGCAAGTACACTTGGTTAGGGTAGCTTTTCAGTCAGTTTCTACGTTCAACATAGGTTTAAAAAGACATACTTCTTTTCAGACTCCACAATATCGCCCTCAAGCAGTGCAACTTTAGCATTATCAACTTTAACGATTCCTGTAACATGGACTGGCACTTTTGTTCGGCCTCCAGTTGCAAATTTTCTTTTATGTTCTGGGTCTGAAAGCACAATCTAGCAAAGAATAAATTAAATTGGGGACAGAGATGCGTTATATTGAACACTAAAAAAGGCTGAAGCAAAGCGTATCAGTTTTGGATCAATTTGAAGTACCTCAAAAGCAAAAACATACTTCCCAACATCAACACTTTCTGGCAAATCCATGGTATAAATAGCTTCTTTTGGATCAAAGTGAAGTTCCTGAAGTAAGAAGAATAATAACTAAAGCTAGGAACTCAAGTTTATAGATGCATGTCATGGGTAACAATTGCCAATTCATAGAGGACCTGTTTAAGGACTGAGGCGTCTTTTGAACCAGAGGCGAAAATTTGCATAAGTTTTACTGACAAAGGAGGAGCCGAAGACCCCAGCACAGTGTTCACACTGACCTGCAAGCAAAAATATGAAAAGTAACAATCTGGAACCATAAACCCCAAGTGAGAAGTTCCATTGAAGTTAATCAGATAATCATCAGCTATTACTGTAGGTCACATTTGGAAAACAATCAACACATGTTTTAACAAATATTATCCGAAGGTAGATGCCATCCAATTGAGCCATTGCTTAAACCCCTGTATGATATGATCAAGTAGCAACATACATTTCGAAAATGGAACTAATAAAATGCTTCACCCTTTGATATAAGGGCTCCCTAGGCAATATCAATCTGTCTAATGTTCATGTTTCACTTCATAATCCATATCTCATTATACCACTGGAAGTTCAGAATCTAAGGGTCTAATAAATCAGAATTTGAAAAAATAACAGCATGATGAAAAAGGTCAAACAAAACAGCACACACCTTAAGTTTATCTTTACTGGTCAATGAAAGCACGGTAGCTGGAAGCGACAAAATTAGAGGAACTGATACCCTGCAACAGAAATAGTTTGCAATTATATTAGAAGAAAACAGAAACTGTTTCATTGTTTAATACTTAAATGCAATAAGTGGCCAAGTGTGGTGACCAGACTAGACTTGCCTGTTGTTTTCTAAGCAAGATAGAGCGTCAATTTGGTAATACAAGTCTTTGCTATTGCCAGGGGTTCCAATGCCAAGAAAAAATCTTGCTAAACCCAAGATCTTGTCCTCGGGTATCTGCAACATTTGAGCGACACTCGAAATAAATTATAATAACAGGAATAGAAAGTGGCATGTTCGAAAGAACATGAGAGTGTATCGTACGTTTAAACTTCCAGAGATGGATGAAAAGGCAGTCAGCCCTCGAACAACTGCAGAAGTGGCTGAAAGTGGGCCTTTTTGTCCACTTGCATCAATGTGTTTGTCATCGAAGTAATGAGACCCATCATCTACCAAACAATCATGAAATAAATTAACTAACTAGTGTATTCAAGACATAATCACTTCTTAATACAGGTGGAAATCAACCATCATGCATATAATCCGTATTCTTAAAAACTAGTACAGAATCACACTCATCTTTCACTCTGCATATTAACATAAATTGTATCATTAGAGTAATGTTCACTTTTTTGTTGCTATTCCTATTTGCCAGGTTTATCATTAGATTTGCCTCACTAGATAAGCATACTAAATTATATTTCATATGCTAGTGACACCAATACAAATTATAAGCCCATTACCAAAACACTAGAATGTTTCCACCAGTTTGTCATCACTTGTCATCAAGTTCTCTACTAAAACGGAAGTAATGCCAGCCAATCCATAACCGGTCAATAATCTATAAATTGAGCACATGAAACTCCAAAAGAGAGAGACACTGGAAAGTGGAAACACAACATATAGTACAGATAACTTTATTGAAAAGCTTTAGTAAGTCAATAAACATTTAATCAGTTACACCTAATAATATGTGTGCTATGTAGGTTAAAAACCGTTAGCAAGCACAAGAATACATGCAACTTAGTGAGCTTATTATAAGCTTGCAACTAGTTGACTCTAATCTCAGTAACTTCAGGTTGCAATAGTACATCTCATATGGTCTCACTTTTCTCCAAAATAAATCCAAACATGAAAAGAAGAATTTGCCATAGGAAAAAGTAGAATTTGCCACTGTGTGTCATAACATAAGAGAAGGAAAATTTGCCAGATGCAAGTTGAGGTGGAAATTAAGGAGAATATATGAAGCCGCAAAGAGGCATTGGTACACCTTCAAGAATATAAAGTGTAGACAATTTGAATCTGATAGAATAGGTTCCACACTATTTGACAATAAATATACAAATTCCTTAAAAGGGGAAAGACGATTCACGCACTAACCATATTTCTCAATACTGTCAAAGAGCTTCACAATATCTTTTTTCAGAGTACCAATCTGCACAAAGGCACACAGAAGTTAGATAGAGCAAGAGCCTTTCATGACATAGTCAGTAAAACTGATAAAGTAGAAAAATCACATAAATGTTCACTATAGAATGAAAGATGGGAAAGGCACAATTAGCATCAAGTTTAGTGATTGAAAAAAGTTGCTACTATAAATTATTGATTTATATGAGCATGTAGAAAAAGGAATTATATATTTTGCTAGCTAGGAATTATTGTTATCAACTCCTCACAACATTAACAGAATTAGCTAACTTTCACATTTCTAGTCAACTATATTCAGACGACTAAAGCAAATATGGAGTAACATTTCTAACAACCCATTCACATACGCATCAAAACACACCAACAATACATAAGGCTACAAGGCATAATTCAGCTGATACACATCCTCATAGGCCCACCGCTTGAGTACAAGGTACAAATACGTTGGAACAACACATTTTTCAAACAGGACAATAAACAGCTTGGCTACATAGTTGCATTTAAATATGTGAATGGTTCAAGTTTGTCATGACAGACATAGATGCTATCAAATAATTACCAGATTTTCATCAACCGCAGAAGCTGCTAATGATACAACTCCAGCAAGGGTTTCAAAAGCCACTCCTGGTTCAAGTTATAATAAGACATGAGTAGTTGACATAATAACATGAATGTTGACACATAATCAGATTGACTATGACCAACCTTCAGCAGTACAACAGACTGACAGAGTTTAAAATGATTTGACTAATACTGCTTCGATAGAGACATTAACATCAATATCATTGAGCAAAAGAAGTTTACCTGCAGCAAAAGTACTAGACTCAGGATTGTTAGCACTATAGCGCCACCTTCCATCACTTTGGCTGAGAGCCTGAGAATTATTACAAAGTCAACTAAGACATTCACATAGCAACATAAACCTTTTGAAAATTATGCTTTAGAGGAGGGAAATGTAATCCTTTACCATACAATATAGATAAAACCAACCTTTATGGAACGTATAATCCCATCAGCATTCTCAAGAAGTACATCCACTTCAGAACTCAGATCCTGCATGGGTATTAAAAATAAAAAGAAAAATCATGTAATGAGAAAAGGTAACAGCAAAGCTAATATTTATATACCAGAAGGATAAAACCTGACAATCGTCTTAATAGATGTTAGCTTCATTATGTCAATAATAACTTTCTTATACAAACTTGTAGCCATGACAATATTGCCCACAATTTATGCAAAAAATCAAGCACTGAATTATTGAATTTCTCCACACAAAAAATTGGTGGTTACCTTAATAAATAGCAAACCGCCAACTGAATGATAATACTCCACAAGTGTTGCTGCATTTTTAACAGCATCTTTAAGTCTTGATACAACGTCCTAAATAAGTAAGAATTAGTATAAGAACATTCAACCCTTTGAAAGATAAAAGGAAGAGCATTCTATATATATGAGCAAAATATGGTGTACGATTACTCTTACACTTAAAGCTATCTGACTGATCTTGCATTTCAATAGAACATTAACTCGTAACGCATGATACAAGTCCTTTGAGTTCGAAGAAGGCGACAAAAGAGTATCCTCCACAGAACTACAAGTGTGGTCCTTTATATCAGGTTTCTTTTCTATTCCAAGAACCTCGAATGTCCTTAATGCTTCATAGGCTTCTTCTAAGCTGAAATGTAGAACCCTTA
Organism: Gnaphalium uliginosum; assembly: GCA_963930675.1. Lineage (NCBI taxonomy): Eukaryota > Viridiplantae > Streptophyta > Magnoliopsida > Asterales > Asteraceae > Gnaphalium > Gnaphalium uliginosum. The sequence continues at coordinate 53,205,866 of OZ005680.1, read as the reverse complement.
ATCAGTTGTTTAAGTGATATTGCAATAAATATGTTTTCAATCTTAGCATTTTCATACACATCCAGATGAAAGACAGAAAACATAATCTGAGAAATGATTGTCAAGCAACGATGTGGTTGAGTCTCCGTATGTATTCATTTCACTGCCTCTAAAGTTTTGAATCCTTATACAAACACAAAAACCTCACATAATAGCATCCTACAATCTGTAACTCCATATCATCTAGAAAACTCTAACATTTCATCATGTAATATTAAAATTAACTTGATATGAAGTTTAATTAGGGTTTAAGCGAACCTCGAAAACGATCCAGCGGCGGGAGAAAACAATTCTAATGCAGCGGACCGGTGAGATTCAGAGATCGGGTGAAATACCGCTACAGCTTCACAGATCGACGTTACTGCTACTAGTAGTACAATGATAAATCCTAATTTTATCGCCATTGCCTGTATTAAGAGTTAAACAATAAATTGTAAACGAAATAAAGCAATCTAATAGCTACATATTTGATCGAAGATGTATAATTGTGATTAAAATAAGGATCTTACGAATTTGATCGGAGTTCGAAGAGAAACGAGTTATCGACACCAGTGGAGTATGTGCAAGTTCAGAGTCTTTGTACGGACTATTTTTCAACGCCTGAATGCAAGCTTAGGTATTGCACTGAGTTTGTGTTTCTGTTTTTTACCCCTTCTCTTATGTTTTTGTCCAGAGTCAGTCCCTGTGAATGAAACAATCACCAAACCCAAGAAAGCAAGAGAAACCTCTTGAGGAGGACGTTTTTCTGGAACTCGGAAGATCTTCCTTGGGCCCATATCTTTAAGTAAGGATCAACTGCTTTTGTAGGGGGTTGTGTTGGGTTGCTTTCTCAGGGGTCTTAGACGGATGTAACTCAATAGAATCGAAAAGTTGCAAAAAAAAAAAAGAGTTCTTCGGTGAACATAAATAGTTATTAAAATGCAACATTTACCATGTTCGCATCACCCTTCATACAGACCAAAGAGATAGAAATACTTCTCAACAAGACCAAGAAAATCCTGAAACAAAATAAGTAAACAAGTGTAAAGATTGAGTAAAACATATGACAGGTGATGGAAGAAGATGTATCATCTTCATCTGTTCATATATGCTCAAATTCCTATCAAATGCACTTCCAAGCACAAAATTTCAAGATCCGTAGCAAAGTACCAACCATTATTGCATAAATATAATCCAGTATTGCAGTGAATTTAGTTAATTGGGCTGAGGTGGTAACTTCAACATATTTACAGTACCCGGCGCAAAATAGTTGTTTACTATTTCACATAATTTCATAAGTTGCATAGATTAAATATATACACATTTATGTATTTGATTTACATATTTTTGGATTTCTCAGTACGTGCTATATTACTTTGTCAGTACTTGAAGTTTAAAATTATGTAACGTAAATATCTTTTACAATATAGTATATACGGATTAGGTGTGTGTTGAACTTGCTATATTGATTAGAAAGTGTTGACTATAAAGAATAAAGAGTTTCCATACGATGATCTTCCATGTTTTATCTTGAGGGACATATAAGTAATTTTCGATCTTAAAATTTTTAGGAATCAAGGTAAAAAGCTAAATGTTTTATAGTAGCATATAGAAATGGGTGGAGTTGGGTTGTGTTTCAAACTCCAATAAATCAAAATTTTCCACGTATACCAAGATAGGTCAATCAGGGTTATAAGTAGCTCAAACTGTTATCAAAATACGTAGTTAAGCAACCAAGGTATCAGTTTTGGATCAAAATGAAATACCTCAACAACAAAAACATACTCCTGAACATCAACGCTTTCAGGCAAAGCTATGGTATAGAAGCTTCTTTAGGATCAAAATAAAGTTCCCGAAGTAAGAAGAATCATAGTAACTAAACATAGGAACTCAAGTTTAGACACGAGTTAGGTAATAGCTGTCAATTCATAGAGGACCTGATTAAGAACTGAAGCGTCTTTTGAACCAGAGGCGAGATGAGTCAAGGAGTGTCTCCTTAAATTGTAATACTATGCCAGAAACTTGGCTCGCAGATCAGCGAAACCAGTGGGCACTCTGAGGTGGTAATTTGGCAAACCATTCCCGAGCCACAGATTGCAAGACAGTGGGGAATACATGGCAGGCAACTGCCTCCTCCCAGTGTTGCGTATTGATAGCGCCCTCGAACCTTTGCAAAAAATCCTCGGAATCTGTGGTTCCATCATACGTACCTACGCTGACCAGAGTGGTCATAACATCGGGAAGCGGGTGATTTGCAATATGAGGTGCGAACCGTTCTGTGGTTGCCGAGAGTTCCAGCGGCTTCCTTCCTTTTTCTCATTTCATAGCGGCAAACAAATTGTCGATCATGGTGTCCACCACTGTGTTGTGAGCCATAGATGATGCGAAGCTGGGTGGCGCAGCCTGAACGTTCAAACTGGCTAACACCCTTCTAAGATCTGGAGACGGTGATGCACCCAACCCCAGGTTCTGGGGCGACATGTACTGGTATGACTGATTTTGGAAAATAGTTGGTGGTGGAGTCCGCAATGGCTGCTGGAACTGTTTTGGTGGCGACATGAAAGGGCCTTGTTGCATATTCTGCCAAACCCATGGCTGGTTCAGGACCAACCACGTACCCATCTGCCTAAGGATATGTTGGGCGCTACTCGGCGAGATGAACTGCGCTTGAGAAATGGGAGTGGTCCCAGAGCCTGTCTGCTGCGTGGCGACGGGGTGGTGGAAGCGTGTTTAGCGGTGTGCCGCCAGCAGAAAATCTAGACTTCTGCTCTTGGTTAGTGTTAAAATCCAACCTGAGTGGATCTATCTTTGTAATCAACGGTATTTAACCCGTTGCACTTGGATCTGGAGTGTTGGTTGCCGGCACACGTCCGTCTGACGGTGGTGGAACAGTGGTTTGTGCCGGCTGAGAGGTAACCACCAAGGTGTTCTGACCATAAACCACCGGCGATTGTGGCGCAATTGTTGAGATTGTAACCATTCCGGATAAGGTGCAAATTCCGGCGTACGGAATGGTGGTTCACAGTGGTGAGAATGATTAACGATCAACAAAAGTTATAAAACAACAATGCTTTAGTGGAGTAAGCTACGGATGGGGGAAGACAATAAGAATTATTTAAAGGGTAGACTATTTTAATCTGATAGAATACGTTCTGCACTATGTGACAATAAGTAAACAAATTTCTCAAAGGGGGAAGACAATTCATGCAAAGAGCTTCACAACGTCTCTTTTCAGCATACAATCTGCACAAAGGTACACATCAGTTAGATAAGAGCATGAGCCGTTCATGTTAGAGTCGGTGAATAATAAGAGAGGGCAAAAATTACACAAGTTGTGTTCACTATAGCAGAAAAGATGGGGGAAAGGCACAATTAGCATCAAGTTTGGTGATTGAAAAGAAAAATCACTACTGGATCATTAATTTATGTGTGTAAGTTGAAACAGGAACCATATACTAGGAGTAATTTTTATCAGGTTCTCTCACCATTGTTAGAATTAGTAAACTTTCACATTAGCAGTCAGATATTCGTATTCAGATGACTAAAGCAAATAATATTTCTGACAATCCGTTTACATATGTATCAGAACACACCGAAAATACATAAAGCTAAAAGGCATAATTCGAATGATACACATCCTCATATGGCCACCGCTAGAGTATTAGGTACAGAAACCTTGGAAAAACACATTCTTTAAACACGAGAATTGATAGCATGGACTTGTAGGCATATAGTTGTTTATAAATAAGTGATTGTTTCAAGTTTGTCTTGACAGAGAAAGACTATCAAGCAAAATGCAAAATAAATTACCAGATTTTCATCAACCCTAGAAGCTGCTAATGATACAACTCCCCAGCAAGGGTTTCAAATGCCACTCCTGATTCGAGTTATTAAATGACATGAGTAGTTGACCAAATAAAATGAATGTTGAAAATTAATCAAGTTGACTATGACCAACCTGCAGCAGTACAACAAAATTAAAAAATGATGTGAGGTAAAGATATTAACATCAATATCATTGAGCAAAAAAAGCTTACCTGCCGCAAAAGTACTAGACTCGGGATTGTTAGCACTATAGTACCACCTTCCATCACTTTGGCTGAGTGCTTAAGAATAATTACAAAGTCAACTAAGACATTCACATAGCAAGCAACATTCAAGTTTTGGATATTTTTCTACAAAGAAAGGAAATGTAAACCTTAACCATACAAAATAGAATAATAGATAAAACCAACCTTTATGGAACGTAAAATCACATCAGCATTCTCAAAAGAAGTAAATCTACTTCAGTGTGTGGCTTTTTTATTTTTTTTTACTACTAAAAACAGTAATACCTACAACCACATAATGAGAGTTTATAACTAAGAACTGACTGATTTAGCGTTACATGTCCGTACGCTAACTATTGACTTGGATTGGCACTAATTTGCTTTATTTGTTATTTTGAATTTCTATAGATTGACTATGAGTTTGATTGGGAGATTGGTGAGCTTGAGGTGAGCCTTTACTCTATTCTGTTCTCTTTTTCTTCTTCTAGCGTTCATCGCTTTCTTAGGAGTTGTTGGCAGCCTTTTGGACTTCAATATATGTTTAGATTGTAAACCAGGTAAAAATATGGTGTTTTGACACGGTTTTGGAAATCAAATTTGGTTTTGTGTAAAATGGCTTTGTGTACATCTAGTATAACGTGTTAACTTTGTTTGCATGTTATAAACGGTTTACGAGTCAGAACACAGTCCTGATCCTAACTTGTTTCCACAAAGCTGTGTTTCAGCAGGTCAACCCATTTAATGCTTACCCATTTGCCACCTTGATTTTCAATAATCTTACAACCATCTAAACACTCTGAAATCTTATGTAGGAGTTCACGGATGAACTCATTGCTGCAAAGACATTGTCTGATGATCAGAAGAGTGACTTCATGGTAGACATACCCGAGTATTCGTGCTGTGTTAATTTCTTCAATCGTGTTCATTTAAAGTATTTATTAATTTTCTCGTTGTGTATAGGAAGTGGTCAGGGAGAAGGTTAAAGAAGGTAAGAGAGCTAATCTGGAGGTAGTGTTGTCAATACATTTGTTCATTTTTATAATAAAAAATATAGTTGGTTTATATTGCAGGTTGAAATTTTGGCCGTTTAGTTATGAATGGGTTGCCGCAAGTTATGTTTTACTGGGTTAAACGGGTTGAAAGTCACCCAAATTCTGTTCTTAGTTCTTAAAACCTCAGAAATAGTTATTCTTTCCCCCCTCCAAAAGGTAGATTGTCATTGAAATTGAAATAATATATTCATTTTATATAATCATATTAGAGACAATATTGGTTTATGTAAAAGCAAAATTGATATATTTTGCCACTATTAGTTTGTAAGCTGCTCGAGTTTAGTTCTAGTTTTGTATTCTGGCATCTTGCAGGCAAAGAGACTTCGAGATGGACCGAGTCCAAAGGAAGTTGTTGTATTTGAGAACATGAGGTTCTATAAATTTTTATGCAGTTGCCACACAAGGTGTCCCTATTGTGAAGGTTGGATAATTTTACCAAATAATATTTTGCTTTTACATATTTTTATACGGGTCGCTTATAATTTCATTCATTTTTTTGGACGCATGCAGTATCCGTTCATAAATAGGTACTACGGCAATGCACATCAAGTACTCTGATTGACAACGAAAAGGCAAGCAGAGCTCTAAATGGAAGTAGTCTTTCATATAATATGTGGGCGTTTTTTTATATTTTTCTGTGCTCTGTAAAGTCGCGTTTGTTTGCTGTGATTTTTCACATTCATGGCTGTGTTAATCGGATTGTTACAATGGCTACTACAGTAAGAGCATTCACAATTCGGGGATGTGGCAAACGTTCAAAGTTTTATTAAATGGTGAGGTGAAGAATCAATATACATTGTAGCTCTTATGCATGCAAAGTGAGTGCAAACCCACAACCACTCTCTTTGAACTCTTAAAGTGGGTCCTCTAGTACTTTTTATATTTAAATAGATAGATTGTAGTGTTAAAAGTTTATAATTAAATTGATGATGTAAATTTTCTTTAAACTCTATAAGTTTAATGCATTGTGTAGAGGTTTTTTATAACAAAGTTAGATGATGATGTGACATTGCTTTAAACTCTATTAAGCTCAAAGCATTGGAGATGCTTTAACTGGATAATATACTTGTACGCTGGTGGATCAGTGGTTCATATTAATTTTTGTTTCAGGACGTAACTAATCTGTATAGATGGATAATGACCGAGATCGACCCAGATTCTCAACTGTTTATCTTCATGATATGAGAATCATTAATCTAAAACATCACTTCTACACCAAAACCGCCCTCCCTCTGTAGAAGTTGTAACACTTCATAATATGTTTCTTCTTCGGAAGTTATCACACCTTATCAAACATTTCTTAAATATCACACATATGCATAATATATTTCTTCTTTAGAAGCTAACACACTTTATAACATATTTCTTAAAAATATACAGAACTTTAGGATGTTCTCATAATAAATCTAAATCTAAATGAATAAATCATATGAGCAAAAAGGGAAAAAAAAAATTGAAAGATATAATATATGTGTGTTGACTGAGGTTCAAATCCAAAACTTTGAGAACTAATACCTCTCTCATCCGGGGCTGAAATCGACAGGTCACGTCAACGTCACGTTAGCTTTTTCAAAAGTGACTGAAAACTAACAGACACTTACCATCAATGACTTGTCACTTCATTTTTTCTAGGACCAACTGACTATTTAATTAAAAGTTTAAAATACGATAATTAAAATAACACATTTTATTAAAATAAAAACATTACAATTAAATTAAAAAACATTACAATAATTATATATATACAAAAAAAATTACAATAATTAAATAAAATGATTACACTAATTAACGTGTACAGAAATTTGGTTTGAGTTGCGAAATGTGTTCGATTAGAGCATTTCGAAGTTGATGATGAACCTCCCAATCGCGTAACTCCTTGTCCATACGCAATTGAGTTTCAACCCTTTCTTGCCACGAACATCTTGGTCTTTCTGTCGGATATTCCTCTTCCAGTCGACACATATTTCGTCTGTTGTCCTCGGTTATCATGTTGTGTAGAATCACACAACAATACATGATTCTTTTTATTTTGTTGGTGTTATATGGTTTTGTCGGGTTCTTGATGATTTTCCAACGGCCTTGAAGCACACCGAATGCTCGTTCCACATATTTTTTTGCAGATTCTTGGTATCTCTTGAAACGCATCTCTTGTTGCGTTAGTAGATGCTTAAACGACTTTACAATAGTGGACCATTTCGGATAAATCACATCGCCTAGATAATAGCCTTTGGTGAATTCAGTACCGGTTATGTTGAAATTCACTCGGGGAGCTCTATATTGTAGTAAATCGGTAAACAAATCCGATTGATTAAGGACGTTAATGTCGTTGCTCGAACCCGCTGAACCAAAGAAAGCGTATCAAATCCACAAATCGTAAGAGGCAATCGCTTCGAGCATGATCGTTGGACCACCTTGATCACCTCTAGTGTATTGACCTTGCTACTGAGCAATTTTTCCAAGGCCAATGCTTACAATCGATGCTTCTGACCATACCCGAAAAACCATGCAACTCGGCATTACGCTGATTGGTTTTCTTAAATACTCGGTAGAGTATAGGTGAAAATTATATTTACAAAAGTTATCTAAATTAATGTATGATATTTGTTCACCCATACGTAAGTATATATCAAACGCACCGGCGGCATAACCGTACGCCAATTGGCATACAGCGGAAATGTATTTTTGGTAAATGTTAAACCAAGTCTACCGGTTGCGTCTGGGCATTGATTAAATATGAAAAGTAGTCAGGTACCAGAAGTTGGAAATACGATATAATACCTTGACATACGGATAAATAATGACTTGCTCATCCGATTACGTCGTCGAAAGATATCCGCCGAAAATGTTGGGTTCTCGGCAAAGTAATCTAAAAAAAGCGTTCGCTCATTGCTTCACGATCTCTACTAAAGTATCTTCAGGGTGCTCTTGCTTGTGGGATCGGAATTTCCTCTTCGTCGGACGAATCGGAGTCTATCGAATTAATTATATCGATCGCAGCCATCGGATCGAAGACCGTCATGAGCGCTTGCAAATCTTCAATATCGGAAACTATTTAGGATTTGAAAATGTGTGAATTGAAGTGAAAAAGTGTGTGAATTATATAGATGATAGTAAAGTGCGTGAATTGTTTGTAAAATGGAGTGTGTATTTATAGAGTAAATGAAAAGTGTTTTAAATAAAAAATAAATAAATAACGACTCTAATTTTTTGTGTATTTATAGAGTAAATGAAAAGTGTTTTAAATAAAAAATAAATAAATAACGACTCTAATTTTTTGACCGTTGAGGGTTTTAAACTTTTTTTTTGTTATAAACAGTCAAAAAAAATAATAGCGTGGGCCCCACCTAAACAAACCGACCGTCTAAAATCTGACGGAAGAATTCGACGGACCGAACCGACGGCGTCGTGCCATCGATGTCGGTTCCATCAGTTTCAACCGACGAAAAACCGACATTGCCGTTAGGAGTGGTCTAAGAAAGCTGGTTAAATTAATCAATGGGGTTTTCTAACGTGTGTCTCCGTAGCACACGTTAATGTGTATTTAATCAAGTCGATTTTTTTAATATTAACATTTGCATTTATCAATTCAATAGAAGATTTACCTTTTTATACATATATTAATTACAAATTTTAATATTTAAGAAAATTAAGGGTTCATTAAGTGCACCTAAATATGTGCCACGGGGCACATATTAGCAAAACCATAATAATATATGATGAACGATGGACGTTTTGCACATGATTCTCTACCACCTCCATGAACCTTAATAATAAGATGAAGATGACTTTTTCTTGAAATCCAAGTACGAAGATCATAAGAGTTAAAATTACTATAGACGATGAAGATTGAGGTCTATAAAGATGACGACATGGAGTAGGACATCGGAAGGATTCAATTCACAATCACGTTGTGAACAGGAACAAACTTGCAAACACATGTTACCTAGGGTTATCTTGATATTAAAAATAAGAAGATGATAGTAAAGAACGAACTCTTTTGATTGATAATAAAATTCATAATGAATAATAATAGAGGTTGGGACTGTATAAGCCTAGCAGTCCTAGTTCTAAAACCATTATAATCCCTAACTAATAAGCTTCCTAATAAAATAAAAATACCTAATTAATAAATAACATAATAATAATATAATAAGTTTCCTAATTTAAAACTTCCAGCAGATCTGATTTACATCATTCTCCCTTTCTTGAAAGGGACTCACCCACGAGTTCTTAGTTGTATTAGTCGGTTTATCCGACGGAATACTAGTCGCACATATCTTCTTCTTGTTTTTTTCCATGCACGCACACCATAATCTGCTTTGCCTTATCGTTGGTTGTTGATACTTATTAGGGCATAAAGTGAACTTTTGACCATCTTTAGAGAAGGTGTAGGTGTTTTCCCTTCCTTGATGTACATTCAAATCGAATTGCCAAGGACAACCTAGTACCAAATGACAAGCATCCATGTCTACTATATCAAATAAGATTTTATCTTGGTATTTTCCCATAGAAAGCGAAACTTCACATTGCTCGATCACACGTATTTCACCAACATCTTTAATCCAACCAATCTTGTACGGTTTTGGGTGCATTGTCGGAGTCAACTCAAGACGTTTTACGATGTCTCGAGAAATAATATTTTCACTAGTGCCTCCATCAATTATGATGTTGAAAATATCACGATTTATCTTGCACCACGTTTGAAAGATGTTGTGGCGTTGTGCCTCTTCACTTTCCTCAAAAGTGGTAAGTGCAAGTTTTCAGACAAGATACAGATAAGCTGAACTAGGGTCATCATCATCATCTTCAAAGACGGTGTCGGGGCTAATAACATATGCCTCACCTTCCGGTTCTTCCTTGTGTTTATCCTGTCGCGTAGCCACATTATCTTTTTTTTTTATCTGCAATGATTTGAAGTATGCCCTGCTTTTTGGCATCGATAACATCGGTTGTCGAAGGGTCGAGCATATGGGTTATCCATTGCCTTCTTAGCAGATTGCGTAGGTGAACTCGCAAGTGTAGTCTCAATCTTCTCACCGTCATATCAACAGTGTTGTAAAAGTCGGTCGGGTCGGCCGCTTAGTCATGGACTAGTCGGGCTGCAAGAGGGGACCGACCGGACTAGGTTCAAAACGGTCTAAAAAGTTGGGTCAACGTCGGTCAACGGTCAAAGTCGTGTTTAGGCAGTCAAAGTCGGGTCTAGTCGGATTTTTTGGTCAAAGTCGGATCAAAGTCGGATCAAAGTCGGGTCAAAGTCGGATTTTGGTCAAAATCAACTTTAGTCAATATTTTTAAGATAAATTAAAATTAGGGTTTTTGAACAATTGAACTATTATGTTTATATTTCAAAACAATTATTTTAGAGTCTATGTTTATTTATGTTTATGTTTATGGTTCTCATCTATTTTTACACATATAATTTTGAAATTTATTATTTAAATGAAAAAAGTCAACAAAAGTCAAAATCCGACTAGTACCCGACTTGGCCGACTAGTCCTTCCGAGGTCCCGACCGACTTGACCCAACTTCTGACTTTTTACAGCCTTGATTATCATAGACTGTCTTGGACTCTGTATCGCCTTCGGGCTGATTACTTGAATTTGAAAGCGTATTGTTTCGGTATGAGGCACATTTTTTTCGGCATGTTTTCTCAGCTTTCAGTGCTAGTCGGATGGCTTCATCAATTGTCCAAGTTGTCTGAAGCGAAACAATCTCTCTAATATCAAATCGTAGGCCGTTATTGAACTAGACCACTTGTTGCGAATCATATTTGTTTAAATTGTTTCGAGATGCTAACCTTAGAAATTCTTCAGAGTATTCAGTTACACTTCGAGAATATTGCTTGCAATTATGATATAATGCGTACATTTTCTGCTCGTAATCAACAAAAAAAATCGTACAAACATTAATCTTTTCATCTTCCGCCAAGTTCCACCAGTTGTTTTCATTGGCAACGGCGACCCGTTTCAAGGTTGTCCCACCATGATAAGGCCGCACATTTAAGTTTGTAGGCGACATATTTGACTTGAGTCTCTTCACGAATATCCATAAGCTCAAAGTATTTTTCAGTTTTAGAAACCCAATCAAGAAAACCCTCAATATCTAGAGATCTAGAAAAGGTCAGAATGTCGGCCTTAATTTTAGGCAATCGATTTCGCTGTTGTATTAGGTTATCAGCTACCACAACTTCCTCTTCACTAGATGAAGAGGCATCGAGATTTTAGAATTTCGGTTTTGTTGTGGTCGTTCTTTATTCCTGGGTTGGATATTAAGATTCGTGATTGCCTCAAGAACTCGGTCGTTTTGTTCAGCTTGTTGTTACGCATTTTGTTGCAGTTGTTGAATAGCTTGAAGAGCTTGTAGAAACGCGTTATTGTCACCCATGTTTTATTATTATTATTTTTTATTGAATTAAACAGAAAAAGAAAAAAAATCGATGAACGGTAACTCGGTGAACAGTACACATATGAACAGTGTCGACGATGAGTAGTACTCGGATGAACAGTAATCGCGTGAACAATATTTCGGTTTTCCTTTTTTTTTATGCAAACGAAAAAATAGAAAAGATTCGGAACTAAAATCTGGGGTAAACCTTGATTATAAAATTCCAGAAGAATCGATTGAAGATGTCAATTCTGTTAACAAATTGGGAGAAACCCAGATTGATAAAACTAGAACAGAATTCCTTGAATTGATGTGAGCAAGCTGTGATATCACATGGAGTAGGACATGGAAAGGATTTAATTCACAATCACGTTGCGAACAGGAACAAACTTGCAAACACAGTTTACCTAGGGTTATCTTGATATTAAACACAAGAAGATGATAATAAAGAACGAATTTTTTGATTGATAATAAAATTCAGAGTGAATAATAATAGAGGTTGGGACTGTATTTATAAGCCTAGCAGTCCTAGTTCTAAATCAATTATAATCCCTAACTAATAAGCTTCATAAGAAAATAGAAATACCTAATTAATAAATAACCAAATAATAAAAAGAAAACCATAAAGTGGACCGGATCAAGAAGATTATATTTACTCTTTCTTTTTTACATCTTTTAGGATTTGCATGTACAATGAGTTCAATTGTGAAAATGAACACAATACCCATGAACAAAATGATATGTTGGCGTGCTACTACTTTTCAATCTTTATTTTGTTAAGAAAAATACAATATGTTCACGTGTGAACATGAAATATATTGTGATAGTGTTTGCTGGTCAAATTTGCTATGTTTATAGAATCGTTTTGATTATTGACAAAATGATAAAGGATTTTGAAGTACGTTTTCAGGGATTCATTTGCAAAACAGACGAAAAAGTCAAAGGCAATAAATTTGGAGCGAGAGGGGTATATCTTAAATATGGTATAGATATGGTATAGGAAACGGATCTTATCAGAAATCAAAAAGTCAAACAAAATGTCTTAGGATATTTGAAACATTGAATTTGTAAATTCATTTTGTTTGACCCATATGAAAAGTAATCCATTTTGACTGCAAGGGTATTCATCCTGCCCATTTAGTATCTCTAAAATGCTATAGTTACTCCCTAATTAATCCTATGGACCATAAATATTGTTGTGTAAATCTAAATAGGGAACCGCGAGATGATCAATATCGGATTTTCGAATTTCACTCAATTAAGTGGGAATACCTTAGATCATGTCAATGTATGTGGCCCTTAAATGCATCTACCACATAATTTTAGAAAGGGAATACATTGAGCAGAAAAATGACATGTTATATGAGATAAGATTATAACTGAGGATGTAGTAAGCTTAATATGATAACCAATAACATATGCAATTCATAACAAAATTAGAAATCTCTTCATATAACTTGATGAATTTTCAGATGAGAACATTCTCCACATTCAGATGGTTCCTCAAACTGGTAAGACCTCACAAATAAATAGAAAATGTACAACACTATGAGTATCGTTTAGCGAATATAACTTAGAGAAAATAGTAATACAGATCAAAATATGGTGCTTCAACTGTGAGTAAAATTTTCTATTTAGTTGATTTCTAGCTTGTATTTATACGCAGAATCCATGGTCATTCAAGATGCTCATTAATTAAATTCAACATAAAGATTCATATAGCACATTAATAGATGTCATTAAAGATGTAAATAAAAGTGTGAAAGCTATAGTATTGTAAAGGTCATGAAGGAATCATTGAATAAGGATATGCTGTATTAGACATGAAGCAGAGTTCTATGATTTTGAATTAAATATTGGAGAATACATTACATGACACACAAAAATTAAACCATGAAGATGAACATAGATTTTTCTTTTGAACCATGTTTTTTTTTGTGTGAATATTAATGTTTTCTTTGTGAGGATATGATGTACAAAATCAATAAGAAATTAACAGAGTGAAAATTACTTACACTTGGTGTTGTACGTTTTATAAACCGTCTTGGATTGGAAATAATCAAATAGGACTTTTAAGGGTGATTTCTTTTAGGCATTTCATCAAACACATAATCTGCATGTAATATTATGTTTAAACGGATCTACAGATATTCTAATATAAAGATATTAAATATTTATACCAGTCTGTTATCCGTTGTGATCGTTGGATTCTAAGAAATTGATCGCAATCCACCTGGTGAAAACGCAACCTTGTGAATCTTTGAAGAAATTCATCGAATAATATGTTAGATAATGTAATCCATACTGAAGTGAAGTAAATAAATTTGGGACAGGAACTATTAAATAAAACTTGGAATGGGTGAACTAAGAAACGGTTAGGGAGAAACTGTCAAAGTTGTAAGAACATAAAAGTTTAATGAATTTCAATATTTTTCAGGAAATAAATATAGGGTGAAATCTGTAGAAGTAGGTTTGAGCGGGAAAAAGAAGGCGAAAGGGTTAAGTGGCAGAATAAGAACATGACAGGTGTAAGTCTAATAAAAAAAAAATTATTGTTGAAATAGATTGCTGCCTTTAAAAAACTCGAGTTATATCTAAAAAACTAGTTAATATCCGGACATTGTTCAAGTTAACTGACAGTCATATTATTTGAGAAATGTGTATTAAATACATAGATTTATAAAACTAAGATAATAAAAGAGTTTATAAGTAAACTTAGATGATTGTTTCTACCTGCGTTTATAACAACCAAGGATTCAAATATCACGAAAGAAAGTCAAAGAATTAAGACAAAAAAAAAAATTCTATTATCTCCATGAAAGATTATGCGACTTGTGAGTTCAATAGGCAAATGCTATATACATGTAAAACTAATTAAAATAAAAATCATGTAAGACATGTATATATAATCTGTTGTTTTGGATTTTTTTTCGTTGAATGATCTAATAAGGGTATCATATCTGAGCTAGACAAACACATTTCATGTCCACCGCTTAAACAACATATTAGACTTGCAGTCCATTTATTCTCACCTCCTAACGTTGACAACCACATTCTCAGCCCCATTGCAACCTCATCCAAGTGAGCAACCATGAACTCGTCCTGTAAAAACATAACATTATGATCATTGTGCTTAAAGTATTTTATTAATCGTGAGTCATAGTTGACATATTTCTCATCCTATTTTCTATTGCATATTGCAATGTTACTTTACATTTTTGCACTTATAGTGGTCTATTTGTCAAGAAAAGCCTAATAAGTGGTGAACTGAAATGTGCCGCCATTTGAGTTATATTCTAACTACAACGGGGTAAACACACAAAACTAAAAAAAAAACTATCTATACTAAAATGGACTAATTGTTTTAAAGGTTGCCTGAAGTGTTAATAAAAGGTTTATAGTCTTCTACGCTCTAGTTGACTTATTAAAAAAAGATGCATAGTACCTTATACAAAAGTTTTGTAAGGCTATATAATACATTAGTTATTGAATTATTGGAAAAAAATATTGTGAATAAATGCAACCTGACCCAATTCAACTCATATTGACTTGTTATTCAACACATATATTTTACCATATTTTATTGATTTCAATGAAAGGTGAAAAAATTGGCAGCTTAGGTCAAATGTGAAAAAGTATATAGACAGCACAAAAATTATATATTGTTTTGGGTACAAATAAAAATGATTTGTTATAAGCCACAAAACCCATAAAAAAATATGATCTTTACTTGTCTTATCTCAAAAGGACACGATTTTATAGGAAGTGGTAATATCATCGATCAAATGTCTGCAAAAGCATATCAAATTAGATGAACCTACAAAGTATCAGTTGTGAAGTGCATATAAGAAATTAACTGCCATTTATATTTCAAAGGAAGTACTTCACTATTCCTTTTAAAAACTATTTCAGTAGACTTTCAACCCATTTGTCGGCAGTCATATATGTTGTGTTTGAATTTGTATTATCATATAATTTATATACTATAACTATAATAATACTATATTTTTATATAAAACTCAAATTACTTAAAAATAATTTTTTTTGAAGTACTGGTGAATAATTTAAATTTCACATAGTCACTATTTTTGTTGTAAGTATTACAATCCACCAATTTTTTCATGGTTGTTTAATTATGCCAATAAACATGTAAAACAACGTTAATAATAAAATAGTTATTTTAAGGGAAAACGGATAATATTTATGTTAATACTTATACTTAAGTAATCTTCATCGAAATAAAAGGTATTTGGTATTCCCATCATATATAATTTTCATGAGTATTATATACGGAGGAAGTTTCTTTTCTGGTTAACACTTAACATGATTTTGCTAAATCTAGCCCTAAAAGTTATGTTTAAGAATTGAAATCATGGATAAAGTAGTAGTACATTAAGTTGGTTGAGAGAAATTAAATTCAGATGGTGGATGGTTATTATCAAAGTACAAATATTTTATACATGACTGAATTTCTTAACTATAACCCTAATGGCTACTTTTAGAATTTTCCTATTTTCTCTGATGGATAAAAAGATAAACCATTTATACATTAGAAAATCAAAAGAAAAAGAAATTACATATTTTTTGTAATATAATTAATTAGAAAATTATAAGAAAGAAAAAAGTCCATATTAACCGAGTTCGACTTCTCCTTCTCGAAGGAATTAAACTATCTCAAATATATTAAAATATTTTGTTGCTCAAGTTAGTTGGTTAGTTCTCAAAATCATATCGTCTTAATAAAAAATCATTATTAGTTCTTTCTTTTAAGATATGAAAATAAATTTACAGGGTAAGGTTCAAATATGAACACTTTTTATAGTAGAAATGATAAGAACGAACATTTTTATTTTTAACTTTAATATTAACTAACTTTTTTGATTAAAAAATTATATCAAAATTATTAGAATTTTATGCTCTCTAATACGAGATAAAAAAATTTAAAAATATGTGTACGCATCATTAAAAATTTAGTGTGTATCACAGTATCACACATAAAAGTTGTGATACACAACTTTAATTTGTGTATCATATATATGTTTTTTTCGATCCAATATTAAAGAGGATAAAATTTTAAAAATTTGACACTATTTTTTTTAAAAAAAAAGTGTACATATTTTGAAATTAAAAATCAAAAAAGTTATTTCTACGGTTCCTACAATAATAGAAAAATTCTACAATAACTCTCCCCTAAATTTATAATATATTTAAGACTATGGGGAAGTTTTAAAGAAACAAAGAGCACTCCTTATTATGGTAAGAACAATGACAATACAAATTTTTAATTTTAAAGAGCAATTCTCATTATTATTTCCTTCTTTAAGATATGCAAATAAATTAATAATATATTTATAGACTATCAATTAAGAAGTTGTTGCATGGTCGGTTATTTTTTTTATTTTTTTGTTTACATGTCCCATAGCATCAAACACATCACCATGTTCATATTACTTTATTATTTTAAAAGTATACCCATAAAGTTATAAAATATAAATTGTAGACCACAATAAAGCAAAATTTTATGAATTATGAGTTGCATATTTATGCAAACTAACAAACATAGAGAAGTAGCCATAATATAAAATACTTTAAATGAAACATATAAAAGGAAAATATTTGATTAAAAGAAATACGAAATAGATAGACAATACTTCTTGAAAAACAAACAAACAACGTACATCACCGACGTAAATGCTATAACTTTATTTTTTTACTATGATAAATAAAACAAAACTATATACATTCTCTAATCATCATATTTACATATACATATACGAAGAAATGTATTTAGAACCGATAAGTTAATTTGGTGGGAGTTATTTGGTGAAAGAAGGTGGGAAAGGTAGTTTGGGGAAGTTAATTACACCTTTTTATTTTTTATTGGTTGATAATGGTTAGTGGGCACCTTTGTAACCGACACATAGAAACCTCTCGTAACCGAAATTATGAATGAAAGACGGTCAGGATTTGAAGTCAACGTGATCGAAAGGCTGAGATTCGAAGTCAATAGAATGACGGTTACACTAACCAGCGGCAATATATATATATATATATATATAGAATTGTTTGAAAATTTGGTTATTATTTAATTACGTAGAAATTTTAACCGAGTAATTGTATTAAGATAGGATTTTAGCTTATTAATATATTATTAGTAAATATTATTATATTAATTATATTATATATAGATAGAGATAGAGATAGAGATACTGTACAACAATTAAAGCTTGCACACTGAAACATAAGTTTGGTGTGTGATTCATTTTTTTATTGCACTTATCAATTCCCTATTCAAAAATACACGCCTTTATATACAAACACAATCCAGCACAATTGCAATTTTATTAAAGCCTTTTAATTTCCATAACCATTTAACGACCTTAAATACCTTTTTGATAATTTAATTAGTGTATGTGAATGATCTTTCTATTTACCACCTTGAGATATATATAACTCTCTCTCTGTTTTCTTCTTTTCTTTCTATTTTCTAAAGAGAAGATAATTAATTAAATGTAAACACTTCTTTTAATATTAGTAGTTTTAGATTTTGTCATATTTTAAAATTTTACTTGTGATGGACATGACATCTTATCTTCTCTATAATATATATAAAAAAAAATTATTAATCCAAAATATCACCTATTTGTCTAAATGTTGAAAACCTATTATGATATCATACTAAAAGTGAAAGACTCGTGTGTATACACGGGTTTATAGGCTAGTACAACATATAGTAGTATTTTAAAATCTTAATTGATCAACCAAAGGAGTTTATAAAACCTTTATTCTTTACCTTTGTGGATCCTAAGATGCACCATAGATCAGTTAGTGTATAATAGTCGATTATAGATTTTAAAACTTAATTTATCAACCAAAGCAGTTTATAGAAGGGTTTATAGTGTGGTTATGTATAAAACTCCAGACGTTTTACTATCATATGTATGTAACTTCTAAACGCTCGTCTATTGAACCTGTAAAAATTGATATTGTATGTACAAGTTAACCTGAAATTTGTTGCTTGTCGATGTGGCCGGCACTTGTCATGCTTAATGACACAGAAGTTCATATTGAATTGTGCAATTTCATTTTAATATATTACGTGGTTAACATTAAAAGGACGGTAAGGGAGATTGGAAGGTAACTACTTCAAATTGATGATAACAAAAACACTAACATCACTAGAAAACCCTAAATTACGTAGTTAAAACAACAAAAACAACGGATTTTTTCCCCGGTAATGTTAGATATATGTTCTACTTGAGTTAAAAGATAACAAACAACATAATATAGTAATTAAATTATTAATAAAATCAATAACAACTTATATACCAGATGGCGTTGATTCACAGAAAAAAGAAGGGGAAACAATAAATTTCTACACAGAAATGCATTATGCTAGCAACAAAAAAGATTTGACTCTAGCAACGTCAACTACCAATTTCTATGAAAAAGAATAAAGCATCAACAACATTCATGTGGAGCATCTGGTAGCAGCAAAAGGTTTCCAAGTGGGCAAATGTCGAGCTACAAGTGATATTTCATGCTGCTGTTGCTGCTTTGACCAAGTGATTGTTGGTGTAGGCCTGGTGAATTCAACATATCAATGAACCGTTATATATCTACCTATATAACTAATAGAGGATAAAGTGTGTCATTCAAATTGAAAAAAGTTTAAATTCACCTATTTTTTAAATTACAAACTCTATTTTCAAATGTATTTTCACTTTACACTCTCCTATTCATTGTTTGGTCCAAAATAATTTATCAATAGTTAATTATTTATTTTGCGATTTATGTAAGATGAGATTGAGAAAGTTGCAAAGATCAATTATGGAGAAAATGTTATGGTACAATGTATTTAAAGATGTATGCACATATTCTTCATTTAAAAACGATATAAATCGATAGTAACTTCTTCTCTTTGTAATATTGTACTAAAAAACTATATTTTCTTTTAAGTTCTCACCGTGCATCGCACGGGTGACGAGTTATTATTTCAGGTTGTCCCATCATAATTTATTTTGACTAGGACACTACTTTTACATTTTAATAAGAAAAAACTTTATATAACTTTTGATATATGCATTGACAAAATAATAATCTTAACTACATCATTTCATATATAATTCAAATTTAAAACACTGATATATATCTACCTATCTTACAAAGAAAGCCATTAAAATCATGTAGTAGCATTTAGAAATTGCCAAATCAACAGCTAACAGTATGCTACTGTTCTTCATCTTTCATGCTTTTGGGTACATACTACATGCCTTCCATGTCCATGCATTCATGTCATCACTCATACTTCAAGTGAGTACCAACCTCTCTCTCTTTCAGGTTTCATCCCTCTCATTTTTCTCTTCCTTATTATCTCCAAAGCTCTCACATATTTCTAGCCATCAAATATCCATCTTCTTTATGAATTTTTGTAATAAGATTTACAATTTTGTTTACTTTTCATATTATCTTTTATGATTTCCGTGATCATTCAGGTTTGGTTTCTTTTTGCTACTACTTTCTTCTTCCATTTTCTTCATTCAAAAAGCAAATCTGCACTTTCTTTTTCACTGTTTTTTTCTACTAATGCAATTATTTGTTTTTTATTTTTCTCATATCTTTAGATCTCTGCTTGTGCTTGGTTTTTCATTCATCAACGAGGTGGGAGTATTTTCAAATTACCCTTGCACTATTCTGAGAAGTAATCACAATTCAGGTACATAACTATTTGTTTCTTACCTTTAGAATTTATAAATTATTCATGATCTTTTGAATTACTCTGTTCCTAATGAACTAAAAAGTATACGTGACTTAACTGCTTTTATTTAGTAGTAGTTGCTTTAAAGTAACAAAATGGTTTTGGTTTCTTGTGGGTGCTTATATATTTTTCTTTTTTCAAGGACTTATTCTATTCCTCATGAGTAGCTATATGGACATGGGGTCATGGCACGCAGTAGGGTACCAAAGATGATAGTAGGAACGGGTCAACTGAACGTGAGTATGAGAGGCATGGTGTTTGTACTCTGCGAATGATACGGAGTAATATAATTAATGGCTTGGTAATGTGTGATCACCTAAGAGTAGTAGAAATTGGAGATGTAGCCATGTAGGGATGGTGTTGGAAACTTGGAATATTACTGTCCTTACAATTCTTTTTCTCAATTTCATTTTTAGGTATTCTTGAATATATTTTGAAAAAAAGGAAAATTATAAAGGTGCAAGTGTGTAACAATGCATATGTTTAGGAAAATATCTATTATATACAAGTATCCGCTATGATACACTACTATAAATTAATATGATGATTTGTTTTTTTATTATGGTTGCTTCTACAATAATGTGTTTTGGTTAAGTCAATGGAGGACTTTCATATTATCATAAAAATAATACTTGTGATAACTGATGTCATTAGAGTACAAGAAGTGGTTGTCATTTGCTTTGTGCTCAACTCGATGTTTAATTTAACACTGAAATTTAATACGGATATAATTTTAAGGGGAGTCGTTCAATATTCAACTCAAATGTTCAAATGATTATCAAAATTGGTTTTAACCAATCGGAAATGAGGAAAAGGAAAAAAGGGAAAGAAAAAAAGGTTAAAACTTTGGTTAAGCATACTTGATTAAACATTGAACTTGAACACCCGAGTTGAATATTGGTGGGAAATGGTTGAATAGCGGTCTCAACGTTCAAGTTGCTTGAACACTGAGAATTTCACTCTCCATTCCCTCTACTCTTACTAAAACCCAATATCACATTTTTGTGATGTTTTAAACACTATTTTCTTGTAGATATTCATATATATGAATTTTGTGAAATATCATCATTTTACCTTGCACTTTTTTTTTAAGTCATAATTATCTTTATGCAAATGTCGCTATTTAGTTCATGTTAATATGTATGCATATGGGCACAATTTCTCATTAATAATTCAATTACAACTCATTTCTATCATTGTAATAAACTTATTATTCATTATTATTGTATGTAAGTTTTGGTACATTTACTTACTTGTCAGCTGTATGTGGTGACACGTGTCGTCATTACAAATTGACACGTCATCAAAATACATACAATAGCAATAAATTGAAAGTTTATTACACACAATGTAACTCCGAATACTTTGTTACATACTATGAATGTGAGAGTATAAGTAATTACATTTCCGTATACTTAACCCATATATATATATATATATATATATATATATATATATATATATATATATATATACATTTGGCTATATATATATAGTCGTGAGTTCAAATAAGAAGACTAATTTTCGTGAGAACGTAATAATGACTTCAAAATCACTTTTTAAATATCCAAAATACGTTATTTTATAAAAATTTTCTTTGTAGCACTTTATTCAAATAACTTTTAAAAACTATTTTTTCAATAAAAAATTTTGACGCTTTTTTTTAATTATTTTTTATTCAAAATAATCACATTTTATAACTTGATAATCAAATGAATAATATGTGATTATCAAGTCATATACTTTTATTATGTCGAATACATGATAATCACATTATATTAGAGAATAATCGTATGTGATAATCATGTTATATTTTTTGATTATCTTAAATAATCACTGTAAAAAAAGTTTGAAAAAAAGTTAATATTTTTTATTTATATTTTTATCATAGCTTCAAAAAGTTATTTGAATAACAATTACTGAAAAAGTTTTGAAGAAAAATGTATTTCAAATAGTTAAAAAGTGATTTGCAAATGTTTCCTACGTTCTCACGAAAATTAGCCTTTTTATTTGCACCCCCCCACACACACATATAGCCAAAGGTTCAAATTAGAACCACAAAAAGGTACAGAACTGCGAGAACTTTTAAATTATAGTGACTTTAACATGTTTAATGATTCAATCACATATGAACATTGATTTAGATTAAGGTTAAAAGCAAAATGGTTTGAGAAAACATCAAAATAACCTTTAAAATCAAATTTATATTTTTCGTTCACATGTGCACATTTGATATTTACATATGTGAACACTTTATATATTTTATAGTTTAACATCTATTTTGTTGTTTTTAACTTTTGTTTGTCAATAATATGAACATTAAATATCATTTATATGTAATTTGTTGCGTTTACATGTATAACAACAATGTAATTTCTATATAGGGTTGGATTCTGGTGAAAACAAGGAGTTAAAATAAAAACGGTGAAAACGATCTCAATTTGTATTTACAATTTTTTTTAATTGTGAACCTTTATTGTTTTCGCTTCACATACGTTTTTCTACTGTGAACCATTACATTTATATATATATATATATATATATGTGTGTGTGTGTGTGTGTGTGTGTGTGTGTGTGTGTGGATGAGTATTGGTGAAAATAAAGAGTTAAAATAAAAGGCGGTGATAACGATCTCAATTTATATTCACGGGTTTTTTTTAGTTTTTAACTTTTATTTTTTCGTTTCACATACATTTTTTATTATGAACCCTTATATCTTTTTTGTTTTCCAAAAAGTTTTCATTGTGAATATTTGTTTTGTGTTATTACTTTACAGAAATTTAGAAATTTTTTAATTTTGAACCTTAATTTTTTCAACTTCACATAAAGTTATGAATGTGTAAAGCTTAATTTTCAACCTAGGCAATTCATAAACTTATGTGAAGTAAAAAAAAAAAAAAGTTTTACATTTGGAAAACAAAAAATTCAACTTCACACTTCATAAAATTGTGAAGGTCAACTGTTTTCACAATTTTTATTTTATTTCCATCACTTTTTATATATGTTTTGATCGATATTTTTATATATATTTTATTACAGTCTATTTCATATTTCACGTCTTGAAAAAATCTTTATCTTTATATAGATAAACGAACTCAATACCACTCCTATGTACCTCGATCAACTTTTTATGTATTAAAATTTGTTACCACACTTTTAATTTTCCAAGACTACTCCGATTGAAATAAATTCTATGTATTTAAATCATATATGTGTTTACACTCAATTTTTATTTACTTTCACCTTTTGTAGATGTCAATTATTCATTTTGCGTGAATTCTACATTTAATTTATGTTACTATTGTCAACCAACCTTACCAAAAATACTAGGAGGAAAGGAATATAATAGTAATTTGCAATCTTCAAAATTTAAAGAGTCAAGCCAATATACCTAAACGCTTAATGAGGGTTTAAAATATATTATTCATATTCATATTTGGGGCCACCGTTCACCTGTTGCACTCTTATTTTCAGTTGCAATTTGAAGAAAATCCACACCGCAAACTTGAACTAATAACCCGTAATTTATCCTAGTACAAGTTTCTTTTGCTACAAAGTCCACACTTTAGGATGAATTTACAGACTGCCACTGGCCAGGACACCCCTACTAGCAACTTGCATCCGCCTCTTACTCGAGTATTACACTAATTATGTATGTTAATCTAATTACATGTTTATTTAAAAATGTTCTATAAAATATTCATTTACGATTTTTTTCAATCCGATAAAGATTCAAATTATTCTTTGTTTCGTCAATCGCAATGCTAAGTTACTTATAGTGCATTGAGCTTTATATCACTTAGTTTGTTTAAAGTTTGTTTATATTGAACTTTAATTGTCATACTAAGGTATTAAGCTTTTTTCACAAAGATTCGGTCAAATGGTGTATCCCAATCTAGAGCCACGTTCTTTGATGATTAGCGTTTTGTTCACAAAGATTCAACATAATTAAGAAGAGAATAACTGATGTGCAATGGAAGCTATGTATAAAATTATTGATTGAACTAAGAAATTTATATGTTTTCTAGCGGTTGGGACCACATACCACAATTTATAGAAATGAATTTAGTAAATACCTTCTGAATTGATTTATGGTTACCGAGATTTATATATCAAAAGTATAAAAGCATTTACAAATCATTTATGAGTTTTTATAAAAGGTTTTGACTCTTAATGATCCCTTTATTATTTAATATACAGATGCCAAATGGGATAAGAGGGCATGGCAAAAGAAAATTGTGAGAATTAACCATTGAGTTGACATGTCGAATTTTTGCTTATGTGTAAAAGAAAGAAGGCAGCCCGAGTATATGAGATGATGGCTTGAGAAGTCTCCACATAATTGGGGATACCCAATTAGAATATAGGAAAGATGGTTCAGCGCATAAATGAACCGAACACAACACCCCTGCATGCTAAGGTATTAAGTGCATTGCATTACATATAAGTAATCATTAAGATATTAGATCTAACACTCATCAGATTTTCTCAAAAGAGCAGAACCGAAGAAATTTTGTTTTGATCATGTTCACACTCGTGTTTTTATCGCAACCTTGACTCTCATTACATGAGGTTAGATCATTAGTGATATTCACTTATGATTTCAAAACTAATTAACGAGAAAGTATAACTAAAATTAATTAAATTGAAGTTATTTGGTTAAAATTCTTACCACCTCAACAAACACACGACATTGTCATCACTCAAATTTTCATTAAATAAAAGCATTGACATCCATCCAACGACCGTCAAATGTAATGCGATTCGCGAATGGTAACCGTAGGTGACAACAAACGTCGCACACGTGGACAAATTCTAAACAAACACGTGTACCCATAATATACAAACACGTCACAAAAACCGAATTAAAAAAGCGAGGGTAAAATCACCGTAAAGGTACAAATATTCGCAGCAGTCCAAGAGAGAACTTGAATTAGGCGAAAATGGAGGCAGTATCAAATAGCATCAAAGTAAATGGCATGCAATTCGGATACAGCGGTGATAATCCTATTTTTGTTGATTTCAATCTCAAGATTTCACCTCGATCTCGTTGTCTTCTTGTCGGTGCAAATGGATCTGGTATTTGCTAACCCTAATTTACTCGATTGTAATATAAACTTACTTTTTCTATATGTTAAACCTTAAGATGTAAAATTGGACGTTATTCATTAGTTATAACTTATAAATTAGAAATTTTGTAGTACATTTGGTGGTTCAGCAGTATGTATATATATATATATATATATTTTCATTGTGCAGCTAACATTAGAGTGATTGTTGCCCCTAAGCTTAGGTATAGCTAACACACTCATCATTTGTTGTTGTATATTTTCAGGTAAAACTACTTTGCTGAAGATTTTGGCTGGAAAACATATGGTTGGTGGGAAAGATGTTGTGCGAGTGCTAGATTTTTCATCTTTTCATGACACACATTTGGTTTGTAGTGGTGATTTGTCTTACTTGGGTGGATCATGGACTAAAACTATCGGTTCCGCTGTAAGTTCCTTTTTGTTATTGTTACGCCATCTATGTTATACATTTAATAAGTAGGACTTTAGAATAAATGTGTGAAATTTTAGTTTGGTAATTTAAAATATAGGTTTGCATTTGTACATGATGCATACATTTTATTTACTGGCATGCAGTCACTAACATCGAGTTATTCTTATCTCCTATAATTTGCATGATCAAGATTTCAAAAGCAGCATGGTTTCTCATGCACCAAGTGAATATCCTTTTAGTAATTTATTGCCTTTTTTTCTCCTCTATAATTTCAGGGAGAAGTGCCACTACAAGGAGACTTCTCTGCAGAACATATGATATTTGGAGGTGGGTTGTGGCTTATTGCTGTTTGTGTATCTTATATCTAACTGTAATGCACAATTGCATTTTCTAAATATCTTTTAAACCCCAACTCGTAGATAAGCTATTAAAAAAGACTGTGGAATCGCAATCAATTATCGGAATTTATTCAGACAACATGATATTGCTTTGTTTAGAACTTCAAGTTTTTATCCTGCTAAATTGTAAAGATGGAGTAAATGTTGATTCACGTGAATTTGGATGTGTATGATGATCTGCAATATAAGCAGTCTATGGTTAAATCTAAACCCGTTATCGACCTGTTTTTCTCTCTTAATTGGTTTTCTTCAGTTGATGGGATTGACCCAGTTAGAAGAGAGAAGTTGATCGACTTGTTGGACATTGATTTACAATGGCGGATGCATAAAGTTTCTGATGGGCAACGACGTAGAGTACAAATCTGCTTGGGCCTCCTTCATCCTTTTCAGGTTAGTTCCTGTTCCACATTACTTTTATACCTTCAAAGTACAACTGCTTATGTGTACATTGGGAATGAGGAAATCTTTTTGGTTCAGGTTCTTTTGCTAGATGAAGTAACCGTCGACCTGGATGTTGTTGCAAGGATGGATTTGCTAGAGTTCTTCAAGGAGGAATGTGAGCAGGTACGATTTATTTGATTTCACTTGTTAAATACATTTCTAACAAACTAAAACCAAATATATCGTCAGTTTTGTGCATACCTATGCAAACATTGTTGATATGTGCAATTACTGTTAAAAATGTCAACTAGATGTGTTTGAAATTAAACCATTTTAAGTTTTTTTTTTTGTGATCTTGTATCTCAGTATTTATAAACAAATAGATCACCATCCTAATCTGCCTTGGGATTGTCTTGACTCTAGTGGAGGCAATATGGGCAGGTTAGAGGGGTTGGGTAATGGGTCAAAACATGCTGGGCGGGGTTTACCCCCAAATGCTGCCCACTTTTTATGTATGTTTGTTGTGATTACCAGAACATCAGTATCACTATTACTACTATGCTAGGAGATTTTATTCGTCAAATTATAGATTTTGGGCGACTTTCAACCCATTGGACCCATGGCCCCTATAGCTAATTTTTCTATTTGAACTGTTTGAGACAAAAATAACTACCTAAAATGACCCATCAATGTGTAAATGGGTCAAAACTGCCACCTCTAGCCATGGGTTTTACCCATTAAAGAAGTGATAAAAACACTCTTCAGTAGTCCAATGTTCTATTCTATATGTAGTATATATATAATACAGAATAAGAACTAAGGATGACATTATGTGGCAAATATGTGATTATACATCAACCACACGACTGTCACTTCAAAAAATCTCGCTGATAATACATACAATCCTGTTTCTTTCCTTTTGTTTTTCCATATACAGTTTTTAAACAACTCAAGTATTCACAATTGTAACAGAGAGGATCTACAATCGTGTATGCAACACATATATTTGATGGTCTAGAGTCTTGGGCAACAGACCTGGCTTACATACAAGATGGAGAATTAAAGAGGTATGAGAAGCTGGCAGATCTTCCTGAAATGAAGAACTCCTCCAATTTGCTATCAGTGGTCGAGTCGTGGCTTCGTTCCGAGACTAAAAATCCAAAAAAGAAACCTGTCAATCCTTCACCCTTAATCCCAAAGACCACCCCATTTGATTCTTCCCCTTTCAGATCATCCAGGCACATGGCATACTACAGATGATGTTCTTCTAACACTTCTGCCAAATTTTAAGTTTCACATATTAATAAAAGTTTTTGTTTGTCAGTCATCCATTCTTTACTTGTAAAGTTGTTTTCTTTTTGTCTTTAGGGACATTAGGATACAATTATAGGTTACTTATGGAGTTGTTTCGTCTCCCCATTACGAGTCATTGATATTTCTGTATGTGTAACCACATGTTTTTCCAGCTTAAATTGCATTGATAGCTTGCTTATATATGTATCTTTACACAACATTGCCAACTCTGGATGAGCAACTTGCCATGTTGGAATACTTGTCTTTATTATTTAAACTTGATCTCGATATCACATTTGGTAACGACCTCCAAATCTAAAACCATCTAAACGCAGAGCGAACGTGTTAATAGCATCAAATGTTTGCATTTTTCACATCAATACAATCTTCTATAATAATAGTGTTTCTGAAGTACAAAAGGTCAAGTCCTCTAGAAAGAAATTTTTTTTAAAAAAAAGTGGTGGGTAGTTGTACACTTGTATATGAAGCAAGCAATGATAGTGGTGTTATTCACTTGTAGAAGACTAGAAGGAAGCATTCTTGTCCCACAATATAGCTTCTTTATTGTTGTGTTTCTCTCTTGAAGAAAGTCTTGATTGTCCACCTCACCTACCAAAACGTTTATGTACTTCTAAAACTGCCATTACTTGGAACCAAAACTTTGGCTAAAATCTATCAAATTTCATCATTGTAATACTTATTATGAAATCTTCATAGGCCTGAAAATGTGCCTAAAACTTTAATTGATACACCTGTTAAATTGATTGGTGATTATATGGAGAGAAAATTAGTGGAATCCATGTGTCAAATAATGTATACTTAGGTACCACTTTAGGCATGTATTGTTAGGCAAGTCTAACATTGCTCTTTAGAATTTGGTTATCATGGTTATGGTGGAGTCTTTGTAGATGTATAAGCTAATCAGCTACTTGTAACTTTTAAAATAATGCGCAAAAATGTTATCTTTTGCAAGTCAATTCAGTTGAATAACCCGGTGACCTACCAATTGTAGAAGTAAGATTCACTTTCTTTTCTTCTAGTGGTCTATGTCGTCAGAAATTATGTTCTTTAAAAGGATCTACCGATACATACAATTACCTGTTTTGATTCAAGTCACTGGTCAATCCTTCTACATTGCACGGTATATTTCACCACGTATACAAAAATCATATTTTAAATTTTCCATGGTAGCTAACCAACAAATGGTGAATTGTTTGTCCGAGTTTCGAGATTAGGACAGTTTCTGGTACATTTCAGATTCTAAAATTGAATTTGTAAATTCGATGCATTACTTTGTTGGCAAAAGAATCGAGATTTTCACGTAGGTTCGATCTGTTTTCCAAGTCCGTGTTTGGCACATGTCGAATTCATAGTACGATTGATAATGAAATGGTTGTGAGTTGTGACTACTTCCCACCTTTGTAAAGTATATAGATGTTTAGACTTTAGACTTATTAATTTGTTTAAGTACAAAATTAAATCTACTTATGACTTTTGTACATAAAAGAAAGAGATGTTAATAATATTTAGTCGATTACAAGATTGGAACATGTTTGACAACACTGTCAATTAACCCAAGAAATGTAAGATTAAGATGAAGTTAAGGAGAATATATGCACATGTGAATATTATTTATTATTAGATAATGAAAACAATCAATAAATAAATAAAAACGTTTGACACTTGATTTTTTTCTTTTTCTTTTTTCTTTCAAAGAAGATAAAAAAACTCGAACTTTTAAACGACAAATAAAAACTCAAACCTTTATGACATTCTCACGACAATTTAAGGTTAACTTATATTGGATGATTTTCATTTTCATGTTATTGATAATATGTAACATATGCGTCGTTGACTAATGAGTGATTTTTTTTTTTTTTTTTTTATATTTCTTATCTACCTTTTCAAATGGACGCAATTTATTAATTTTCGTCTAATTAAATCTAACAACACGCAAAGATTACACAATGTTTGACAACCTAGTAATTTTCTCTACTTTTATAATGGAAAATCAAATCAAATAATGATCTAGAAATACAACCCATGATAGAAAACAAGTAACACTCTTATTAAATATGTCTTTGTAGACACGGATCACAAAATCAAACTTTTGACATAAGTTGGATAATTTTGACAAAACTTTTAATTTAGTAACACTCTTACTAAATATGTCTTTGTTATTCATTTTCGAATGTGCATGTTCGTTAATTTTCAACGGCCCATGTTACTTTATATATGGAATTTCGTACATGGTAAACAAAGGTGTAGATACTGCATTATTTGAAAGGATTTGCATATTAGTATACTATCATAGCGAAAAGTTATACATCAAACTAGTGTTATTACTAATTGCTAATGGTTATTTGAGGTACAAAGTGTTGCACTCTGCTTTTCACATACTCAAGCAAAGCTACTCCGATGATATTTGACGTCATATATCACCAATCACCAATAAAAACATATATGATTTCACAATGGTGAGATGAATAACAAATTTCTTTAAATATTTGAAATGAATTAGTATAGTATAAAAGTCGTGGTACGGCTTTGTAACATTCATTACATCTTACAGGCATCAGGTACGTGAGGAGCATGACTCGTGTCTAACGCAGGAATATAAGCCGAAACATCTCCCGATTGGGTTTCAACTATTGGTAAAGCGGTCATACGGCCTGATTTTTATATTGCTGAATAGAATTACAAGCATAGCTAGTGTTCAATATGTTAAACACCAATTATCGACTATTTATAACTCAGATCTAGAAATACAACCCATGATAGAAAACAAGTAACACTCTTACTAAATATGTCTTTGTAGACACGGATCACAAAATCAAACTTTTGACATAAGTTGGATAATTTTGACAAAACTTTTAATTTAGTAACACTCTTACTAAATATGTCTTTGTTATTCATTTTCGAATGTGCATGTTCGTTAATTTTCAACGGCCCATGTTACTTTATATATGGAATTTCGTACATGGTAAACAAAGGTGTAGATACTGCATTATTTGAAAGGATTTGCATATTAGTATACTATCATAGCGAAAAGTTATACATCAAACTAGTGTTATTACTAATTGCTAATGGTTATTTGAGGTACAAAGTGTTGCACTCTGCTTTTCACATACTCAAGCAAAGCTACTCCGATGATATTTGACGTCATATATCACCAATCACCAATAAAAACATATATGATTTCACAATGGTGAGATGAATAACAAATTTCTTTAAATATTTGAAATGAATTAGTATAGTATAAAAGTCGTGGTACGGCTTTGTAACATTCATTACATCTTACAGGCATCAGGTACGTGAGGAGCATGACTCGTGTCTAACGCCGGCCTGATTTTTATATTGCTGAATAGAATTACAAGCATAGCTAGTGTTCAATATGTTAAACACCAATTATCGACTATTTATAACTCAGATCTAGAAATACAACCCATGATAAAAAACAAGTAACACTCTTACTAAATATGTCTTTGTAGACACGGATCACAAAATCAAACTTTTGACATAAGTTGGATAATTTTGACAAAACTTTTAATTTAGAAACACTCTTACTAAATATGTCTTTGTTATTCATTTTCGAATGTGCATGTTCGTTAATTTTCAACGGCCCATGTTACTTTATATATGGAATTTCGTACATGGTAAACAAAGGTGTAGATACTACATTATTTGAAAGGATTTGCATATTAGTATACTATCATAGCGAAAAGTTATACATCAAACTAGTGTTATTACTAATTGCTAATGGTTATTTGAGGTACAAAGTGTTGCACTCTGCTTTTCACATACTCAAGCAAAACTACTCCGATGATATTTGACGTCATATATCACCAATCACCAATAAAAACATATATGATTTCACAATGGTGAGATGAATAACAAATTTCTTTAAATATTTGAAATGAATTAGTATAGTATAAAAGTCGTGGTACGGCTTTGTAACATTCATTACATCTTACAGGCATCAGGTACGTGAGGAGCATGACTCGTGTCTAACGCAGGAATATAAGCCGAAACATCTCCCGATTGGGTTTCAACTATTGGTAAAGCGGTCATACGGCCTGATTTTTATATTGCTGAATAGAATTACAAGCATAGCTAGTGTTCAATATGTTAAACACCAATTATCGACTATTTATAACTCAGATCTAGAAATACAACCCATGATAGAAAACAAGTAACACTCTTACTAAATATGTCTTTGTAGACACGGATCACAAAATCAAACTTTTGACATAAGTTGGATAATTTTGACAAAACTTTTAATTTAGTAACACTCTTACTAAATATGTCTTTGTTATTCATTTTCGAATGTGCATGTTCGTTAATTTTCAACGGCCCATGTTACTTTATATATGGAATTTCGTACATGGTAAACAAAGGTGTAGATACTGCATTATTTGAAAGGATTTGCATATTAGTATACTATCATAGCGAAAAGTTATACATCAAACTAGTGTTATTACTATTTGCTAATGGTTATTTGAGGTACAAAGTGTTGCACTCTGCTTTTCACATACTCAAGCAAAGCTACTCCGATGATATTTGACGTCATATATCACCAATCACCAATAAAAACATATATGATTTCACAATGGTGAGATGAATAACAAATTTCTTTAAATATTTGAAATGAATTAGTATAGTATAAAAGTCGTGGTACGGCTTTGTAACATTCATTACATCTTACAGGCATCAGGTACGTGAGGAGCATGACTCGTGTCTAACGCCGGCCTGATTTTTATATTGCTGAATAGAATTACAAGCATAGCTAGTGTTCAATATGTTAAACACCAATTATCGACTATTTATAACTCAGATCTAGAAATACAACCCATGATACAAAACAAGTAACACTCTTACTAAATATGTCTTTGTAGACACGGATCACAAAATCAAACTTTTGACATAAGTTGGATAATTTTGACAAAACTTTTAATTTAGTAACACTCTTACTAAATATGTCTTTGTTATTCATTTTCGAATGTGCATGTTCGTTAATTTTCAACGGCCCATGTTACTTTATATATGGAATTTCGTACATGGTAAACAAAGGTGTAGATACTGCATTATTTGAAAGGATTTGCATATTAGTATACTATCATAGCGAAAAGTTATACATCAAACTAGTGTTATTACTAATTGCTAATGGTTATTTGAGGTACAAAGTGTTGCACTCTGCTTTTCACATACTCAAGCAAAGCTACTCCGATGATATTTGACGTCATATATCACCAATCACCAATAAAAACATATATGATTTCACAATGGTGAGATGAATAACAAATTTCTTTAAATATTTGAAATGAATTGGTATAGTATAAAAGTCGTGGTACGGCTTTGTAACATTCATTACATCTTACAGGCATCAGGTACGTGAGGAGCATGACTCGTGTCTAACGCCGGCCTGATTTTTATATTGCTGAATAGAATTACAAGCATAGCTAGTGTTCAATATGTTAAACACCAATTATCGACTATTTATAACTCAGATCTAGAAATACAACCCATGATAGAAAACAAGTAACACTCTTACTAAATATGTCTTTGTAGACACGGATCACAAAATCAAACTTTTGACATAAGTTGGATAATTTTGACAAAACTTTTAATTTAGTAACACTCTTACTAAATATGTCTTTGTTATTCATTTTCGAATGTGCATGTTCGTTAATTTTCAACGGCCCATGTTACTTTATATATGGAATTTCGTACATGGTAAACAAAGGTGTAGATACTGCATTATTTGAAAGGATTTGCATATTAGTATACTATCATAGCGAAAAGTTATACATCAAACTAGTGTTATTACTATTTGCTAATGGTTATTTGAGGTACAAAGTGTTGCACTCTGCTTTTCACATACTCAAGCAAAGCTACTCCGATGATATTTGACGTCATATATCACCAATCACCAATAAAAACATATATGATTTCACAATGGTGAGATGAATAACAAATTTCTTTAAATATTTGAAATGAATTAGTATAGTATAAAAGTCGTGGTACGGCTTTGTAACATTCATTACATCTTACAGGCATCAGGTACGTGAGGAGCATGACTCGTGTCTAACGCCGGCCTGATTTTTATATTGCTGAATAGAATTACAAGCATAGCTAGTGTTCAATATGTTAAACACCAATTATCGACTATTTATAACTCAGATCTAGAAATACAACCCATGATAAAAAACAAGTAACACTCTTACTAAATATGTCTTTGTAGACACGGATCACAAAATCAAACTTTTGACATAAGTTGGATAATTTTGACAAAGCTTTAATGTTTTTAATGTTTTTATAGTAAAGTAATAGTAATACCTTAACCTTATTTCATACGTATTTCTAAATAATATAACTTTTTCCCAAATTAAAAAAAAAAATCGTACACACCAACATTTGTCATTTGTCAATTAGTAGTACATCATTCCAAATGAATAACATAAAGATTGGAGCACCTCCACGTCGTTAAGACGTGCTTGGGCCGGCGAGCCCTTGAAAGTTGAAATGAATGAAACTTTTAACTAAATTAAAGTAGGAGTATATTTTTATTATTTATTATTACTATTTAATATTAAGATATCACTTGTGGAAATTATAATATTATTTTTACTTAAATACATATCAAATTAAAATATTATATTTCAATTATTAATATATTAAATTAAATGTCATTGACCACAATAAAACCTACTCCGGATATACCATCATTCCTTTCTACTTTCTAGTAACTATATAGTATTATTATTATCATCTCTTTATCTAGTGTTATATTTTTGATCAACTTATATAACTTTGAATGAACATCACTATAACAAAATAAATGATTTTGCTAATGTATGACCGTGGTACATCTAAATATACATTTAATGAATACATAATTTTTTTTCATATCAGAATTTGTAACAAATATATATATTAAAAAGGTAAGTATTAAAATAGTTAATGAGTATTAAATATAAATATAGTTTTTAAAATAATTTCGACTTAATTAAATTCACTTTGTCATGTTAGAAAAACCCTAATAAAATAATTATTATATTATATTTATATTTATATTATTATTTATTAGACAAAGAATCATTCAATTATTGCCAAATAATGGGTTTATACTTGCAGGAAGTTAAAAAGTAATAAATAAATCAAATTTAAAAGACCACCGAACTCCGAAGGTATATATACGCAACAAGGGGCAGAGAGAAACGTTCACGAAAATGGTGGATTAACCCTCACCCTGTGTGTATATTTTTATTATTACAAAATCCTCTAATTATAATTTCTAATTTCATCTATTTGTCTTTTAACTCCAATTTAATTTCTCAACATTTTCTGCATCAATCAATCGATATAATTTGCATTTCTTTTTCGTACGTCTTTGAAACAGGGATTACACAGTGCCTTTGAATTTACGCATTGAGTATCGTCAATTTCTGCAACATCCTCCAAATTTAGGTTAATTCCGGTTGATTCTATTTCGTCAATGTAAGTTGAACGTTCAATTTCATATTTGATGCGTAATTTTTAATATCTTGATATGTATATTGTTCAGAACCTATTGAATCTGTTCTGTAATTGTAATTGAATATTATTATTATTATTATTATCTTATATCTTATCTTATTATACTGTATATGTTAATTAATATTGTATCCACAAACATGTATGTCTGCGAATTTATATATGTGTGCTGTTGTTTTCTGTTGAAGTATTGATTTTATTTTTGTTACATGTAAATGTGAATGCAGAAATCTGTTGGCATATTGTGAATATAGCTGCATTGTTAGGGTTTCTTGGGGGAAATTTGTGGTTGGAAATGAATTCATTGGGTTGAGGGAAATTGATGGATTCAGCAAGGAGTTGGTTGCATAAGTTTCAACCAAGGGATCGGTTGAGGTCGAATACAAGAAGGAGGGAGTCAATGGGTGATGGTGAAGATTCAAATAATCAAGTGATGGATGAAGAGGCATCAAATATAACAAAGCAGAAGGTAGCTGCGGCTAAAAAGTATATTGAAAATCATTACAAGGAACAAATGAAGAATTTGCAAGAGAGGAGAGAACGGTACATATTTTATGTGGCTTAAAAATTATATGGAATAAGATATTTGTGTTGGGATTGATGATCTTACACGCAATTGTATACTGCACTACCTATATTAAATATGGTTGGGTTTCTTATGGTATTAGATCCAGAGAACAGTTTTTTAGCGTGTTTTGTATTGTTAACAAATATTTGCTAACAAAATAGACGAGATAATTAACGTTTTTGAAATTAGAGGCATTTACGTAATTCTGTTAAACCTTTTTATGAATAAAGAAAATAGTAACACCTGGAGTTTCACTGGATAGGCGAATCTTGCTTGAGAAGAAATTGGCCGATGGTGATGTATCAGAAGAAGATCAAAACAACTTGCTTAGATTTCTAGAGAAGAAGGAAACAGAATACATGCGCCTTCAAAGACACAAAATGGGGGTTGACGATTTTGAGCTACTCACAATGATCGGAAAGGGTGCATTTGGTGAGGTAATGGTTTCTCTCTCTTTTGGTCTTTGCAGCTTCAACCTTTTTCTTGTTATGTTTGTTTCTCAACACATTCGTAAATAGCAGATGAAAACCATTATAATGACCATGATTGAAGGTGGATAGTATTGTAAATCTGTTAACACAAGACACTCCTGTAGTCCTATTTGTTCATTGACACCTCCCTCTTTATTTCCATATTATCAAATATCTTATTGTACTATCTATAGATGACAAGTAATCTGATCTATATTTTAGCTTAATTAAAAATTAGAACATACTTTTCTTTTAACCATTATTAAGTCAAGGATCCTTGCTACATAGGGATCACCCTTTTCTGTAATTGAAAGCATTAAATATTTACCTGCAAATATTGAAAAGAATTTGAGATGGTGACATCCTAAATGCTACCGTAATATATCACTATCGTGATTCCATACTACTTCTGAATTTGAATATGTGAATGTGATTATTTAGGGATGTATACTTCAAATATTCTTGATCCTATACTGTTATCATGTATGTTCTATGTTCATGGAATTGAAACAATTTGATGAATACCCTCTGTTGTAGGTCAGAATCTGCAGGGAGAAGACAACGGGCAGTGTGTATGCCATGAAAAAGCTTAAGAAATCGGAAATGTTACGTAGAGGTCAAGTATGTGATCTTATTACCTGAGATGATTATTTTGCTTTGTTTACTCCATTATCTTTTTTCCCCCCTCTTATTATAGCCACATGCTTTATGTAAGTTATTACAGTAATTATTTATGTATTAGCACTTATGTCCACATGGTAGATGAAAACATGCCACATGATCAGAAAATGACCTTTTAAATAAAGAGTAACCGGTGTCCCTTTGTTCAGGCCACCCATTGCTATAATGGGTAAATTAATTAAAATATGCTGCTCTAACAAGGAAAAAAAAGGGGAAAGTATGTTCCTATATCTATTATTAACCCTTTTTCATTCCCTTTTAGGTTGAGCATGTGAAAGCTGAAAGGAATTTGCTTGCTGAGGTAGACAGCAATTGCATCGTCAAGTTGTATTGTTCTTTCCAAGATAATGAATATCTGTATCTAATAATGGAATATCTACCTGGTGGAGACATGATGACTCTTCTTATGAGAAAAGATACATTGACGGATGATGAAGCCAGATTTTATGTTGCCGAAACAGTTTTGGCTATTGAATCCATCCACAAACATAATTATGTGCATAGGTATGATATAAATTTTTATTAGTGTGGTCTACATAATCTGCTTCAATAATGTTCTAGCATGTCATATGTCTCTGACTTATCTTGATTTATCGGATTGTAACAGAGATATCAAGCCTGATAATTTACTACTTGATAGATATGGCCATTTGAGATTATCGGATTTTGGACTATGTAAACCGTTAGATTGTAGCACACTGGAAGAGAAGGATTTCTCTCCAGTGGATAATGCCTCCAATTCAACAGGTGAGGGAAACTCTGCTGTTCCAAAACGCACGCAACAAGAACAACTGCAGCATTGGCAGAAAAATAGGAGGACACTTGTAAGTAGCAGCAACACTTCATATTACTGCTTTCATGTATCATTTTTGGTAGACTGCTTCTTTTTGTTGATTTCTTCTCTTCCATTGTAAATTGGGGGCATTGCAGGCATATTCAACAGTTGGCACTCCAGATTATATTGCTCCAGAGGTTCTACTAAAGAAGGGTTACTCATTGGAATGCGACTGGTGAGTAGTCTATTAGAATTCCTTTTATGGGTTCATTAAGTCCCTTCTGATTTTTTTTGTTCCACATAAGATACGTTGATGGTTTTGATATAAGTTAAATAGGGCATGCGTTACCCACTAATTTGGTGCCTTTAAGTGATCATGTGACTGTTTTTCTTTTTCAGGTGGTCCCTTGGCGCTATTATGTATGAAATGCTTGTGGGATATCCACCTTTCTACTCTGATGATCCAATGTCAACTTGTAGGAAGGTAGTCTTTTGTTAATTAGGATTAC
This sequence comes from Gnaphalium uliginosum, assembly GCA_963930675.1. Lineage (NCBI taxonomy): Eukaryota > Viridiplantae > Streptophyta > Magnoliopsida > Asterales > Asteraceae > Gnaphalium > Gnaphalium uliginosum. The sequence goes on along the minus strand of OZ005680.1, from coordinate 53,167,495 downwards.
ATGCATAAAAGGTAATATACTGTAGGCCAATGTTTATTTGGGGCATATAGTTCACTTTTTCCCAACAAGAAATATATGCAAAAAAAGAGTACGTTATCTTTTTGGAGGTCATAATCATACTTTCTGGTATAATAAGTTACCTTCTGTTGCACAAACGTGAAGTAAATGCCCAAAATACCATAGGCCTATAGTATGTGCACTTATATAATTTTCCTTGTTTAAAATACATATCTATCTCTGTGAAATTTGTGTGATAAAAGCTGACTGTATCTTTTTTCCCCTGCAACCATACTAATAAATTTCTTTCTGATATTTTTTATACTCACCTACCAACCTAATTTTATGGATCATGCATGTCATGCCAAATTAAATGAGGTAGCTGACTATTATGTTTGGATCCAAATGACTTTTTAACTCTTTCATGAACTATTGCACTATATTTCTCTTCTTAAGTGTATTTTCCATGCTTTCTTAAGGAAACTCCATGTGCTTTTTGTAAGTTTAGTCCTCGAATCAGCAACGTTAATGTTATATATTACAGCTGTAGTCTAGTTTTCTGAATAAGACAAACATTAATGTACTATCTTTGAAGGGTTCGATCAAATATAACATGATTTATGGTAGATTTCTCCTCTAACCAAGAGTTTAAGATAGTTAATGATCAAATAAATATTGATCCTTGTGGAGGACATTAATTAATATTGATTCATAACACTTTATTATATGTTAAAACAATACAAAAGCTTGCTTACATTGTACATTATTATTGTTATGTGTAGATAGTACACTGGAAATCACATCTTAAATTTCCACAAGAAGCACAACTTACTTTAGAAGCGAAAGATCTTATCAGCAAACTGCTCTGTAATGTCAACCACAGGCTGGGTTCAAAAGGAGCAGATGAAATAAAGGTCTTGTATGGTGTGTCTTATTCTAAGTTCATGGACTGCTCAAGCAAAGAATCAAAATTAACACAACTCTGATGTTTTATGGCGTTTCAGGCTCATCCTTGGTTTAAAGGTATTGATTGGGACAGAATATATCAAATGGAAGCTGCATTCATTCCAGAAGTTAATGATGAATTAGATACTCAAAATTTTGAAAAGTTTGAAGAGGTAACCTCTTTTGTTTATCATTTATTTTCATCTAATTGGTTTACGAGCTTGATATTTAACTTACTGTGTTTTGTCTTTCTGTCTTGTTTTGATATTTTAGTCTGAACACCAAATGAAGAGTTCATCAAGATCTGGACCATGGAGAAGGGTAACTTTCGGTCCTAACCACTAAAACGACTATGTTGTGTATTCTTACCAATAATTTATTAGGACTGGCTGCATAATAAGATAGCCAAAGAGATTCCATTCTATTTTTTTGTAAGAATTGATTCTCATCCAAAATAAACTGATTAAAGTCTTAAACATGTTAATTTGGGTAACTAACTTTCAAAGATTTCAATTGAAGGTAATCTGACTGGGTAACTGGTCAAAAGTTTTTGACTCAGAAATGATGATGCGGCAGCTGATGTTTCTGTCACTTTTGGCCATGGTGACTTATTTGACATGTCATATGAAACCAGTTATCTTGGCAATACCTAACATTAAAATTGATAAAACTATGATGATTTTTATGGCCTAAAATTAGCTGGTTACTCAAAACAGAAATCAGGCCAAAGCTGGTTACCTTTTAATTCAGTTAGCCCCAAGTTTTATGGGGAGTAAATGTTGAACAATATCTACAACTATTTTCATGGCCATCACTCAAACCTCATCAGAAATAGTTTCACTGTGTGAAAATTGTGTTTTACAATATCGAACTGGTTGCTTGCCCTGAAAATTTGGGCATTAACAGTTTCCCCAAAAAATTTCAAATATACTTTGTTATCAGGGTAAATTTGTCATTATACGGATGTGTGCTTCATTTTATAACTTATATTGTCAATCAACATGACTTAGATCTCTTGCATTTTAGATGTGTATATGGGTTGTCATTTAATATTTATCGTTTCCTACTAATTTCTAGCGTTCATCTGCAGATGCTTTCGTCTAAGGATATTAACTTTGTTGGCTACACATACAAGAACTTTGAGATTGTTAATGATTACCAAGTCCCGGGAATGGGTATGCCTCTCTCTCTCTCTCTCTCTCTCTCTCTCTCTCTTCCACACACACACAGACTTGAGCTCTCACTTATTTTCCAACTGATATACAGATCTTGATCTCGTTTTCACATGCCCTTATTATTTAAGAAAACAGTTGTCTTAACTGGCATCCCGTTTGGCCGATGAAATTTTCAATAGAAGGGTTCGACTAGTGAAGTCTCTTATTAGCACACGATAGAGAAATCTTTTGGATGAAAACAACCAATCAGTTGTGATGATAACTATGTCTGATACTCTAATTGTTGATTTTATCATGAAGTTTAAAAGGATAGAAAGTCAAGATAGTTCTATGTGCGAGTCGTGATCTGGTCATGTTCCTAGATTATGATTCAGCTCTACCTGAACTTTCAGCATGGACATGCATGAACACAATTTTGAGCTGAAACTCAGTTAATTAGAAGTGTTAGCCTATATGTCTAAAATACCCTTAAAAAAATTTGCAAATTTTGGTGGACCAAATATAATCCCAGAATTATATTGTAATCATGAAAATGGACAAATAGGTAATGTAGCTTGAAATGAAACTTTTATAGAAGAAATGTATGGCAAGCATTTCTAAGTGTAAGTATTATCTAGCTTGAATGAACTCTTGGTGACTAATCCAGTAGTTTTTTTCATGGCTGCAGCTGAACTGAAAAAGAAAAAAGCCAAACCAAAGAGACCGACAATCAAGTCACTGTTTGGTAAGCATACTATTTCTATCATTCATTTTCCTTAACAGAAGTAAAGTTCAGATCAGGGACAGTACCGGACAAAATCTCAAACGGGGGCAATGTTTAGGTGTGTGTGTCTGTGTCTGCGTCTGTGTCTGGGTCATGTGGGGTCTTCTGGTTGAGCTTTTTCTTGGTAATTAAAACCGTAAATCGAACTTCAGTGATTCTAGTTCTAGGTTAAACTAAACGTACCCTACATTTAAAAGCTTTGCCATATCAAACTTTGCCTATGTTTTCTTTCTATGTTACCTTTACCGAGTTTGCCCCTCTATAGTGGTAATAATTTTTGAAAATTTGATTACAGGTAAAAACAAAATTCTCATCATTTAAAATCAAAATTTTAATGAATTTTCAAATAGTGACAAATTTTGTACAACATTAGATATTGAATAAATGAAGCGATCATGTAAGCAAGTAGAACTAAAATGCGATTCTTGCTAAGTTAATAATTAATTGGTTGATAAAAGTCTTCATCCTGATTAAAGGTTTCATACTTGAATTTATATATAACATCATTGTTTTATTGTTAATATTGTTAGTTTATTTCATTTTACAGAGGAAGAACCGGATAATGAATCATCATAGGGAACTTTTGGTATCGAGTTCCGCCTCTACCAATTCTCTTGCTGCTCAAGCCATATGAATGGGTGGAAAACTGTTATCACCGAATCTGGTTGAAGATTTACATAGATTTTTGTAAGGTTGTTATCTTCCTGTTGATTTACTATAAAAAAAATTAATTAAATGTAGAGGTCGTTTATTAGTTATATTCATATATTTGATCATTTTTGTTGCTCTTCTCGAGCCTACAGAAATCCGTTGTACAAAGAGGTGATTGTTGTACTTGAATTGAGCATAGTGAAATTATAGTCGAATGTGCATGTTCGTTAATTTTCAACGGCCCATGTTACTTTATATATGGAATTTCGTACATGGTAAACAAAGGTGTAGATACTGCATTATTTGAAAGGATTTGCATATTAGTATACTATCATAGCGAAAAGTTATACATCAAACTAGTGTTATTACTATTTGCTAATGGTTATTTGAGGTACAAAGTGTTGCACTCTGCTTTTCACATACTCAAGCAAAGCTACTCCGATGATATTTGACGTCATATATCACCAATCACCAATAAAAACATATATGATTTCACAATGGTGAGATGAATAACAAATTTCTTTAAATATTTGAAATGAATTAGTATAGTATAAAAGTCGTGGTACGGCTTTGTAACATTCATTACATCTTACAGGCATCAGGTACGTGAGGAGCATGACTCGTGTCTAACGCCGGCCTGATTTTTATATTGCTGAATAGAATTACAAACATAGCTAGTGTTCAATATGTTAAACACCAATTATCGACTATTTATAACTCAGATCCATTGCTATTGCTATTGCTATTGCTATATTAGAATAATAACAAATTGACATTTGATCTTACATACTTCAAATGCATACGAACAGTGAAAACAAGGGATTTGTCATGCTTGCGGCGTTCCCATTCACGGGGCTCGTAGCAGGAGAAATTATTTTGATCATGAGTGGATTGAGAAAGCTTCCAGTTCCAAAAAGGAGAGATAGATGGTTTACTTTGTCTGATCAATTTGATGTCCTCTTTGTACACATGTGCCCCACATCTTAAAGATCGTCCAACATTATCGATAATGCCAATAGTAACATCACGCATCTGCTGAAAGGAAGTGAATGTTATGTAGCCAACTCACACATTCCTAATATCCTTAGCTACCAAAGATGCATAAAGACAATCACTCTCCCTCTTAGGAACCAACTTTTCAGCATTTTCAAATCTGAAGTAGAACGAAGGATGAAAATACTTGGTTGACTGGTTAAGAACAATACATACTGCAAATCCCTTGATTCGAGAACGCCATTTGGGAGATAATTTCGGTGCTACTTCTCGCTTATGCATTCCTTCTATGAACCAGCTTGAAATCTTGCTTCCAGGAATACCGATACTTAAACAACAATCAACAGCAGCAGCTTTCTGTTTTTAAAAAAAAAAAGCATCAAATTAACTTAAAGGGTTTGTTAACCTCCCTAATTGTAGTAGCTTTGTGAAATGTATAGATTTTTGTGGTTCTTGTAAGCCATACATTAATATGTGCAGTCAAAGTCTAGTTTACTTTTTAATTTTAATTTTAATTTTTCTTCTGGTTAAACCCGCGTACATAGCCATAAATTGAATGGGAAATTTCAGAAAAATGCGTGAAAGTTTTAAAAATATTGATGTAGGTAACGCCAGGTCATTCACACATTTAAAGGACTGTAAATTTAATTTTACCTTTTTATTAACATAAATTGAAAAACTCAATAGGTCTATATTTACGATTTTATCTTACATTTTTTGCTGATATAATTGATCGAACTTCCTATCTTTATGAGCAAAATTGAACTAATTTCAATCTTTTTGTAAGCAAAATGAACTTGCATTACCTACTTCAAGCTTTTTTGAACTCTCATTACCTATTTTCTGGAACTTGTCCTAATTAACTTAGATTATATGAAATGAGACTTAGATATTATGTCCGTACCTCAATGAAAGATTGGTTCAGCATCATATCTACGTATCCTTCATTCTCTAGGAGTTTGTTGCAATTAAAGAAACGAACGTCGTGCAACGATATATACTTCTTGAATAGATCTCCAGTTTTTTTCAGTGAGCTACAATTGCTTGCTTTCAATCCTTGTATTCCAAATGGAAGCGCACACAAATTTTAAATTCGACGACGAATATTAATCTCTAGAAGTTTTAGTCGAGATAGGTGGGAGATGCTTGCAGGTAATTGGATTAATTTTGAGTTGCCATTCAGTATTAATTCTTCCAAGGCTGAAAATCGATAAAGATGTTTAAGGAAGTCTTCTTCTCCTATTTGTGTATGAGAGATCTAATCTTTTTAATGAACATAAGTTTCTTCCAAACTCCTCTGGCAATTTCTCTAGTTTTTGCAAGTCGTAAAGATCAAGACTCTTAAGATACTTCAAATCGCTGATAGAGTTTGGAATGTTCGTACTTACATTTTATGATATTCAAGAAGCTTAGATTAGAGAGATGTCTAATCGATGATGGCAATTCCTTTATGACATAGCAAAACCGTAAATCTATGGATGATAGTTTAAACATACATGGTGAGAGTTCCGGGAATCTTTCAAGAGACCTGCAATCATAGAAAATGAGTGTCTCCAAAGATTCCATTTCAAGCCTGGATGCGAGACACTTGAAATTCTCGCAATGTAGTATTTGAAAGTCGACAAGCCTTTTGAGTGATCCAATAGACTTGTGCGCCTCAACCAAGTTCTTGCATTCTGACAATATCAACCTTTCAACATTTGGGGCTCCTGAGACATCCGGAAGCCTTGTTAGCACTGCAACCTTATGAGGAGAATTAACTTTAACTTCTGCATAATCTGATAGAAAACAAAAACAAAAAAGAAACTTTGATTATAATCCTAGTCAATTTGTGTTTACAAATCATATCGTTACAACAAATTCAATACAAATAGAAAATGAAAAATTCTTAATTTACCGATCTGAATGATGTGTTTACAAATACCTTTAGCCCCTTCCATAAATGCTCAATTCTGTCTCCAGACAATTTGAATCCCACAAGCTTACGCATGTTTGCTAGTGGTAGAGAAGCAAATGGGTATTCATCCCAACAAAGCCATCGTAGCTCATCAGGAAGACATGTAGGTTCACAACTAGTGAATTCCCGTTTAACATCCAGTAGCCGAAGGTTCTTCATGTATTCAAAAATATCATCACTGAAATGCAGCTTCTCCTCATACTGGTCATCATCGTATTTTTTGCCCGGCATCACTATAGCTTCAATTGCTTTTAGGTTCTGAAACCATGAAAAAAACTGACATCAAAATGTACTTAATATTTCAAAGAGGGATCTTTTATAAAAAGGGATTGATTTATTACCTGGTTTTTCTTAATAATATCAGAGATTTCTTCAAGTTTCCATAGCCTGCTATTCGTAAAACTTGGGTGAACTATTTGCCAAACCATTTCTTGTATGAGATCATGCATTTCTACCCTTTGCATATCTGAAACGGTTATAAGAGATTTCTCGATAAGAACACTTATGCCTATGACCGCGTTAAACCCAACGCTCTCAAGTACTTCACTCACGTCTTTTACGTATCTGCCATTGAAAAAACATGCAATGTCTAGGAATGTTCTTTTCTCGTAAACATTTAGATCATCAAAACTTAACTTCAACGTCTCAAATATCTGACTATCTGGTATTTTGGCAAGTCTGTCTAAGGCACTTTTCCACACGTCTGCTTTTCTTCCAGGGAAAAAAGAGCCTAAAACTTTCAAGGCTAGGGGAAGACCACCAGCATAGCGTATTGCACGACCTGACAGCTCCTTGAACCCATCTGGGGTAATATGATCTATAATTAGATGAAATTTTGAGGACAAAATTTTTATAAGAGGGATGGAGTTGTCACGTCTCATATTTTGTAGAATAGATAAAGATTTACATAACTATTATATTAAATTAAATTTTGAGGACGAAATTTCTTTAAGAGGGGTGGAGCTGTAACGCACCAAATTTTATAAGGTAGATAAAATTCAAAAACTGTAAAATTGAACAAAATTGTTACAAATGGGATAGAGTTGTAACACCTAAATTTTAATAATTTTTTTTTTTATTATTTATGAAAGAAGAATTGTAAATGGATGAAAATGAAATAAGACTTTTAGAAAACTAATTAAATTTGTGTTAGACATATAATGAGGCTTCATTTGATGACAACAAACATTGTAAGGGTTTAAAACATAATTACGATTGATTAATACTGAAAATGCAAGGTATCAAATTAATCAAATTAAAGAATAGAGATGGAATCATTAGAGTACAACAATTATTTAAATTATTGGAGAACCAATGAGATTGTGCCATGTGTACAAAAACTCATTTACCTCCATCTTTTTTAAAATTAATTATCTCACAAAGGGCAATCGAAAAATTATGTAAATTGCACCATAAAATTCAGCGTTTTCTCCCCTAAATGCTTTACAAAATCCTAAACCCTAAACACTGCTAAATTCTAAACCCTAAACCCTAACTCTAAACCCTGCTAAACCCTAAACCCTAACCGTAACCCTAAATCAAATTTACAACCAAACACTAACTTATGTGTTAGTAATTTGTAAAACCCACCAAAAAATGAAAAAAAAAACTCGTCGAAAGTATACCTTGTGAGATGTCTAATCGAATAGGAGAAAACGCTGAATTTTATAGTGTAATTTTCATAATTTTTCGATTTGCTGTTTGTTAGATAATTAATTATTAAAATCTTGAGGGTAAATGAATTTTTGTACACCTGACGCATTTTTATCGGTACTTTCATTTTTTCAAAAAATATTGTACTTTAATGATCTTTTCTCTTAAAGAATATAATATAATGAGATACATACGTATAACTCGGTCAATCAAATGATTTTATTGGGATAAAAGTTGTAGTTGAGTTGTTATAGGATACATTTCAGGGGTGGTTGCATTCTAATAGGTACATACGTATAACTCGGTCAATCAAATGATTTTATTGGGATAAAAGTTGTAGTTGAGTTGTTATAGGATACATTTCAGGGGTGGTTGCATTCTAATAGGTTTATAGGTGGTTTCTTATATATACATACATAAATAAATATATTAGCCGAGAGGGAAAAAAATGAATAAGCTTGTTGTGGTTTGTAAGCCGTGAGAGCAACGGAAAAAAAGTTCAAAATATAGCTTAAAGTTGCTAGAGGAATTGGTGTCTCAAACTGATGAAAACATATAAGGTGAAATCGAGAACTCCACTATTGTTGATTGATAAAGTGAGTTTCACGTGACTTTTAAACTGGGTTGTATTTATTTATAAATTGTTTGATTCAAAGTGTTTATGTGATTATATGATTATAAATCGTTTATTGCTTCATATATGTCTTGATAATGTGAAAATTAATCGTCACTAAGTGTATTGATTATCCAATATCTTAATAATAATGAAAACTTATAAAAAGTGGATGAAGAAACAAATAGTGGGCTAAAAACAGTGGACGAATACAAAAAGTGGGATGTGTAAAACTACGGTCTGCCATCAAAAAGTGAAAAAGTGGAAAAGTGAGAGATGTGTAAAAATTACGGTTTGCCATCAAAAGGTGAAAAAAGTAAAAAGTGGAAATTGAAATTAAGATAGATTGTTGGATTATATCATTATTGCTTATGTGACAAATTGATATTGAAAATTATTGTTTAATGTTTGTTGGAAAATGTTTATTAATGTTTTGCGAAAACCGTGATTCTTACAATGCTTTATAGCTGACCCAAATGTTTTAAAAATTTTGCAACTTAGGTTAGGGATCGATAGATAAAAGTGTAGACTATAGTTGTTTGACAATATTGGAGAAGATAAAGCATAGACGCTTCCGCTGAATTGAGAAAAATGGTAGAATCGCACTCTGATAAGGTGGATTGCTTCCGTTGGTATCTGAGCCGTGAATTAGGGAATTGAAGTAATGGTCTTGCAACTACAACACGACTTCATTTTATATTAAAATTAGCTGATGCGATCATTAAAATTATATATTGGTGTAATGGGGTCGTAATGTCCTATTTTATCATCTTTCATCTGGAAAAGAATTATCAAAGACTATAAACTTTTGGAAGTTGCTATGTAGCACCATATACATATTGCGTTTGTCATATGAATAAAGATGAACCTTAAATACATATAATCGACAAGGAATTAATACTTATAATCGAGTTTGTTTGCTAGTTACGTAGCCATGTACATTATTATTATTACTAGCATTAGAATGAACTTAGAATTATTTCAACTGGAATTAATGTGGAGTGCAATATATAAGCCATTCAAGTATTCAACTTCCAAAAGTAAGATGGTACAATTGATTAATTAAACTTCCTGTATTATTCATATTTTATATGTATGTTATAAAAAAGTTAGTAAAAGATAAGGGTATGTAAAACTGTTATACTATATAAAAGTACAATGTAATAATTATGTTTTTTTAAACCGCATAATTTTGTATTTTTTGTGTGTAAACAATAAATTTGGGACATCGAGTAGATTTATGATTTATCGTATAAGCTATTATTATATTTATAAGTTATTATTTTTTATTTATTAAAAAAAATGAAAGGATATAAGTTAAGGGTAAAATAATCATTTTAATTATTCAGACTGTTACTCAGCACAAAAAGTAAACATGATTATTCATTCACTGATTATTGCAATCCGTCATTCTATACCTATACTACTATCTATATCCATATAGAATTTAATGTAAAAAAAAAAAAAAAAAAAAAAAAAAAGTAAACAGCCTAAGCGTTGGGAGATCACGTTGATACAAGTTTCTGAGAATCGAAGAGAAGGTTCCATTAATTTCATCATTATAAAAAGCCATATGTGCATTCGGATATGACTGATGGAAAGGTTTGTTGTTTTGAGGCGAATTAATATGTACTTTTATTATATTTATCGGGTGAGGTCCAAATGAGAATGTAAATTTTTGTGAGAAAGAAGGAATCAATAGGAATGCGTTACGTATCACAAAACTCATTCCTCACATTTTTAAAAATTAAATATCTCAATAATGACTCATCGAAAAATTATAAAAACTGCACCATAAAAATTAACATTTTTTTCTCTTCGATGAGACATCTCACATGATATACTTTCGACGACTTTTTTTTAATGATTGTACAATATTAGTAACACATGTGATACTCGTTGGTAATACATGTGTTACCCGCTGGTATCACATGTGTTACCCGCTGGTATCACATGTGTTACTCGTTTACAAAACCCAATGAAAACGGGAAAAAAATTGTCGAAAGTATACCTCGTGAGATCTTTAATCGAAGAGAAAAAAATGCTGATTTTTATGGTGCAATTTTTATGATTTTTCGACTTACCGTTTGAGAGATATTTAATTTTTAAAAACATGGGGAAAGTTGTTTTTTGTGATACATGACGCATTCTTATTGGTTCATCTATTCTCACATAAAGTTGTTGTACTCATTTGAACCTCACTCTATATGTATTATAATAATAATTATATTTTGTGTATGAAAATTTTAAAATTATCTATACTATTATATAAACCGTTTTCACCAAAAGTCTTAAACCTTAAAAATGGGACAAAACAAATTACATTTCTATCCTCCTTCAATTTTTTAATAGATAACAATCACAAAATGCAATTAATTATAACTTTTTCGTAACCGTCATATATATCTAATTTTTTAATTTAATATGTACATTAAATATTTGTAACTTAACTTTTATAACTTTCAATTGTTAGAATTATGAAAGACCATTTGAAGTCGTGTCGGGTTAGCACGTTTAGATTAACAGGTCAAAAGTCAATTCTCAACCCAAACTCGAATTATTTTTATTAACGAGTTGACGGGCCGAAGTAATTAATCTGGACATTATCCAAGTAACTCACTTATGTAAACGGGTTGGTAGGTTTGTGGTTGATTACAACTTACCATTTGACTTCGGATTAAGTATGTTAAATATTTGTGAGTTTATAGGTTGGTTTCGGGTTGAAAATTTTCTTTCAAAATAAAACTTAATTTTTTATAGCTTCACTGATCGACCCGTTAACCCACGTTCTCCCGATCTCAACCACAAATTGAATTCAGTTGTTTCAAATTGTATTAAGAAATATGATGTACCACTATTTCTCATTTTCATTCAAAGATGATATGTTGTTGAACGAATAAATTAACGTATGTAAAATTTATTGTCCGCTGCATTGCGCGGGTAACATGCTAGTTATTTATAATCACTCCGTTTACATATATAGTGTAACTGCTATTACATATATTAAGTTTATCAGTGTATGAAAATTTTAAACTTATTATTTTGTGTATGAAATCAACTAGTACAAAAATAGTTTTATATTCAAAACTCTTTTTTCTGTGTTTGATATCCTCAATCCAGCTCAAGCCTTCCTGCTAATGTACACATTAAGTTTATCAGTTCACACGCAGCTCCATCTCTAAGCTAGTTGAAGTACAACTCGTTGTGCTCGTCAAGTTAATTGGAACGCATGCCCTTTTGTAAGTGTTAGTTCTGGGATCGAACACATTCCGTTCCATGTTTGAGTTAGTTAAAGTACACTCTTGTGCCACCTGCATTATTGCTAGCAGTTGATCCAAGCTATATTATGGGTCATTGACCCATTTAACACTTTTGCCCAAAATGACTTAACACCTTACCGGATGTACACATTAATAGTTCAAGGAATGATACAAAAATAATTATTTTATGTGTGCCCTTAGTTTTAGGGAAAAACAATATACAATGATTCTCCTCGCAAATATTAGTTGTTTGACTCCTTTACATGATCTCACAAAAGCTAGAGAATTAAACAAAACACCAAATAAATAATCATACAATGATAAAGTGATAAAGACTCCTATATGTTCTAACTAAACAATCTCATATACTCATAATTTATCAGAATGCTTGCATCCTTACTTGTGACACCCGCCAAATTAGGATAATTACTTGCGCCTAACACATCGGTAATTACATGTATTTAGTTTATATTAGGCTAAATATGTGCGGAAATTTGTATATTTATATATACACGCGTATACGATTCGTTCAAATCGTACAAATTCGGGTCGGATAAATAACCGACAACGCAAATACGGACGTTGGTGAACCAATTATTAAATAAGATGAAATAATTTAATAACATTATAATTTAACTTATATTATTTCGATAATATAGCAAACGTTATACGTTTCGTATAAAACGCACCGTACGCGACGAGAACGCGCGAATCGCGCTCGGCAACCAAACAAAACTCGAATTATATTTCAATAACTTAAAATGAAGTATTTTAAATAAAACTTCAATAAAAAATTTACGCGAATAAATCGTTAACGAAAAACATAATTAATAAACGTTTAACGTTTAAACGAACGAAGAAACAAACGGGTAAACGAGCACCACGCGTAACGTAAACTTGGGAAACAAAATTTAACACACCCACACCCTAGTGGGCCCCCCATGGCCAGCCATCCCTTGCCCACTCCCACACTCAAGAAACCCCTTCCATGTCTCCTCACCTCATTCATACTCCCATACTCAATCACTTTCCATCATTTCTCTCTTTCTCTCCCACCCTCCACTCTCTCTCTCTCTATTTTTCTTTGCCCAAGCAGCCCTCCCAACATCACCACAAATCACCACAATCACCACCACAAACCACCATAGCACCACCTCTTCGATTTGCAAGAAAAAGCAAGAAAACGAGCTCCTGACCTCCATTTCTTCGTGCTTTCATCATTTTCCTTGTAAGAAACTTCATCCCTCTTTTATTTTACTTGAAACATACTTATAAACATGTTATAATATCTATTTAACAAGATCATGTCCAAAAACAAAGTCGAAAAACGTTTTTACAAACACAAAGTGTCAACAGTTTTCTGGGCAGAAATTTAGCCCAACTTCAAGGAGAAGTTTCGTACTCAAAACTTAACGAAAATGGACGATTCAAAACACAAAAATTGAGTTTAAGGTGTTAGCTTTCAGATCCAAGTGGTTTCGTAATTTTTCGATACCGTTTGATACCCGAAAACGATTTTACAAAAACATGTCGCATTTCTGTCTCGGGTGACAGATTTTTGCACCAACTTCTCGATCCTATATCTTGAGTTCTAGACTCTATAACACATGAGGTTTGCACCAAAATCTCACGAAATATGTTGAGTACAAAAATTTCTTCTATGGCCTTGCTTGAAAATACACGTATTTTCCCAGAAAAATAGATCTTTGAACTTGTGTCCAGATTGGTCAAGATTGGACCTCAGAGGACAAATGGAATTATTAAAAATACCTAGACTTATCCAAAAATTCTAGAAAAAATACTGAAAGAAGCCAAGACATAGGGGAACAACTGGTATTTTTCTTGGATTTTATCTCGACACCTTGATTAGCCAAAACGAGCCACGAAAAACGTATAATTTTAAGAAAAAATGACCCAGGGACTGTTTTGGTAAAAATATAAAAACGACACTTTCGGGTTAACCACAAAACGTAACGGTAATCTTCCTAAGCTTTAAAAACACATTTAAGAGTCGTGTAAAAGTTTCGGGTCAAACCGAGCACGTTTGACCAAGTTCCCGAGCCCGAAATCACATCAGGCCCTCTGTGTCGCAGATGGCCCAAAACCATTGCGACACAAGCCCAATGTCGCACTTCTGATTCTCGAAATACTCCTGCGACACAAGCCCCTGTGTCACAACCTTTTTAAACCAGCAGTACTAACCTGTGTCGGAACCTGTGACACAAGCTTAGTGTCGCTAGACAAGCAGTATTAACTTGCGTCGCAACAATTTATATCGGACAGTTCTAACCTGCGACACAAACCACTGTGTCGCACACCTATTTAAAATCTTGACCTGCGACACCAACTCTTGTGTCGTTCAACTATCTGAAATTCACACACTGCGACACTACAGTTGTGTCGCAAAACCTCACAATGACACAACCTCTGTGTCGCATAAGACAGACTTATTCAAAAACATGTTTTCACAAAAGAATCGAATTCGCGAAACAACAACTATACTATATACGACAGTACTCGTACATGTGACTCATATACTCTTATAAGTATACAACGAAATAAAACATAATAATAATGTCTTCGGGAATTATTATTACAAAACGTCACCAACGGGCCGTACATGTTTTCTAAACACAAACGATAAACAAACATTTGGACATAACTAGTTGAGTGGACAAATAACATGGATGATCTCCTAAGACATTTATTGAGACATTCACTCATATATAACCTTATGCGTTTAGGGCGCTAGAAAGTTACATTTCGGATATACGTTTATTGATATAAACGCTTGCTTTCAAGACTCAGGTGAGTCTTACAGCCCCATTTTTACTGTTTTTATACTTTGGGGTGAGATACAAATGCTTAGCTGTTTTTCATGAACACAAGTATTCGGTTATTTTTTACGCAATTGCATGAGTTGTTTTTAATCCACTAAAAGTCCTCATCACACATGGTTCGTTAATTGCGATTGCGCGAGTACTAGAGAATAGATCTATTTTGGGACTGACACCCTCGTCCGGGTTACTAGCTATAACCACGTCAAACGGGCGCTTTAGTATTTGTCATAAAGGTGTTTCGGATTAGATACCTCCGGGAGGCACAAAACGGGTTAGGCTTCGAACCGTGGGCTTATGGCAATCGGAAACATTAATTTGTTTATTTTATTTGCTTGGTTGCAAATCAATGATAAATCTTGTGTAGCATAACTATGTTATTACTACTAAACTTGTGAGATTCACCAACCCTTTTGGTTGACCTTTTAGCGTTGTATTCTCAGGTGCTCAGCAACAGTAGGGTTGCCCACAGGATTGCTTACTAGCTCGAGTCGCATGCATTATACGTATATGAAGATTTTCTTACATTACTTTTGTAATAACCGTTATGTACTAGAATCTTCAGGATATCATCCTGCGAACTCGCGACTGATGTAAACCTTTAATTATATTAATGTAATTACTTTTGTACTATTTTCAAAACGTCTCATATAGAGTCGTTTGCTTTACCCTTGTGCAATGATTACTTGATTAGTCGCGCCCCGACCCGACTTCCGCTGCACACGTAATTTGGGGGTGCGACATTACTATCTAACATATAAGTTTATTAAACAACTTTCAAATCAACCTCCTAATTATCACATAAAGCTTATAAATTTAAGACGCATTGGATTCTTTACCTTTATCCCTTTAATGATGATAATTCTTGTGAAATTAACTTCATCCTTGTTTAATCATGTTGGTTCCACCATTTCATTAACAATTTCTACAAGATTTTCTCTCAATGAATTTGATTTTATTCCTCACAGACTTTGACTTTTGTTAGACTTTTTGGTCCAATTTGACTATTTTGAGTGAAACTTTGGCTTAGTATTTTGACTAAATAAATAACATAATATTCAAACATTCATATCTTACGACTAAAATTGATAAGATATTTGAAATGTTACAGCACATCAACTCTCTATGATTTCACATGTAATAAATGAAGTTATTACTTATTTGTACATGTTAAGAGGTTAAAGAAGGTTTATATTATATGCAATTTTGCTTGAAATGTATAAACTAACTTTAAATAACTATTTCAGAGTTATTTTGTAAGAAATGTTTGGAAAAAGAGTTTATACAAAGTTGCGAGAGTTGGAGGGCTTGATGTGCACAAATGATAACCTGGAAGGACTAAATGCGTGCAAGGAGTCCTGGAGGACTAATTGTGAAGTTGTATACTATAAAACAAGGAAGTGATTATTGCCTTTTGGGTAAACTGCAATTTTCGTCCCTGTGATTTTTTCAATTCGCTGATTTTATCCCTTAACTTTTATTTTCGCTGCAGCCATCCTCCATCTTATTAAATTTTCATTTTTTTGTCATTCCGTCAATTTGGAGTTAAATTGTCACGTTAAGTGGTCACACGTGACACACACGTGAGGGCACCAAGGTCCTTTCTACTTCCCCTCCCATTTTATCCCTCTCATTTAGATATATTCTTTCTTATTCTGGATCCCGATTTTCCCCATTTTCCTGCTCGAAAAACACGCACAGAGCCCTAATCGCATTTCAAAACCCAAATTATTGTAAAATTGAACAAATAATGGCTGTTAGGTGTGCTTGTTTGAAACCAACATGTATTCGAACATCCTGCCCTACTCGAAACCTAGGTCGTCGTTATTATGGTTGCTCCCAAACGGTAAGTTCATTAAAACCCAATTATTGTAATTCTAACAACTTCTAATTTCGAAATCTACTGTCACAGGCTTCGAATTGTGGTTTCGTTCGTTGGTATGATCCACCGATGTGTGAACGCACAGTGGATATAATTCCAGGGTTGTTGAGGGCTAGAAACCGAATTGGAGAATTACTAAGAGCTAGAGAACAACGAGGACGTCGATTGAAGATGTACTTGATATGTAGCTGGATTATGTTTGATATTTACGTGATCGTTAGGAGCGTTATGTAAATTAGGTCTAAGTGTAGTAACAAGTGAAGTAACAAGTGAAGTAACAGGTTGCTTTTGACAGTAGTGGAAGTCAATTTGACCAATTTTCACATTGTAATGGTCAATTTTGTATTGTATTTTAGTTATTATGAATGTAATGTTATTTTGTTAATCGATTGTAAACAATGTGTTATAAATTCAGTTGTTAAACAAATTTTCCCATAGCAATTCCTTGTATCCTGGTCCTTTGAATTTTTTAACCAAATTTTCATGGATGTGCCTCAAACAGAATCTATGTTCAGCTGATGGGAAAACTTTTGAAATTGCTGGAAGTAAACCCTTACAAACAAAAAAAATGTATTAGTTAATGTGTGTAACAAACAGTTTATAAAGAATGTATACCCAATAATGAATGTATACCTTTTTCCTATCACTCATAAATGTGAAGTTGCTATTGGTCTGCAGATCCAATTTATCACCAAGGCATTTCAGGAACCATGTCCAGGAGTAAAAAGTTTCCGCTTCTACTATAACATAAGCAACATGATATACCATTGTTTGCATCAACCCCAACTGCAGTTAAAACTTGTACTGGATACGGCCCTTTCATGTGTGCACCATCCATACCTAAGATCTCCCTTTTAGAAGCTTTAAATCCCCTCTTTAAAGCACCCAAGCAAATATATATTCTTTTGAAAACTCTTGTTTCAGAATGAGGATTGGGTTATGGTGTTTCAATCCTTACTGAGGTGCCAGGGTTTCTTTGCTTTAGCTCCAAACGGTAGTCCCTTAGTAGAGCATACTACTCCTTGTAATATCCCTGCCTATTTTTTATTTTTTTTTGCTTTTTCCATTGCTCTGTAAAACACTTTTTAATGTTAAGTTGAAGTTGCTTGGAAATGAGATCTGTAAGCCCTCTTGCTGTAATCTCAGGTGTAGAAGCAATTGTTTCACCTACTTGTTTTGTTAGAAATGTGGAATTGCAGCACTTTAATTCCCTAGTGTTCACACATTTATGTTCCCCAATAAATGTTTTCACCGACCATGAATCTTCACCAATACCTTTACTAACTTGTAAAGTCCAAGGACATATGGGTTTGTCAGAAACATTATCACTTGAAATTACATCCTTACCCTTACTCATTTCATTTGACTTTCCACCCTCACCACTACTTCCAGTTGTCTTTTTATACCTACCTTTTTTTAAGACTGGCTCTTTTGTTGATGGTTTATACCCTAGACATAAACCAAAGCATCTAGCTCTTACCCTATTAAGATAATTTTTTACACACTTTAAATCTCTCCTTGTTTCAACTGCATGCATTTTTACCATTTGTGTCACTTTCTTCTTTGAGTCAAAACCTTGACCAACATAGAATTTAGTTTTGAAAACACCATCCACACTTGACTGTTGCTCTCTTCTTATTTTTCTAAGTTGTCTTCTTCTATCTTCATCTGGTTGATCTGACCCATCACCACTATCAAACTCATCAAAGTTTATTCCCAATAATTCATTATCTACAGTAAGATTATCAACTGTAGGTTCCACATTTCTAATATTCCTTTAAACAACTATAAACTTGAAGTTTCTCATATCAACCTCAACATCATGCATTTCATTCATCTCATCTTCAATAAAATCAGCTTCCAAAGGAGTTAGTTCTTCATTCCCAGCTGGTAATTCATTATCAATTGCAACCTCAACAATTATTTCCTCTTCCACTCTTTCATTGACATGTTTATTTATATTTACAGTCACCTCATCCACCAAATCATCATCAAAAAAGGAATCATGAAATGGATTATCATCTACAACTTTGTCCCTCACCTCATTCATCACATTACCATTACCATCATCATCATCATCAATATCCTCCACTGCAACCCTCCTCACATCAACATTAGCATCAACCATTTCTTCTATCTCAATAATGTCATTTTTTTAGTAAACTGCCCATCATGCAAACTATCCATCCAACCTAAAAGTAATTTTTTTTTTGCATTTCTTCTTAACAACCTTCCTGTCAACAGGCTCATCATCAAATTGCTCAATTACAACCTTATTTTGATTAGGTGATCTCTAATAATTTAAAACTGTGGTGATTCCATGTTCAATGTATACATTAATAAGTCTAACATTTCCAACATATGCTATCATGTTAAGTACATCTTGATCACACCCAAGTGCCAACAACCCATAATTGAAATCACATCCAGGTTTCTTGAAATGATAGTACATAATATCCTTAACATTATACCCTAATCGTGTTACCATCTTATCAAATTCAATAACAGAAAAGTAATCCGTATTTACCAAATCCATGTAGTGTGATGTCCCACCAACGTATTTTCTTCCTGGATATTTCGAAAATATATCACCGTGATGCATCTTAATCGAGAACAACGTCGGGTAACGATCTGAAAATTAGATAAAAAATAAGCTATCAGCTACCAAATTTACTTTATAACTTAATGTTAACATGTTTAATCGATATCATTGGATTTTTTTTTTTAAAAAAAACCCTTAATTATTTGCAATTACGTACCGTATACTTCATATACTTCATCAAGATCGTATTGACCGAGTTTTTCAACTCGTATGCCCCAACAAGGAGCTCCAAAGCGTATAGTATACTTCATTTGACGGATTTGGTGAGATTTTACAGTTCAGGGGTTTTGGTCGCGAGGTGAGACATGAAATGTGCATGTTTTTCGAGCAGGAAAATGGAGAATTAATCGGGATCCAGAATAAGTGTATTGTAAAAGATGAGAGGGATAAAATGGGAGGGGAAGTGGAAAAGACCTTGGTGCCCTCACGTGTATGTCACGTGTGACCACTTAACGTGACAATTTAACTCCAAATTGACGGAAAGACAAAAAAAGGGAAATTTAATAAGATGGAGGATGGCTACAGCGAAAATAAAAGTTAAGGGACAAAATCAGCGAATTGGAAAAACCACATGGATGAAAATTGCAGTTTACCTTGCCTTTTTCAACCGAAAATCATCACATTGCTCTGCTTTCGTCTCGTTCATATTAGTCGAAAATTGTATTGAGTTTGTGGTATTATTCATCTCGTTGACAAATATCCAGTCTTAATGTCTACAATTTTCAAGGTTCGGCTTTAAAATTTAAATCATAGTATTTATAAATCGTTTATATTCTATATATTTTGTAAATTTTACCTACATTTTTTGAAAGAATTTTATTTTTATCAAAAATGATATGTTAAAGATTCAATTTAAGGATGTGCAAAGTTAATAATAAATGATAAAGATTTATAATTTAGTGGCTCCTTTTAGAAAGATTGGGATACTTGATAAAAGTTTAAGAACAGTTTATACTTTAAATATTGTTAAATTTTATTTTAAGACAAATGTAGGGGTGATGTGTAAATTCTAGTTTTATATTTATAAAAACCAATTAAATAAGTCTAATTAAAACTAGACCACATAGGCAGTGAACCTATCGGTAGTAGTATAATATAATAATTTACATCGGTTATTGTTCTGGTTACGAATGACCCAATCTATCTATGGTAACCACCCCTACTTTTAGTAGATGGAGATGCAAACCTACTAAAATCCGAGTGTCGTTCTCAAAGGAATGGTAGTTAAATACTGAATACAAACTTTAATTTATTAGATTAATGACTAATAGATAAATAAGCGTAAAAATTCAAATAATAAATGAAGATTTGATAAACAAATATTAATAATAAAAAAATATTCACTTTGATTCGACTACCTTGATTATAAATAACTTGGTATAAACATATACAATTACATATTGATGTATATATTATAATCAATTACTAATTGTAGTCCTTATTAATGTAACCAATTAATATCTTATTAGAATTTTCTAACAAAAGTATTAATTAATTATGTTTGAGCATTTGATAATGATTAATCAAACTATCTTAATTATTCAATTATAAGTACTTTGCAAACCTATAAATCTGATTAAGCTATCAAGCAATCCTACTGATTTATTGCTAAACAATCAATATATAAGGGTTTTTCTCATTTTGCTAAGTCAATTTCTCATTTCTATTTATCTCTCTAGATCATTTATTGTTTGAATATAAAAGATTAATTAAGGTGTTTTTGACTAGGATATAGATTATTAAAAAACTAATAGTTACAAGTTACAACAAATAAATATGATACAAAATAAAATAGATATTATGTCAATTAATTAAATTTAGTTGCATTTAACATTGGGTTATATGATTTTTAATCTTTGAAATATTATTAATTCCTTGTAAAAATTTAGTATGTTTTCCGGTTGTTCCAAAGGATGCATGTATTCATGTATATTAATTAATTAGTTTTGTGATGGTAAAACAATAAATGATTGATTTGTTTTAAGTATGAGATATGTACACATAAATTATACCTATGGTCCATCAACTAGCTAATAGACTTATTATATAATACATACATATTAAATCAAACATTATATGTATGCAACTCTACAAATCTACAATGATCAATAATTTTCAACTTAGATATTTATCAACTAACAAAAATTAATAACATTATATCCATCCCTTCGCAATGCGAAGGGCATGTAAAATCTAGTTAAGATTAATTCATGAACTACACATAAAAACAACAAATTTACTAAATCAAAATCAAACAAACATCAATTTAATCATATAATCAAGTATACATCATCAAATATAACAAATATTCATCTCATCCAAGTGAATATACAAACTTAGCTCATGATTAGGTTTAAATCAGAAATAAATGTGATAATAAACGAAATTAAAGATAGAAAGATAAACCGAATGGAGAATAATCGTTGCATTCTTCGTCTTCTAGTTGGTAATCACCGAGAACAAGCTTAAGAAATCCTAGTTTTAGCCCCCATTTGATTTGTGTTTAGAGAGACATTAATTATGGAGGGTTTAATTAAGGCTATTTATATAAGGTTTAGAAAGGCTATAACTGTGGATTTAATGGTCAGCACTTTGGAGTTTTTACTCTTATCCAATTCAAAGTCGGTTTAGTCAAATTCTATCTGTTGATCTGTAAATACGCATGTGTACTCGACGAGTTTCTTAGTAACTCGTCGATTTTTTGTCCATTTGGGCCAAATTTGTATATGTTGTAGCCCAATGAGTTTAGAGACCGTGAGCTTTTGAATCAACAGATTTGGAGCCCGGATGAGAAAGTTATGGCTCAAACGGTGAAGTCTTCCATAAAATTCAGCATTCTTTCAGCTTCCATTTTTTCTTCAGTCTTCGATCCAAATTCTGCTCCTTTCACATATATTCTCTGAATTGAACCTAATAACACAATATAAAGCAATTAAGTACCAAAATTAACCATTTTGTTATGGGATTAGTGCAGGGAAATGTACTTAACTTTAGTTCAATCTCTATAGTGTGTACAAAACTTCGTTTTGGTCTATTGTGTGTATCAACCTTTCCTTTTGGTCTATTGTGTGTATCCAACTGACGTGGCACCCGTTTTTGATGATGTGTCAATGATGTGTCATATGACGTGGCACATTATATGGTTGCCACGTTATCGTTTTAGATATTGGATACATACAATAGACCAAGTTGAAAGGTTGATACATACAATAGACCAAAACGAAGTTGGGTACACACTATAGAGATCAGACTAAAGTTAAGTACATTTCCCTACACTAATCCCTTTTGTTATTTAAAATAAGCAGAAAAATATTGATATCGCAATATAAAAACATGTATAAAATAGGCAATATATTAAGGGGATCTTAAAATCTTAAATTATATATAGGAAACTCACTAATGATGTAATCAATTAAAAATTTTCAATTAGTCAATTAGGTCCCTCAATTTCACATAATTATAATAAGTAGACATTTTAAAATTTTCAATTTTAATAAAAGAAATCTAAATAATTAATTATATTATATTATTAAATAAATCAAAACAAACAAAAAGTAAAAATAGAAGATAAATAATCGACTACTATGCAATGTGACAAGCATGAAGTTTGATTTATAAATCAATAACTACTTTATTCCATATTTTTGAAAGATATATATAATTACTTTATTATTATATTATTATTATATTATTATTATCTATAATTATAATATATTTTAATCTTAACTATATTCTAATTTGTACATGTAATACTAATAATTGAAAAAAAGTTATTTTATTGTATTGACATAACTTTGAAGTTAATATTCTATTATTTGAGTATAATTTACAACTTTTAACTATTATAATATTCTCTTATATATGCTCATAGTTAAAGAAATGAACTTTTTTCTTCGTTTTATCAATATTTTTTTATCGGATTATTTTTTGTCAACTTAAATTACTTAATATATACATCTAACCATAAATAATTTACTTTTAAGTTTCATTTCAAAATTTTAAAATGAGATAAAAATGTTAGAATTTAATTACATACATTGTTTGCATAATTATAACGATCTCTTACAACGTGTTCAAAGTGATATATATATATATATATATATATATATATATATATATATATATATATATATAGAGAGAGAGAGAGAGAGAGAGAGAGAGAGAAACATATATTCATGTGACGTGATGAGTATACAGATGCTAATTAACCAACTTGAAGATTAATATTAATTTTAGCTGATGATATTATCATAAATTAATCTTACTCATAATCACTAGAGAAATGGTGTTAGTTATTGGTAGAATATGTAGCTAGTATTGGATTTGATTTGATTAGAATTGAAGTTAATTTGCTTCTTTAATCTAATGATCCACTGTTGTTGAAGAAAAAGAATTGAAGGGGTTGCCATACGTGCATTGTTAGCTCAATTTTGATCCTATATATACCATTTATATCCGTCATTTTATTTTATGGGTGTAATAAGTCGAGTGCACTACTCACGAGTAGTTACTCGAGTTCGACTCGTTAAAATCTCGATTTGAGCCTACTTAACGAGCCTATCACTTAGATACATTAATATCTTTATAAATAATACTATATGATTTATAATATAATTACATGATTAAAAAATTATAAATATAAATATAATGCTTAAAAATTACATAAAAATAAAAATAATATAAACTTTTTCTTATTGAAGTTGATAGTTTTAAGTTAGTTAAATAACGTGTGACCGAAAGAAAATTGTTAATGAACTTTTCCCCATTGAAGATGTCTTGATGTATAATTGATAGTAAGTTGAGTATGTCCATGGGCATCTCTCCCGTTTAATGCTCTAAATAGTTGTAATAACTTTTAATGGGCTTGTGAATGAATTGAAATGTCCAGGTTCATTTATTTCAAAAGTTAGTTGTTCGTGTTATTGATTGAATGGTGATCTAACAATGTCGTGAAAGGGTTTAGTGGTTCATCAAATTTATGAACACGCCTTATGTATATATCAAGAACCTAACCGAATTACTCTTCGATTAGTTTGATTTTACAATTCAAAATATTCACTTAAATATTGCCAAATATATTCAACCAAAAATATAAAACCTCAATATCGAGTTTAATCCATTTAATATAATCCAAACAATACGTCAATACAATTATAGAGTGGTTTGTGATTTGTTCAATCATATATCAAAATGTTGTGAGGGTATTTATGACAAGTGAAACTTGACAAGTCTACTTGTGACTATGTTATGCAACGCTTTGTAACGAGTGTATAACACTGTAAAATTAGATCGATATAAAATTGAAATCTTATAAATAAATTATTGACCTTAAATAAGGGTATGATTTTTATAAAAGTTGATGGATTTAGAAGTCATATAAATAATGAAAAACAACTTTCCGGTGAGAAGAGATATATAGCAGCAACAATGCCGATTGAGGAATTTTGATGTGTCTTCAAATAGACCCAATCATGGATAAGGGCGGGGGCCTGCCCTCACTCCCCTCACCTCCCCTGGGTATAGAAGGATAGAATGGAGAAGATGAAAACTTACATGGATGTCTCATGAGGATTCATGGAAGCGATGAAAGCACGTGAAATAAAGGAGACAGAGAATAGTGGTTAACTTTTTTTTTTTCTTCAAAAAACCTACAAAATATTATATTTTAGTCCTTCATCTTTATACTATATCACTTATTTTTCTTTTAAAAAATTAGATGTGCTTTCAAATCCCTCATTTACTAAAATGTTACAAATTTTATATATTGTTTGGATTATTACGTATTAATTTGTTGAGATATTAATATAACTTTGAATTTATATAAAGAAATTTTCAATCTGATTACTCTTCGAGTACTCTGATCCCTGCTTAGACCAATTACTTGCTACAAAATCCCAAATGATTACTCTCCGACTACAACCTTGATTATAATGATACTTAAATTGGTAACATGGAAAAGATGATTAAACAAGAACACCAATAATCACATTGAGAATTATAATATGGGAGAAATAATATACAATAACATAGCAATACTAATGATAGTTAGAATGGTAATAGATAATGATGCAAAAGATACTTATATAATAACAATAATAAAATAATGATACTTAAATTTGTAATAGGAAAAAGATGAGTAAACAATAACACTAATAACGATATATAGAACATTAATATGGAAAAGATGAATAAGCCAGAAAAGATGATTAGACAATAACAACAATATTTATTTAGATTGTTTATAACAAGCTTTAGATTGTTCAAAACCAAAATAATTATTAGACATTGAGCTAGACCGATCCAATAGCTTATAAATAAATTTGTTTAGTGATAAACAACATTTATATCTAAACAACTATTTGTTTCAAATTAAAAATATTCCTAAGGGTCCTTACATTTGTTGATGTTTATCTAATGAACAAATGCATTAAAACCTCTTATGTAGCACATACGTAGTGACGTTTTCAATTCGATCGATTAACGAGCTACTCGAGTCCAAGTTCGGACTCGTTTATCTTGAATTTGAGCATCATAACTGAGCTCGAGTCGATATTGAACATAAATGAATACTTGATTACATATACGACTACTTGATTATTTTCATGAGCCGAGCTTTGAAATTAATTTGAATATGCGGGTCGACTCATTCGAAAGCCCATTTGACCATCTTGAATAAATCGAGCACAGCGAGCGAAACAAGCATCAATACCATAATCAATTATGTTTTAGAAGTTACATGAAAATATTAGTAATAAGATTTAAACTTGATATTATAATTAGAAACCCTCAAATTTGTACTAACCTCATAATATACATTCTAGCGCTCTTATCTTCTCATCTTTGTTTCCTTTTCCTTTGTGGGACGCACTCCCTTTTCGATTTTGCTATTACACGAATGGGCGAATTAAACAAAGTTTTGATAATCCAATTAACGCTCATAGATTTTGAGCTGGTATATCGCTATATAATATAGAGTTTTCATCAACTTGCTTTATAACAAGTTTCTTTGAGCCAATAAAAGAGTATAGCCAACTCGCACAAGTTTCTAATCGAACATCTTGAGCTCGAAGACTTATTTATCACAAAATCATTAAAAACCAAAAACGTACATAGAGTTCGAGCTCAACCAATAATTAATTGTTTGAACTCCAACTAGTTTTAAATTTTAATTGAGTCGAAGTCGAGTTCGAACCGAATAATTGTTACACATACTCGAGTTAGAATTTACTAATACTCGACTAGACTTGGTCCTTTAAATAGTTTTGTTAAAAATTAGTTTTAGATAGACAAGAGATCTATCCTCATTCAAATCTATAATCCTATGTCAATATATATTTAAACGGACAATTCATATTTTTAATTGTTAAAAATATAATTTTTATACTTTTAGTTGATTATCAAAAAGAAGATTTGAGTCTAATAATCTACGTGGTTTGGAGAATTATAGCAAAGAAGATAATTATTATTAACTTTAACTAATAATATAATAATAAAATTTAATATACTACTGTATAATTTAACCTATATCACAACTTTACCGTAGGTTTAAAACACTTCCAATGATAATTGTAAGTTCTTTTTAAATATTAACTGCATCTAAGCATTTTAAGTAAATTTTAAGAAAATTGATAAATACATACTATGTATTTTTTTTGACAAGATTATTAACCCTCATGATATATATGAAAGAAAAAGTTATAAATTAATTGTTAAAATGTTCAAATCCTATTTTAATAATGACATGCATGTATGTACGGGTTTAAAAGCTACTACTGTACGATAAGATAAGACAAGGTGTACGGGTTTAAAAACTAGTACTGAGACAAGGAGATTAAGATAAGAAGCAATTATGTTGTAAACATATTTAATGTTAATTAAAAAGGTTTAAAAGATAAATAAATATTTTGTATGTATATAGTTATAGTTATTATTATTATAAGGATTTTTTTAATTATAGCCTTTAGAGCTATGTTTAAGATAATATTTTGTGCATAAATGATGGTACATTAAAGTTAGTAGAGTGGTTATTAATAAGTTAGTGAAATGGTTATTTTCATAGTACAAACAAAATTATACGTGTCTGAAAATCTTAACCACAACCCTAAAAGCCGTCATTAGAAAAATCTTTATTATTATTATTATTATTATTATTATTATATTAATATTAATTATAATTAATAATTAATAATTAATTAATTTTGTTGCTTAAATCAATACCTGCCTTTCTTTCTTTTTTCTTTCATTCTTCTTCTCATTCTATCAAATCCCTGTCATGCGGATTTTGTTTTCACAAAATTAATCACAAATCCTATTTTGTTGCCTTGTTGTCATTCCATCCCTCAATTCCCCACTCACTCTTTCATCAAATCAAACAAACATAACCCTTAATCTATCTGCATGTTTTCTCAATCAATCAATGAGCGTCGTGATTCTTTCCAATTTCAGTCGGTGGTAAACAATTTTAGTCGGTAATGTTATTATCAACAGACGCCTATATCACGATTAAAATTAGGGTTTCTTCGGTTATATAAAAAAAAGATTCTTGATTTTTTATATTCAAGAATAATTTTTTATATCTGTATAGGAAATAATTGTCAAGTAGGGTTGATTTTTTTGCAAACCCTAGTGAAAGGTGTAGTTACGTATATGTATCTATAGATCTGAGTCTAGATTAGTATTAATTATGGATCGTATTGTTGGTGGTAAGTATAAGCTTGGTAGGAAAATTGGGAGTGGATCTTTTGGTGAGATTTATTTAGGTATGTTTTTGGTTCTTTTATCTATAAGTATTAATTTTAGATATTATATATATTTATGTATGTATATATATGTTGTTATAGTTGCTGTAAAAAAATATTGTTTTGGTTTGATTATATGCAGGTGTTAATATTCAAAGTGGGAAAGAATATGCTGTTAAGCTGGTATTGACCTCTTTTCTTGATGCTGCTAATGATTTTGACGTTATGATTGCGTGATTAGTTTATATTAAATTGTTGATTGATACATTTGGCAAGTTCTGATTATGTAGTGTAGAATTAGGTAAAGTTAGAGTATACAAGTAGTTTTGCTTTACTCGTTGGTAATATGCGTTTGTTGCATCTAGTATTATAGTGATTACAAAACATTAGAAGCGGATAGTTAAATTAAGCACCTCTAAGATGCACATTTAAACACTTCAATGATATATATAATAAATAAATAGCACTCTATGGATATTGTTTATTTTTTATTAGTTACCTTCTAATATTTAAGTCATGTCTACCATATTTAAATCTAATCCGTTTAATCATTAGCACATTTATAAATCAAAAGTGTATGTGTATATATATATATATATATATATATATATATATATATATATATGTATATATTTAGAACAACAACATTTATCACCAAACAAACAAAAGGTACAAAACTCCAACATAAGGCAAACCACCCTTCTGCGAGACTTAGAAGGGCATCGACCACAAAAGAAATGATACACTAACTTGACCCACCACAAGAACAAACAAAAAAAAATTTAAAGGAAACTACAACTACAACATAACCCAAATCCAAAGTATATATGCTTCACCGGGGAAGAAGTGAGTATTTATTTATATGCCTCCTCTTATTAAAGTTGCATTTTTTTTTTCTTTCAAATGTGTCTAATGGTACATTCATTACAATATTGCCGAGTGTTTATCTAGTTTTATGCATTTACTGAGACCCGATTCTTGGTTTGGGGGTTTACTGCTTTGACCACTTAGAGTCGCAATGCAAATTTCGCTAGGGGTTCTATTTGTAGGTTTACATAAAGGGTTGATTTGTGAGTTATTTTTACTATCAACATTGTTACCACATGCATTGTCCTTATCAGATAATTTTTCATTCCTTATACCCCCAATATCCAACTTATTTCTGTGTTACTACAATTTCCAGGAACCCACCAAGACAAGGCATCCTCAACTTCATTATGAATCAAGAGTATATAAGCTTCTCAAGGGAGGAGGTGAGTTTCTCTCTCTCTCTCTCTCTCTCTCTCTCTCTCTCTCTCTCTCTCTCTCTATCTATCTATCTATCTATCTATCTAAAGAACTTTGTGTTCACATTGGGAAGAACTTCTTTATCCCACTTTCATCTGTGTAAAAAAGTATATAACATGATCATTTGCTTCTGTTCTTGATGAAGTGGGAGTACCTAGCCTTGAGTGGTATGGAGTTGAGGGCGAATACAATGTTATGGTCATTGACCTCCTTGGACCTAGCCTCGAAGACCTTTTCAACTATTGCAGTAGAAAGTTTTCCTTGAAGACAGTTCTAATGCTTGCAGATCAATTAGTAAGTGTTAATGATCATATATTATTTAGAGAGTGCTTTTGATTCAAAAGTCGGTAATTATTAATGTAACTTTGCAGATAAGTAGAGTTGAGTACATGCATTCAAGAAGTTTTCTTCACCGTGACCTTAAGCCTGACAATTTTTTAATGGGGTTGGGTCGCAGGGCAAATCAGGTGAATCTCCGATTTCTTAATCTGTTGCAGTATCTATTTGTTGGTTTATTTCCTTTCCTAGTATCTTCTTTTAAATCGATGATAATGACATCGTTAAATAATTGAAAATAATTAGGATTAAACTGCATTATCTTTTTGATATCTTATTATGGTTGTTTTAATAGGTGTGCATCATTGATTTTGGTCTTGCAAAAAAGTATAGGGATAATACTCATAGACATATACCTTACAGGTAACTTGAATACTGTCAAAGTTTGTTTTTATTGTGTTTGGTAAGCTGATAGAAACCTAGTGATACTTCTAAATAATAGAAATGCAAATGAAATAGAAAAGTGCTGTAATTTGAGGAGGCCAGTTCTCTCCAATGATGTCCAACTTAATCCTAATTAAATAATGAATCAAGCATACTGAACCATATGCCATAATCCCTTTCAGTAGAGTTATTTGATTATGGGTATAATAATTTGTTACCTATTTTAACCATGTGAAATACATACTACCATTGATTGTTTTGATCATAGAAATACGATTGTTGCCTGTTTTACCATTTGACCCTAAACAACGAGAATCTGACATGAACATATTTAATCTGGACGCATCACGTACAGGAACTTATAATCATGATTTTTAATGCCCGTTTGTTTTTAATAGGGTAAATGAGCTTAATCATCGTGAAAAGCTGTGTATTTTTAACATTAAACCCTAGAAAACCTTTAACGTTACTTCTATAAGGACTCTAAACATCCGTTATTTTTAAGAAAAGTTGATTATTTTAGTTGCCTAATGCATTTATAATTATTAATGCGATTTGATTTCTGTGTATGGAATAAGAATTATAAATAATTGATAGTTGTTTCTTCAATAAATACGCCTCGCGTACGTGATGCGTCTGCCTTCTCCCCTCGCCTCAGCTCCGAGGACCCCATCGCAACGAAGCGCCTCCCGCCTTTTAAAACCAAGATAATGCAGTTATTGCTGGCTTGCTGCTCATCCCTCACTTCAATAGCTTTTTTTCCCTTCTTTTTCTGACTTTCTTTAAATTATTTTCTTGTCATTGTTTCTGTATATTTGGTACCATTTCGAGATATTTCTCTTTATTCTACTATGGACTCATAATTAATTTTCATTAGGGAAAACAAGAATCTCACAGGCACGGCTCGCTATGCTAGTGTCAACACACACCTTGGAGTTGGTGAGTCGTTCATCACTTTTGTGATACACGTTGATCCAATAGTTGGTTAATGCTGGAGTGGCAATTTTGACTTATTTATTTAAAATTGGATCGAAAAGAGTTAAAAGGGTTGAAGTTGAAAACTGAGCAACAATGAAAACGAGTCAAAATGGGTCGAATGTCCCCAAAAATGTTTTTAAATATAATTTTTTTTTCTTCCTGAATAGCCTTATTATATAAAAAAGAAAAAATCAATCTTTTTATTCCAACAAATTAAGTTTGTAATATAATGTATCAAGTATTTCTGAAATTCAAGAAATGGGTTTAAAGTGTTGAACGGTTGGCCATTGGAACAAAATTTCTGCGAATCCCGATTTGGTTCGTTACCCAACCTGCTAGACTCTCCATTTTGTCACCTGTTTTTAATGCATTTAAGTTTAATGTGCTTGTGTCTATGCAGAACAAAGTAGACGGGATGATTTGGAATCTCTTGGTTACGTTATTATGTATTTCTTAAGGGGAAGGTGAGTATATGAAGTCATTTTGGTCTACCTAATAAACTGCATGCTAGTCATTGGGTTTTATTTTTTATTTTTTTTCTTGTCGCATTAGCCTTCCATGGCAGGGATTGAAAGCAGGAACCAAGAAGCAGAAATATGACAGGATAAGCGAAAAGAAGATAATGACTACAATAGATGTATGTTTAGAGGCAAGCTTGTGTGATTATGCAGTCTTACAACTTACAGGACACTAAATTTATCTTAACAGGTGCTATGCAAATCATATCCATCAGAGTTCACAACGTACTTCCATTATTGCCGATCATTGAAATTTGATGACAAACCGGACTATTCATACATGAGGAAGATTTTCCGAGACTTATTTATTCGTGAAGGTGAAAGAAGTCTATATGCTTGATATTTTTATGTCAATTATCAGTCACTGAGCATCAATGCACTCTACATGTGTAGACTTCCTTAGACCTAAAAGATTATTGTATTTTTCAGGCTATCAATTGGACTATGTCTTTGATTGGACGATATTGAAGTATCCACAAATCAGTGCCAACTCCAGAGGACTAGTCAGTGAAAGACAGATTTATATTGCTTATATATATATAGGGGAAGGATCATGATGGAAGTATAATTTTCTGGGAAGGAGAGAAGCAACCCTTTTTACCCATAATATTTATCAATGAATATTTTTCTCCCGTTGAATATATAATTTATAATAGTATTCAATGAAATGAAATATTCATCAATGACTATATAGGCCAACAAATCCACTTCCCTTATTCCCTCAAAAGTTATACGTCCCTCTTGATCCTTCCCCGATATATATATGTTATCAATAAGACATACTCATCATGTGTTCTTTTCCAGATTCAAAGTGTATATCCTGGTCAAAATGCTGGGACATCTGCGGAAAAACCAAGAAGAACCTCAGGTATCATTCACAGGGAAGGTCATAGTTTTAATGTATTTACTTATGAATGGGTCCATCTGAGTTATCTTTTATATCTAGTGAGTCAAAAAGGTCAGGCAGATAATATATAGCTTGAAGTGTATTTATTAATGCATAAAATACTGTGAACCATACAAAACGTAATTAGATTTATACTGGAATACATACTGTTGGTGATCATATCATACGCACTAATTATATTTAGAAAATAAGAATAATTTGGATAGGAAGTGTTTTCGCAGCAACCCAACCCAACATTACCCTCTCTACTTTTTTGTCCGGATAAATTAAGCGTCCGACTATATGTTATTGACCTGCTCAATGCGTCCACCTGGCCACCTCTACGTAGAAGTATGATTTGAAAGAAGAATGTTTTGTTTGCATTCTTAAGCGACTCTATATTTCGATCGTTTCAGTGAGTCTGCTTAACATAAATTTACTTCTTTCCTGTAGCTGGACAAGATGTTCGTGAGACAGTTTCTAGAAGAACTCCATCAAGTGGTGGTCGCCATGAACTTTCAAAAAACAGGACTTCGGAAGATGTACCTTCATCGAAAGTAGTAAGTTTCTAAATTTCTTTGTTATTTTGGAGTTGCATCTTTCTAGGTATATATATAGATTACTTCATATAAAAGAGTCCAATTTAAAACCTAGAATGAATTTTATATCATATTTTTGGACAACTTTAGACATGATGAAATACTTCTAGATAATTTTGTATTTTTTTATTTATTGGACACCTCCACAGATGGGCATGATGAAATATATATATATATATATATATAAATTTGTAGAGGTGGCAAAATGGTGGGTCTGGCTGATGGGTAACATGGTTAAATATTTTGTATCAGTTGAAATATGTCGGGTTGAGTGGACCTGATACACTTCTGTTCTGTTTCAAGTAAATAGTGTACCAGATATGCTTCCAAAACCTATGTTACTTCATATAGTTATTGGAAGAAAATGATCTTGGAGGTTTTATGTATTAAAGATAACTCTGAGCAACATTTGATCCGTTTCCTATAAAGATAATCTTTTTCATTTTATTCGCCTCACCGGTAGAGATAAAATTTAAGCTGGATCCACGATTCATAAAATAAATGGGTCTAAATTGCCACCTCATTTTTGTATCAAGTTAAGACTAATTCTGTGTCCATAAAGTTTTCATTTAGACGCCTTTTGTTAACTCTGCTAATACAATGCACAGCAACCTGACTCAGAGAAGGTTCGATCTTCTCGAAACGGGAGCTCCTCAAAACGAGCCTCCTTCCTAAGCAGCAGACCAAGCGCTTCAGCAGAAGCCACAGATGGCAGATCAAGCCGACTCATGTCGAGTAGTAGGGGCCGCTTATCTATTACTCAAACAGGATATGATAATAAACCATCTGGACTCTCTGGTACTTCAAAGGGTGGCCGTGATGATCCTCTCAGGAGCTTTGAGTTTCTCCAGATAAGGAAGTAAGACTATAAAAGGTGGTAAAAATGTAAAGTAAAGCCAAAATACCCTACAATTTTACGTTATGCAAAAACGGAAAATTGTGTGTTGTGCCACAATATAAGGTGGTACGGCTTGGATTATATGTCACTCCTTGGAGTTTGTGGGTTGTAATGCTCTTAGCCAAAGAATGAGCTTCCTTGTACGGGAATTTTTAGTCTATGCATTAGCACCCAATAAGACTCGGTTAAAATCTAATACTGCAAGTAGGTTGCATTGTTTTTGTGCCTTAGAACCAAGATTCCCTGGTTATATTTTGGAGTTGAAGTTCTTATGTTTGAATATCTTAGTTATATAGAGTGGTCCCGGTAATGAATTCCTTAAAACCTTGAAGGGATAACATTTATGCATTTAACTTCACTTAAGATGGGTGAAGAGGTGCAGCAAGAACAAAAAGAAAAGTTTATAAAATTTATATTTAACCTTTTGAGCATCATCACCTCCTCGTGGTCTTAAAACTGTACTTTGTTATCCGTAAGTTTGTGTAGAGTTTAACAGTAAATAGTACTTGACGATCAGCAGTACAAGACCACCAGATATCAAAAGCCATTATAGTTCATAATGGACATGATAATTCTGAATCACCCTACCAATGTGTTATTCTACATGAGAAATGTCGTGTTTTCCAAAAAAAAAACATTCATATTGGTCCGTCTAATACCGTACGATGGTGTCTCTTTTTACATCTTATTCAAACGATGTGTCAAAGTGTCTTGGTTTTTTTGTTAGGAGGATAATAATGATGTGGTATAATGCATCATTAATCATTTTTTCATAGTAGATACACAATCCCATCCCATACCATGATAATGTATCCTTCCTTTAAATAGAGTTGGTCTTGTTTTTAACACAGTATACCATTTGTTTGCTAATCAACCTCCAGTTAAAAAGATCCACAATTCACAATGTTACGAGTCGGTGCACAAATGACCCAAGCAAACAACCTCTCAACAAATATACTTCTCTCAACACAATTCGGGCAGTTAAAAACATTGTACATTTGTACCCAAAGCTGAAAGTTATGGTGGTCAATTTGTAAAAATACATCAAATGTTGGGAGCATGTACAGAAGTGCAGAAAGTTCTGCAGAGAAGCTTAATCGAAGAAATCATAGTTGATCCTTTGAAGCTTATATATGATCAATGCATTTTAACCTCTTAGGGCAGCCAATCTCTTCTCTAGATCATCTATTCCGGAACTGCATAGATCATAAACACAAATGTTTTGATTAGGTTAAGGGGTCAATACGGATTTGACATATAATGATAGACTTTTTGAACAAGTGTAGTTTGTTTTTCTCACAAACTGACAATCATTCGTGGAAAATGTCGAAAAGATAGTATGCTTACTAAGAATGAGTAATTTGAACAAGGAAACATTTAAGCAACACACCGCCATTACAGTCTTTTCGTGTCCAGAATAACCCATATTTGTATGATGTGACTTGTGAGGCTTTGTTATTATTAATTATCTTGGGCAAGAAAAATAATTTGTTTGGGAGAGAAGTTAAGTATAGTTGTTTGAAAACCCAATCACTCCCGTTCCATCGTCCCAGAATATGCAATGTTTAACCTAATTTTTTATTTAATTAAATCTAGTAGAGACAAAATAATTTGACTGAAGTGGTATGGTCTTCTTCATTTATGTTTCAATAATCTGACAAAAAATACGACTGTTCAATGTGAGATTTTTTGCAATGGTTAGCTAACAAGAAAAAGTCAAGTACAATATTGCACTTGTTTTAGGACACCCACGAGGAGAAACTGACATTTATTTTGGAATGAAGGGGTAGCAAAAAACGGATAATGTAAATAAATTTCACCTGCCAGCATCCTCAGTATTTTTCCCAGCAATTTTTCCTTTGGGAGCTGATGATAACTGTAAGAAGTTCAAGAATAAGTTAAATCAGGCGACTAACATATACAAGAGGACGATTAATATCAGAATGAAATGTCATGGATACAAACCTGCGAAGCCACATCAACACCAATTTCATCTAGCACCTGCAATATGCAACATAAAAAATAAATAAATCTTCATATATAAACTGCCAGAAAGTACAATATGTGTAATTAAGTGATATAAGCTGCTGAAAATGCATAAAGGAACACACACATAGTGCAAGAAATGTTTGTGAGCATAAATTTAACTTGCAGCCTAAAACGAACAGCTTTATGGAGCTTACCTGGCTTGTTAGCTCGTCAGTTTCATCTTCAGCCTCATCATCATCAATAACATCATCTATCGCATCTGACATCATCTCGGTCTGAAGAATAAGTGCAAAAAATGAGTTATTTTGGTCATTATACCGAAGTGCGGGCTTGAGGTGGTGACACTGTTATATTTATGATGACTTCTAAAAAATTGGGACACATTTGTTTAGCCCATCTTCACTTCCAGTTTTCTTAACATCAAGGAAAACGAGATTTGAAATGGAAAACAAAAATAATCTTCCGTATCCCCGCAAAAAAATTGATCTTCTCTATTCACGTGAAACAAATGATTTTCCATGTTTAATAGAGAGGGTATTCATTATCTTACAGTCATATCCATTTGTGCAGATTGCTTCTGGAACTCTTGCATCACTTTCATTTGCTTCGCAGGAGCCATCTCCTGCAGAAGAACACATTACCATGATGAAAATGATAAAGCTGTTTTTTACCGAGTCATTATGTATTGATCTTAGCTTATAGTGAAGGGTTAGACTATAAATAACACAATCAAATAAGTAATTACAACAACTTATAGGAGGAATATAGTTGGAGGGGATGGCTTGCATAATAATAACATGGGTGGAGTTCAACAATAGTCTGAAACGGGGCTGGGTTGATCCTCAAACGTTTTTTTATCAGCCCTTTTCAATTCATAAACAATTAATATATTAACATGATCAATAAAGCTATTACTAAAATAAGGGTTTGCCATTTTTTAATTTGGCAAACGATTTTTTTCGCAGAAATGATGAGTTAGGATCCTTTATAGTGAGCTTAACCATAACCCCTAGGGCTATAGTTAGCAAACCCCTAAAATAATGATAAATCTCCCTCCCCGGGTAACCTGAAGGGAAAACCTCCTCCGTTTACCCTTTTTTGTCTTTGCATATAGCAATTTAGGAGGTTGTGTATATTTTGGGTTGAACTGTTTTAACCTATTTCCTGGTTATCTATGCAACCAAGTTTTGAATTTTTTCCAATTAATCCACATAAGACGTTATGTTGCCAGTGTATGTGACCATGTTTCAACTTAATACTGTACCAATTTATGCAAATGACTTGAATCTTTTACAAATTAAAATGCTTTAAGGTTTCACTTTTTTTGCAAACCATGGTATCAAGTCGAACCACGGTTGCCTAAATTGGTAACAAATTGGGTTAGTTTCATTGCTCAGTGAATAGCGAAACTTTGTTGCAACTTAAGTCATGTTCCCGTTTTGCATTGACCCATCATCAATAAACTATAACCTAAATTCATGACGGAATCGAATTACCCCTCTAACGAATAAGG
The DNA here is from genome assembly GCA_963930675.1 of Gnaphalium uliginosum. Lineage (NCBI taxonomy): Eukaryota > Viridiplantae > Streptophyta > Magnoliopsida > Asterales > Asteraceae > Gnaphalium > Gnaphalium uliginosum. The sequence goes on along the minus strand of OZ005680.1, from coordinate 53,130,041 downwards.
ATGATAACGAGAGATGAATGGTTGTTTTTTAGTATATCTTATGTGCCCAGCATCTCATTATGCACAAAATATCTTATGTTCATATTTAGTTGCATTTTTATCTATGCATTACCTTATTCATTGCTGACATCGCCTTAGTAGCACCTTTCATCCCAACAGCCACAGAAGAGTGAGCAGCTAATGCCTGAGAGAAGTTAATAGCATAGGAAACCATCATGGTCTAACTTATGAAAACAAACAAGTTCACATTTTAGTATAGGCAACCATAGTTAAGTACCTGTGTATGAGTTGCTATCCCTCTCATTTGAGCTCGACTACTTTGTAGGTTGGCTATTTGTTGTCTAAGCCTGATCAGTTGGCGTGCTAGAATCTTTGTCGCTGCCTGCACAAGCCAGTGATATAGTATTCAATGAGTCCATCTTCAGATTGAAAAACTAATAAAATATTTTTCAAAATATAACTCATATACATTTAAAGCACACAAGTTACCTCATTTCCTGTTTTGGCTGTTCTCTTTATCTCAGCGACAAGCTTCTTTTCCTGTTTTCAGTAAGTATAAGATACTAGCATTCTTTTTGAAGGAATGAGGTACTGGTATTTATAAAAACATGCATGTGAATATGCACGAAACCCAGTTCGGTACTTATTTGTGCCATTAATTCTTTCTCCAGTGTCATGATTATAATATGTGATACAATGTCATGAAGCTAAAAACATACCTCTAATTGTAATGCTGTTATTTCCCTCTCTATACCTGAATCACAAGAAATAAACAAAAATATAGTTTAAAACCAGTATCATCCAGCTTTGATGCATTATAAATAAGTACTCAAGTGCATACATGAAGGAACACCTTTCTTAATAAAGCATAGGTACACCATCAAGCGAGCTACTTTTGTAGTTCATCTTGATGATGTCAGTTAGTTTAAAGTTTATATGAAAATTGCCACGCATGAAACAAAAGGAAGATGATGGATACTATATGTAAGCATCCTTGCATATGATGTTAACACTCAACACATCTTATTGCATTCCTAAGGTACGATATATCTTCCATTTGATTAAAGTTTTTAGCACTTTTTATCTGGCTATGACCATCACATCAATTGATTCGTTTTTCAATTCAATTACATAATTCTTCAACCTCGGTGATATGTAAAGCCGTTACGTACATTCTGTAGGATTGGCTACGGTCTTAAGTCAAATCATTCAACAAAATGCCCGAAACGAGCATGGAGATCACTACTAGCTATCATCAAATAACAACATAAAGTATGATGTTGCGAATATCGTTTAAAACTAAACAAAATTAGTAAAAGTAGAGCTTTACCTCTAGTAGCATTGGCCATTTCTCGTTTACTCTCACGAAGTGCTTCTGAATCATATAATAAATACAAACATGTTAGCAAATGTTTTACAGTTATTATTAATATGATCATAGAATATTAATTAAAAGCATAAAAATATCAAATTGATATCTGCAGAATTATGAATACTTGAATCCAACCGTGAGAGACGAAATTAACAAGTTAACGAACATGAATTATGGGGATCAAACATGAATCCATGAACTAATTTTAGTAAAAAGGATTATTTTTATCACAGAAGAGAATGAACTAGGGCACCGATAAAGGCATAAAAACGTACCCTTGGGGGTTGGTTTCTTCTTGAAGATGTTCATGATTGATTGATCAGTGATCCGATTGAGAGATTAGAAGCCTACGATTTTAATGCTGATTAAACACGATGAATAATAAATCTAATCTAGTTTAAGATACGATATACTATATGAATATCAATCAATATCAATGATCAAAAGAATCATTTGCTTTTGCTGTGATTACGATTATCTTATTCTGTTGTAACTTGTAAACCTAGTTGACATTTGTTGTTTTATACGATAAACTAAAGATAATCTTGGAAGAATATTAACCGATGGAAGAGTATTCTATTTAAATTCACCTTTAATCTAAAACATGACATACTAATTCCTATTTATTAGTGTGAAAAAGACTAATCTACCCTGATAATTTAAACTTGTTGTTAAGATTATGCTATTGTAATTGTTAAGATAATTTAAACTTCTTGTTAAGATTATGCTATTGTATTGTAATTGTAATTTCGATATTTAGCTACGAGTGTCCGATAACTTTTTTTATTTTTAACATTCAATTAATGTTAACTAATATTCACCGGAATGAATGTTAAAATTTTTATAAGATAATATTTATCAATTAATATTATAACCTATGAAAAGCGAAAAACATTCATAATTAAGGTAAGTATTTACAAAAGTGATTCCCTCTTTATCACTATCATATACAATATATAGTTTTTTTACGATTTTGTAAATTTTACAAGTTAAAATTAAAATGTTTTTATTTTCGTTAAATACCACCTACGTCTACACAAATTGTGCACGTTTCATATACTTGTCTTGTTGTTGGCACTTACCGTAGTCAAGACAGAGTGCGGCTTATACCACCAGAATTATGAGAAAGTGACAAAGAAAGCATCATCGCTATCGAAATGACAGATTCAAGCCTTAAGTTCAAGGAGCCATCAAAAGAATCGCCATCAACACCAAAAATGTTTGTTATCTTCAATGCTACTATATTTGGAATTGACAATTTATACGGGTTAGATAAAAAGAAAAGATTGAAACTTTATAAATTCACTATTTTATTTATTGAGATTAAACGTTTGATGACTCTTTGTAAGTTTTTGATAAGTACGTCGTAGCGGTGGCTGTGACAGAAAGGTGGTTGTTGATTTCTAATTGTTGTTGTAATAAAGCTTTGGCCTTGGATCTTAACTTTGATTAAAGTTTGAATACATTTTCTTTCTTCTTGTTCTTTTTTCCCGTTTCTTAAAATTTAATCTTTTAAAATCAATATCTTCGTGAATACCTTTTTGTTTTGCCAAATTAATAGTGAATGACTTAGTTTTGATGGTGTACAAATCTCCACCTACATGTAGATCGAGTCGTTCTCGTTAATGAAGATCTTAATTTCCTAAAATTTTTTATCAACATCACAATTTTAAATTTTTAACTATGTTAATAACATTTAACTCGGAATAGAGGTGCAAAAAAATCGGTTTTTTTCGGTTTTCGGTTTTTTAAAAACCGGTTTTAAAAAAACCGGTTATTTGAAAAACCGGTTTCGGTTAAAACCGATTTTTTCGGAATCAGTTTTTTTCGGTTTTAAATGTTCGGAATCGGTTTTTTTCGGTTTTGCACCGGTTTTAATCGGTTAGTTTTTTTCGAGATTTTTTCGGATTCGAATTCGGTATAAGTGTATAATAAAATTTAGATAATACAAATGAAAATATAAAATACAAACATAACTTTTATTTAAACCATGCAATTACGACTAAAATTATAAAATACAAACATAACTTTTATTTAAACAATACAATTACAACTAAAAATATAAAATACAAATACGAATACATTTCGAGCTTCGGCATGGCCATCACCCGGAAACGTAATCGTGTAGTAAGTATATCGAGCTTCGGCATTGCCATAACCCGAATACACTTAACTAGTTATGTCGTCCCAAACTTCATCTTCATCCACGGATTCAACTTCAAGTTCTTCAAATTCACCTTCATCTAATTCGGTCGTTGGAGGTGATATTCCCAATTCGACTTCTTCATCTTCGATAATTTCTTCAACGTTACCTAATAGTGGGCCTTCCAACGTTGTTGCATTTTGTATCCTATCCACTCCGTCCAAGTAATCTTTCAAACATACACATACTTCTACGGATTGAGCGGTTAGTCTTGACCTTCTTTCCGATATCATTCTACCGCTAGTAGAAAAAGCCGATTCGGAAGCTACCGTCGAAGCTCGGACGGATAATAAATCCCGAGCCATAGCAGATAAAATGGGAAATTGTACTTCTCTTTCTTTCCACCAACTCAAAATGTCAAAATTACGAAACTCCTCAACAGTTAAAGTGGTTAAAAAGTTTGTAGACATATATTGTCCCAACTCGCTTGTTGGAGCCGATGTTCGTTGACGCTTTGTAGCGTCTTCAAGTAAAGCATTATAAAGATTTATATTTATGTCGTAGGATGATGATCGAGATGTTCCCGCCCGCATTGAGTCAACAATTGGGTTATGATGTTGACCATATTTTGTTGCATAAATCCCAAATAATTGTTTAAAATTATTTTCAAATTTAGAAAGTTCATTTGCTATATAGTGCGGGTCGTCGGTTAAGTGTAAGTCTAAATTTTCCAAAATTGTTGAGATTATACGTTGTACGCCGCCAACATTTAAAGTTGGATTTAGTGCGGCGGAACAAGTAAAAATCAAAGGCAAACTACCAAAATATTTTATAAATTTCTTTTTTATAGCTCTAACCATTTTTCTAAACATTGGATATTGCGAGGTTTCAAATTCTTTTAATTTTTCGGTCATTATAAAATTTTGGTTTAAAACTAACGTGCTAGTTGGGTAATATACACCCGATAATATAGTAGTAGCCTCTTTAAAAACTACTAAAAACGAAGTTAAATCATTTAGTCGATCCCATTCATAATCGGTTATAGCTACGGACTTATTTTTAGCAACTAACATATCATTAAAAGCACTTAAAGTAGCACGTTGCCGTAAAATATTTTCAAACATAGTGTGAGTAGAATTCCACCTAGTATTATTATCGTAGCAAGGTCCTAGGGGAGTTTCACCACATTGTGCACGAAAACGTCTATAATTAGCTTGTCGTTCGTTACTCGAACTATATATAGTTACTAATAAACTCTTAAATTTTTCACGTATATTAGCACATATTTGTAGTGCCGCTTGCACGGACAAATTTATAACATGAGCAACACAACGGGAATGAAAAAAAGCGCCATCTAAAATTGGTTTTATACGTAATTTTAGTAAATTCATAGCTCTATTATTATTTGACGCATTATCTAGTGAAATTGTAAAAACTTTATCGTCTAAATTATATTCAATTAAAGTGTCATTTAAAATTTTTCGCAAATTACATCCCGTATGCAGATAACCAAACAATTTAAAAGCAATTGTACGTTTCAATAATAACCAAGACTCGGGATGAAACCAATGGGCCGTAACGGCTAAATAAGAATTTGCCGTACCATGTGGTGCGGTCCAAACATCACAAGTAATAGAAACGCCATATTTATAGTTTTGAAAACCATCAATTATATCTTTTTTAGCCGTTTTCCATAATTTATACGCATCGTTTCTAAGGGTAGTACGACTTACTTGTTGGTATCGCGGTTGTAGTCTCTTTTTGATGATATTCGTAAGCCGTTGGTTGTCGAAGTGGTTGAATGGAAGCGCCTCTTGGATGACAAACTTTGTAAAATCTTCTCGAAGCGCATCATTATCGTATATAAATACCCCACCATCCGAACCAAGTGTCGATTGTGACACATCTTGACTAGCCGCCCTACAAGAACCGTTTTTGTGACTTCTTAATGTTGAGTTTGATGTGGGGTTATAAAACCTCCCACATCTCTTACAACGGGCCTTTTCCACCCCATCATTCATAATGCACAACTCGTAATTCGACCAAATTTCCGGATTCCGATTCGTTGATTTAATTTGCACAACATCAACATTTGTGTAAACTTTGTTTCGTACATTGCTACCAACGGAAGCGGAACCGGAAGCGGAAGCTTGTGATTGTATGTTTTCCATTTTTCGCAAACAAAAAGTATATAAATATCGAGATTTAGAGTGTTTTTGAGAGAAGAAGAGAATGTTTGTTGGTGTGTTTTGAACTCAAACCAACTAGGGCTATTTATAGGGATTTGGAGGTGCCAAAATGTCAAAAAAATTCAAAAAATCCGTCCCCCCCCGCTCCAACAGCTACTAGCCGTTTTTTTGATTTTTTTGAAAAAAACCGGTTAAAACCGGTTTTTTCAAATAACCGGTTAAAACCGGTTTAAAAACCGGAAAAAAACCGGTTCTCCCCAAAATTGATAACCGGTCAAAACCGGTTCGGTTATTCCAAAACCGGTTCGGTTAAAAAAAACCGGTTTTTCTAAAAACCGGTTTTCGATTAACCGGTCGGTTAAAAAAAAACCGGTTTTTTTTTTTTCACCTATAACTCGGAATATTAATCTAACATCGTAAAACTCTGTTTGAGTTTAACCCAACTCAAAAGTCCAACTATTATCTAATTGGACACGGCCCATATTAAAGACCAAAACAAAAGCTCGGCCCAATTATCCATTCAGCTACAAAAACCCTCCCGTGTTCCAAACCCTAGTTTTCACTCTCTTCATCACTACCGCCCGACCTTTGTCTCAGCATCCACAGACACAAAATGGTAAACACACAACCCTAATTTTCCATTGTCTATACGTTTATATCGCAATCTGTATCTAATCTGTATCGATTTTGATGTTTGTAGCCGTTCAAGAGGTACGTCGAGATAGGAAGAATCGCCCTCGTCAACTACGGAAAGGATTATGGAAAGCTGGTTGTCATCGTCGATGTCATCGATCAAAACCGGGTATGATTGCATTCTAGCTTGATTTCTTGTTATAGACTTCGGTTTGTTTGCTTTGATTTTACTGTTATATGCATGTAATTGCTAGCTCTAGGGTTTATATGAACTCTCATTTTTTACATACATTTGAGTAGGGTATCAATTGGGTTTAAGAAATGTTTAATTAGGTAGAGATATACTATGCAAGTTGCTTCTTGCATTCATTATATTGAAGCATGTAATGTTAATTAGTACACCCTTTTTATACATATGAACTATTGTAATAAGAACAATTTATTTAATCAATACGCACATACTCGTTCCCTTAAAATTGGAGAGAAACTTAATTTTAAATATGTAAGGAAGCTACTTTTTTACTTTCAAGATTTTTTTTTTTATTTTTTTTTTGCTTTTTTGATGAACATGTTATTTAATTGTGTTAGTATATCAGAGCTTGATTAAAATGTAGAGTATACATTTCTGATTCTATTTTGGAAGGAATGATAGACAGACCATATGCAATTTAGGACGACATGTTTAAAGATGGTGTTCTTTGTTGTTCAAATTTGTATGTTGTGATATGTGTGTATAATCTAAGTATGCTATTTAATAGTGGTTGTTTTTTTAATCTGAGATTTTCTTTATAATTGATAGGCTCTTGTTGATTCACCAGACATGGTGAGGGGCCAAATGAATTTTAAAAGGCTAACACTCACTGACCTCAAGATTGACATCAAAAGAGTCCCAAACAAGAAGACTCTTGTTGCTGCTTTGGAAGCTGCTGGTATGTATTTGGTTTTTGGTTCTGTACTTGCTGTGTGTGTGGCTTGTTGGCAGGCTGATATTTTGATTGTTTTGCAGATATCAAGAACAAGTGGGATAACAGTTCATGGGGAAGGAAGCTGATCGTGCAGAAGAAGAGAGCCTCACTAAATGATTTTGATAGGTTCAAGATCATGTTGGCAAAAATCAAGGTAACTTGACCCTCATTCTTTATTAGTAATTTTTTGTTTTAGGTGTGAACAAAATATAAATCTAGCAAGTTGTTATTTGGTGCCCATCTATGTTAGGCTTTTAGGACATATTGCATTTTCCAGTCTGGTTTCTGATATAATTTGTGTTGTGATTTATGATCTTGCAGAAGGCAGGGGTTGTTAGGCAAGAGCTTGCGAAGCTTAAGAAGGAAACTACAGCCTAGTTTCATCTTTTAGTTTTGATTGTTAAAGATTTTGTTGAATTGTTGAGGAAGTATTTGTTTGTTAGCTTGTGTTCTTACCCTTTTTTTCTCTCATCTCCATGTATCAAAGGAAACATATGGCAAGTTTTAAACTTATATTTTGGTTGCAACTTTTATGAACATGCTCTTTGGCTCTGCATTTGTTGATTGTGCCAAACATCTGAGATTCATCAGGGAGGTGGTTGGAATCCGGATAACATTTCGTTTTCTTTTTCTGAAATTGGTGCTTTTCTTCTGAGGATGTAAAGTTTTGCCTGTGAGAAAATTTGAGGGGCTTGTGGCTTGTGCCTTGAGACTTGTGTACTCACAATCATGAAGCAGAAATAATATATTTATTTTAGAAATTACATTTCTTTTACTTATACAGTAGGTTTTTAGCTAAATAAATCTTTAATAATTTTATAGTTCCAGCATGTTGAAATTTCATTTCTTATCATCTTTGTTGTACAGGATTATGAGTCCGTGATTTTTATTTTATGTACAATGTTTTCGCAATCTATATTTTCGTCAAATGCTATTTAGTGGTGTATATCTGCTGAGATTAGCTGATGATCTTATGTAATTAATCAATGGATCTAAAGTATCCAAATTTTGGTATGTATCCACTAGCCATGTGTAAATGGGTAGAATTTAAAATCCGAAAACTGTAACATCTTCAAATTAGCAAATGAAAAATTCAACATAGTTGTGAGGCATACATGGAGCACAGGTCCTTCATGTATCGATGAAGCAGTTCTATGCTATGTATATACTTGTGTCATCACCAGATGAATTCAATTCTACGGAGTATATATCAGTGATGGACGTTTCAAGGGTTTATCCATTGCTACTAACTGTCACAATGACACGAAATATTAGTTATTATCGTTCTCTGAATGTAGAAAAACCTAACTGTCACGAGAAATAATGGAGAACAACAGCTTCTTCCCAGATCCGACCCTCACAGGCCCATATAAAGTAAAATGTAGACATGGTTCCCCGGTTTGGGGTATTAATTGATTGGATACCTGAGAACCATAATTTTTCCTAGGAACTTCTACGACGATAGATTACATGTTTCTAAAATCATCATATAATGTTGCAGTAGTCACAATATGGAAGGGACAGTTGTTGAACCTACTTTAGAAGGAATAAAAAATGACAAATTCAAAGACAGGGGAATGCTTCATAAACCATTCTTAGAAATGTTTCAGATAGGCAATGAGGTAACTTTACTGACTATTTTCTGATCGTGTTGGCTATTGTTAGTCTAGATGATCTTAAAGAAAATTAACAAGCAGTAACAGTAGCGATCTCTGTACACCTTTTTCTTTCACTCTAGGAGGATGTGCTATCAGAATCAAGGAACTATGCTCTTTCTAATACAACCCTGTACCACCTCTGCTAACTTGATGTGTATGTGATTTACTATATTACTTGAAATTTTATCAGTCATACCCATAATAGAAAAGTACAGTTTTTTTATGAATGATAAATTATCATTAAAATCTTGGATGATAATGTTTTCAAAGGAACCAATTTCCCACCCCTAATTTTATTAACAAGTAGTTTGAATTGGTCAAAAATGAAATCAAAGGTGGTGCTTGATGCTGACAATATTCCTCCTATTATTTCTGTCTTACTTCTTTCTTCATTCTTGTTCTATCTATATTTATTTCTTTTCTTTTCTCCACCCGTATGTCTTCTCGTTTAATCCGTTTGGTTGATTCTCTTTCGAGTTGTTTACTACATCTTAAGGGGTCGTCTGACCCCATTCATATCCGGAGCATACCGATTCTTTGAAGATGGGTACTAAGGTTAAAGGCTTCTTTAAAGGCCTCAAAAACATCTCAGCATTTTTCGGTCAGCTTTCTCTTTTTCCATATTTAGATTAACATTCAGGTTGCATGTATATATGAAGTGCATGATCATTTACCCTGATGCAATTGTGAATACAGATGAAGGAGGAGGAGAAGAAGAAGAAATACAGATCGGTATGCCCACGGACGTGAAGCATGTTGCTCATATAGGTGCTGATGGACCTGCCACCGAATCTCCCAGCTGGGTATACATCTTTATCTCTAGAAAAAAACGCCTTCTTTGTTTGATGGTCGAATGATTTAATGAGTTATCATTTATGTATATTTTGGAGGTGGCAATTGAGCTGTTTACTTATGAATGCATCAATTATGGTTGTGTTTTTATGTCAATGAGTCAAATGGACAGAATAAATTTATTAGCCAAAAGAGGAACCTGTCAAAATGGCTGGAAGTTGCCCAAAATCTATGTTTAAGCATACAACCTCCTTGATTTTCCTTTTTCGAAATATTTAATGATACTATTTTGTAACCATAATTGGCACATCCTTTGTTAACAATAAATCTAGAAACATGGAAGAAAAGGTGTTTGTGGGGCAACACAGTCTGACTTTTGAACCGTACTAAAAATGACCCTTTCTTAACCTAACTTGTTTTGTCCAGTTACCTAAGTCGTCCATTTAGCCACCTGTAGTATAGATACTTTTGCATTCTTTTATCTTATGACCTGTTTCAATCCAAGCTTGTTTCCTTGGCGATACAGATGAGGGATTTTGATGGTGGACAAGCTCATTCAGGACCAATGGACAAGACCCCTGATATTAAAAAAGGTTCTCAATGTTTTGAATATTTAAGTTTCTTCAATTTCACTTAGAACGAATGAATCTTAAATAAACCGCACTAATCAAATGCACCTGTTAATACATGTAGGTACAAGAAATCATAGGATTACTCGAAGTGAAGAACTAACTAGAGACTTTCCGGATGTGCCACAAACATCTAGACACCGTCATCATCGGTCAATGGACAATTCTAGTGACAGTGATTCACAATCATCAACCAAAACGAAGCATAGGAGACACCATAGAATTCGACGGTCCCACGAGAAAGGGGACTTGCCAGACATACCCAAGAGGTCTCGACGAAAGAAACCAAAGGATGATGATGGGTCAACAAAATCCAAAGATAGTGAATCGTCGACCCATGGAGATCATTAAATCAGAACTATGATCATCCTACTCAACAATATATTTAAGAAATAGGCAGGAGATTTGGACATTTTGAACTTTGAACTTTGGATCTGACTTGTTTTGTGAAAAATGACCAATTAATTTGGTTACTATTGGGAAGACTGACTTGTATTCATGTTCCAAATCCAATCCTCTCTATTTTTCTTATCCAGCTACGCACCTTAACTTTATGCAAGTTCTTAGAGATTGATTCTTGAATGGTCATTTATGTTCATGGACTTGGGGGGTCGAATTCTATTGTTGTAATATGCAGGGGCTGGGCAGTGTAGACAGTCGCCGCCACTAAAAAATTATATTTAAGGCATTTCTAATATTTGCCTATTAAAAAAAAAATATATTTTCAAGTTCGTCCTCTCGAATACTATTTTCGGGCTCCGCCCCTGGTAATATGAATCTATGAATAAGATGATGATTTATTTCTTTATTCGGTTTCAAGGTCTGTGTGTTTGCTTTGATTTTGGTGTGAATTGTGTTGGAACTTTTAAATGAGTGTGGTAAGTTTTATTGCACACGAAGCGCATAGTCCAAATAGGTTATGCAGGAATTGCATATACATGTACCTTAGCTGATGATGCGGCAATTACCAAAGCTGTAAACATGTTTGTGTAATTGACCTGATAAAAGGGACATATTGGTTTTGATATGGAGGATGGCCGATGAGTTGTAACCATCATCCCCATCATCCCCATCATCCCCTGTTTATGGGCTAATGTGAAGATCACGACTGATCACCATCATCTCCATTGTTTAGCTTGATTTTCATGTCTATAAATAGGGTACTATATATGATGCCTTAAAATAATTTCTGTTGAAATAATCTTCGTGTTGCTATCGGTGAACACGTCTTCTGACTACCGCCACATGCGTTGCAAAGATGAGTTGTTATTACTTGACGTTTGAGTGTATGGACTGAAATCCTGAAGCCCCGGCTTGTAGACTCCAACAACTTTGACTATTTGTAGGCTGTTTTGTTGTATTGTCAGGTTATTTTGGTTGTTGTTTTTTATGTTGTTTTGTTTTTCATTTTGAGAATTGAAAGAAGAGGAAGAAGAAGAAGGGAGGACTTGATGAGGTTTGTGACGTTGGAAGGAATTTAGTTACGATCATATGTTTGAAACTTTTGTGGTCATGTTTTGAACAACTAGTAATGGAGCACTTGAAGGATATTCACTATGAATGATATTCACATGACATTTCTTAAATATTCCGATTCCGATCTTCATATTTCAATACTTGACATATTTCAGCTCGTTCCAAAACATTTTTCGAAATAAACACACCTTAACGAGTATTTACCTTTTATTATATCATTGTTGAAAAAGGGTTTAGTGCGATCAAATGTATCAAACTATCGTCCGACATTCATTGTATGTAACAAACTACTTGAACTTCTATCGGATGTAACAAACTTATAATTTCATTACATCATATGTAATTTATGGTACTTTTTTGCGTATCGACTATATAAACTGAAACATGGTGTCCCTTACAACCCTTAATTTGATCAAAATACATACAAGGTAATAAATTACAAGTTCGTTACATACGATGTAAATCTAAATAGTTCGCTGCAAACTACAAATGTTGAATTTTAATGTGATACATTTGCACACATGTAACCTTTTTAAACGAGAATACATAATTAATTCTCTGTGTTTCATATTTCCTTTTTTCAATAGATTTATGACACGTGAATTGTTTTAAATAAAAATATCTTAACAATTTAACCATATATAGACCGTTTGACACTTTGACTATTGGAGTTGGTATCGGATTGTGTACCCAATCTTCTTTAATTTACAGATTCGCCCCCACCAATCCGCTTTCGTCTTCTCAAAGTAACGCAACTTCTTTATTTTGAAACCCTAACTACAAACACACCCAAATTCTCAATCATCAAAATTATTATACCTATACATACAGATTCAATAGTAATTGTATCCATAATAAAATAATGGCTGCGATGGCAAGTATTTACAGAAGAGTTCTTCCATCTCCTCCTGCTATTGATTTCGCTTCAACCCAAGGAAAGGTAGAGTCTTTGTCTCCTTTTCACTTTCACATTAGGGTTTTTCACTTCACTGGTTGTGATTTTTTTTCTTTCTAATTCTTGAATCTTGCCCTTGTTCTAGTATTTCTGATGTATCAATTGATTTTTGGATTATGTTACATTGATAGGAGTATAGGATTAGGGTTTCTACGTTGTGTCATGATCATGATCTAATGGATGTGTCTGGGTGATAAAAGGATGAAATTTATTAACTTTGGATATGGAATTATAGCGACTGATCTCCTTTGTTGTGCGTATATGTTAGGATTTACTAGTAGGTTTGATGTCAAGAATCAAGTTGATCATGATCTAATGTGTTTTGAATTTGCAGCAATTGTTCATGGAAGCCACTCAAGGTGGAACCATGGAAGGTTTCTTTAAGTTGATATCCTACTTTCAGACGCAGTCAGAACCTGCGTATTGCGGATTAGCTACCCTCGCCATGGTCTTGAATGCACTTTCTATTGATCCTGGTAGAAAATGGAAAGGTATATATGTTTTTATCTGTTATAGGTAGATTTACTTGTAGCAGAATATGATAACTTTCATCCATTATGATGCTATCTGGTCAATGTTAAGTTTAACATTTCCGTGGAAACTAGAGATTTGCATTTTGTCAGTTCACTAATTTTTCCAACAATGCTATTATATTTTGTTTGTGATATAATGTGATGCCATGGATTTTTTTTTCTTTTTTCATTTTTGTGATAATTTGAATTTGTATTGTTTTGGATCTTGCATAGATTTTCAATTGAGGTTACAAATGCCTTTACATCTTGAGAGGGAGGCAAGTTACGTTCCCAGGAAACAACATTCATATTGTGAATACACAAAAACTGATTCATATATTCTACTGTTTGAATGACAGTGTTAATGTGCACTTTCATGCAAGCAGTTGTCAACTTCATGATGATATAAGTTATTATTTGCAGGTCCGTGGAGGTGGTTTGATGAATCTATGCTGGACTGTTGCGAGCCTTTGGAACAGATTAAAGCCAAGGGCATTTCCTTTGGGAAGGTTGTGTGCTTGGCTCATTGTGCTGGAGCAAAGGTTGAAGCTTTTCGCACAAATCAAAGTAATATTGATGAATTCCGCAAGCATGTTATTGCATGTTCTATGTCTGATGATTGTCATGTGATCTCATCATATAACAGAGCAACTTTTAAACAGGCATGTAATCTCATGGTATAACCATGGATGTTTGTTTCATTTACACCATTTAGTTTTAGGGTCTACGTTAATTAGAGATTAGATATCTATCAAACTAAATTTGGCCTGACTAGTGCTGTTTGTGATTAATGGAGCTAAATTGTTTTATTATTTTTATTCTATTGCAGACAGGTACTGGTCATTTTTCACCCATCGGTGGTTATCATGCTGGAACAGACATGGCACTAATATTAGATGTCGCACGTTTTAAATACCCTCCTCACTGGGTTCCACTTAAATTACTTTGGGAAGCCATGGATACCGTGGATGATGCCAGTGGATTTCGCAGAGGGTAAATATTTGTTAACTCTTTCTCAAATTGTTATTCCCCTCTTTCGAAGCAGCTAACTAGGATTTTTCGTTAAGTTATCAGAATATAAGATATAAATAATCATTGAGACAGTAGATACAACATCTTTTATTGTTGACATCAAGTTAAATACACATGCTATGTTAGTTGTTGAGCATTAGCAGCTTGGAATACTTGCCTTTCCAGTGAGAAAATGCTTGGCTGCATGTGTTTTTTCTCCTCATATTTGTGTAGTATAAATATGTCTGCTTGATACATGATAGCGTGCTTTGTTTCTTATTTTTGTTAACTGAGTTGCACCTTTCAGCTTAACTTGGTGACTGTTCTTTCATGTACAAAACTTTATGTGCTTATGTACCTGTGATGGTTGGATAACTCCTCTAGTATGAAAGTAAATAGTTTGAATTTGATTTCTTTATTGATTTATGTTATTCCTATATTTCAGGTTCATGCTAATATCCAGGCTTCAACGACCACCAGCATTACTTTATACCCTGGTACGTTCGAGCATTAAGCATGTGTGTTCAAATTTGGCCTGTTTTTAGATTTGTTATCTTCGGTATCCCTGCTGCCATGTACATTCACTATGCATAAATTGGAAGTTATTAGTGTAATCTTGAACATTTTCTGATCTTGTATGTTGATAATTAGTGCAGAGTTGTAAGCATGAGAGTTGGACAAATATTGCCAAGTACTTGGTTGAAGATGTTCCAGTGTTATTAAGTGCTAAAAATGTGAACAATGTGAAGGACGTTCTCTCCATCGTTTTCAATTCTCTTCCATCAAAGTTTCTTGAATTTATCAAGTGGGTTGCAGAAGTTAGGAGAACAGAGGAGGGCGATCAAACATTAAGTCCAGAAGAGCAAGAAAGGCTTTCCATCAAGGTATCTTATTTCTAGAGGTGGAAATATGCAGGTTAGATAACGGGGTCAAAACAGGTTGGTCAGGCTGGGAGGACACATAAACACTATATGTGTCCGTAGTCCTAAATCAAGTAATATTTATATGCTATATATGATTAGAAAATTGTGTTTGTTCTTTTAATAAAGCAATTTAGGATGACTTCTGGCATGCTTCCTTTTTAATTAAATACATATTTGACCTGTTAAAGATAAAAATTTGACCGAAATCAACCCATTTATAAGTAAAATGAGTCTAAGTTACTATCTGTACATAATGCTATGAAGACTACACTATCTCTCTCTTGTGTGATAGATCTCATGTTCCAGTTTTATGGTGTTTCCATGTAGGGGGAGATTTTGAAACAAGTACAGGACACTCATCTATACAAGCATGTCACAGATTTCCTCTTATGTGAGAAATCAGGGTGCCAGGGCCCACTGTGTTTGAGTGAACAAACCAGTTTGACCGATATTGCAGCTAGTGTATGTTGCCAGGGAGCAGGGTTTCTAAAAGGAAGTAGTGAATCCCCTAACAGGTTTTTCTGTGGGGAAACACATGTACATTGTATAAAAGCCGATGGAGACATGCCTGTTACAGTAGTTTCTGGGACAGTGACCAATGGCATTGGTGAACAACATGTGGATATGTTGGTTCCTTCATCTCCCCAAAGTACAAGTATGTCCAGTTCTGGATTAACAAACTGCATTGGAATGCACCCCGCTAGCAATGATGTCCTTACAACACTTTTACTGGCTTTGCCACCACAAACCTGGTCTGGTATCAAAGACGCTAGTCTGTTGCAGGAAATCGATACCCTTGTTTCTACAGACAATCTTCCCACTTTGCTTCAAGAAGAGGTAAAAAACCACACTAACTTCTCTTTTGTGACTGTGTTTAATCGTCAACTTAACAACCAGTGCTTAGTAGTTGATGTTGGTTTCATATTGTTCTTTTAGACATTGATCTAGTGCGTCAGTACTTTGCTTATATAGTGTGACTTGTATTAGGAGTGTTTTAGGACTAGATGTAGGCCAAAATGAATTTGTGGAAGTAGTTGAAGTACCTTTAGGAAGTTGAAGTTCGGGTGCACCGTGGTCCGATTGCCTTTATTCGATGCATTTCAAACTGTAATATCTGAATAAATGTCTTTATGCATTGCAGATTATACACTTGCGTGGTCAGCTATATGTTCTGAAGCGATGCAAAGATGACGAGGTAGAGGAAGATTTTTCTGCACCCTCCTTCAACCATCCTTCACATTAAATATCCCCTGGATATACATTTTTCCTGTACCAATATTGAATTATCGATCATAAAGGCCACTAAAACGGGCTGAACAACTCATGTTACAACTTTCAAAATTATGTAAAATGCTATATCTGTTCCCTTCTTTGTTATAGGCCGAGTATTATCAAGGAACAAACCACGAGTTCAGGAAATCAGAACCGGTTATTGACAAGTCAAAGTTCTTCCATCAAAGGTCAAACCTGCAAGATCAAGGTGAGTTGTCATCATCGAGACAACGAGTCCTTGATTGTTGCAGCAGACTTTCTGAGAGGTATGAAAGGTCAGATCGGCTTTCAGGTGGCATCAGGAGCATTATTACATGGCCTAAACCAATTGCTTATACATCCAACATAGGTTCAAGGTCTATATTTTCTGTAAATTATTTATCTCGTTAACACAATTAGAAGCTTCATTTTGCCAAAATGTTATCGCTATTAGGCTTTGATTATAGGAAGTTTGTCCCATACAACAAGAAAGCTCCCATTACTATTTCACTTTGTTTATCTGTAAATAAAAAGAAATCAAATTCATCCTTGCAACTTTTTCTGTGTTCTAGTGAAGGAGCAAAACTTCATTATGAGTTTTTTTTCTGTACTTTTTTGGTGTTGGTGCCATGCGAGTGTACGGTGCCGTAGCCAACAAACCTGTATGGTTTAACCAATTTTGATTGATTTATTTTGCATCTACATATATTATATTTTATGTGATCCTTACAAGTTGGCACCCATCAAAACGGATGAGGTTTTTCGCTTCAGGTTACTCGGGGAGGGCGAAGAGGGGTATCCCCGTGACCTTTTCGGACCCTTTTCCTGACCACCCAAGATGTGCAACTAGTGAGGTTTGAACCCCAGACCTCTTGTAAGGATATCGGACACCTACCACTAGGTCATCTTGGTGATAATCACAAGTTGCACCCTTCCTTTTCTAATATTACAAGTTTGGATGATTTACAAAGAAATGTAAACCAGATAACTCGAGAATCACTTCAGCATTTGCAAGAACACTTCAAGACTGATTTAATCATGTGATCGTGTAAACTTAATAATTAACATTGGGAAAATTCAGTACACAACAAAACATCTCCAACCACTATTCCTGCTGTATTTATTTTTCAGAAAAGTGATAAAAAGACCCTCCTCCGCTTACATTCAGAGAATTACATGATCAGGGTACAATATCGCAACTCATCACAAAAGAATCAAAACATGAGAAGTGGCGCTCTTTATGATTTAAGTGCTTTAACCGCTTTCTCAGCTGCATCATCCAGATCCTCTGCGGTAATCAGTGTCATCCCACTTTCCTGTATACCCAAACACATTGTAAAACTTCAGTTTTTTGTTCCCAGGAACATTGAATAACTGTGGATCTTTTGAAGTGTCTGGAACTTTAAGATTAAAAAAGATCAAATATACCTTGAGGATCCTCTTTCCTTGATCAACGTTTGTGCCTTCAAGACGAACTACAACTGGTACCTTCAATGAAACCTGGGAACAACAAAAAAGTTAAGAGATCTTCCACTATAACTATACTAAAACTTGAAGGTGGCAATTTCAAACCATTTACCTATGAATGAGTTGTTGATTTGAGTTATGTTTTATCTCAAAGGAAACCAGTCCAAAGTGAGTTTTCAAATTATAAAACCTCCTAAATTCGTTTTTTAAAATAATTAGATAACTGTTGAAATACTATGACTTGCATAATCCAATTTGGCACCCTAAATACTTATAAAAACGTTTTGAACAAAAGGTGTTAAGAGCAACCCGAACCGATCTGATCCAACTATTTTAACTGACCCCTACCTGCCCCGTCTATTTGTCGAACTCTACAATAATATTTTCCTACCATCGGTCAAATCCGCACTAGCTAAGACATATAGCATATCACAGAATAGCTATAATTGTGCAGAGACAAAGTATAGGCAACTGAGTGCTAAAGTGTTTAATTGAATACGAAGAGGACGCAATTGCGTGAAAGCAAAGAAGACTCACATGTTTAGCAGCGTTGACAATCCCACTAGCTATCACATCGCACTTCATTATTCCTCCGAAAATGTTCACCAATATTGCTTTCACTTTGTCATCTGATGTCAAGATCTTGAAAGCCTCAACAACCTGCTCCATTTATCTCCAGAATTATATTATGCATATAAGGGATTAAAAGTCTAATTAATTTGTTCTCTACTTCTAAAAAGGTACTTGCCTGTCCTTCTGAAGCATTCCCACCTACATCCAGAAAATTGGCAGGTGTCCCTCCATGTAACTTAATGATGTCCATGGTGGCCATTGCCAGTCCAGCACCATTCACCATGCATCCAATTTCCCCATCCAAACCAATATAATTTAAATCTGCTTTTGCAGCTGCAACCTGTTGATAAATGAGTACCAAGAAATTTAACATTAATTGCAGCTTACTGTTTTTTTGTCTAGAGGCATTCCTCCATATAACTTATGATAGGGTTGAGTTGTTTTGTTTTATCTCAAACGGGTCACATTCAAACGAGATGAAAGTCGTCCAATCCCTGCAGTATATTTTACTGCATACAACCCCCTTATTTGTCATCATTGTTCATGACTTTATACAACAAAAAATATACATTATATATTCTTAAATTCCGTTACAGATGACCATGTCATAATAATATAGAAAACAAGATGATGACTTCATATTTATTCAAACACAATGGATTAGCTATACCTCACGAGGATCCTCTTGTGTTGGATCACGAAGAGCAAATATCTCTTTTTGACGGTAAGCAGCATTATCATCAAAGTTTAGCTTTGCATCAGCAGCTACTAACTTGTTATCAGAAGTCTCTGCAATGGGGTTGATCTGAAGGAGGAGGTTTGAACTTAACAACAAAATACAGGAAAGTTGTCCACAAACAATGAAGCCACAACTGCTGTGTATAAGTAATGCTCACCTCCAACTGTGTGCAATCGGATTCACGGAAAAGGTTATACAACTTCTTCACCTGTTCAATTGAAGCAGCTCTGTCAGCTACCTTAGGAGCAAGACCATCTACAACTTTGGCAGCATCTTCATCTGTAATTCCTTTGAAAACATCAATAGGAACCTGTGAAAAGTCAGATTGGTCAAATAAGTAGGTACATGAAACAATGACAAGAAAACATGGCAAAAATTTAGGGAAAAACTAATGTGTCAAAAGAAGGCATACTTTTATAATCATGTCAGGATATTTCTCTGCAAGGTCTTCAATGCTTGTTCCACCCTCTCGGCAGGCAATGATAAGCTGAAGAAGCAAAAGCCCAGTTAGCACCATTTTGTGTGTGTGTGTGTGTGTGTGTGTGTGTGAGAGAGAGAGAGAGAGAGAGAGAGAGAGAGAGAGAGATAACAGAAAAGGCTAATAATATGATAACATAGGTGCAACTACTCAAGTAATAGCAAACATTGTTGCAAAATCAACATATGATTTCTATTTGAAGGAGAAGCAGAAGACACTTACGGGGCCAGCAGTGGTACGGTCAAGAGTGATTGCAAAGTACATTTCATTCACAAGTGAAACCTTTTCACATAAGTAAACCTGCACCAAAAATAAGGGCACACATTAACTTCAAAATAAAATAAAATAAAAAGATGGGAGAAAACTATGGTCCATGCATATATATAGAGCTGTCATCTGGTCGAAGCTAGCTTAAGCATATCTTACGCATATCAAGCACTAACAAGAGACTTGGTTCAGCTTGACTTATATTTTAGCTTGAAATTAAGAAAACCTGTATCAGGCTTGACCAAGGTCAAATGGTGTGCTACTGTTCTCCTATAAGCTCCATATTTATAGATACAGATGATAAGTACGAAAATTTGAAGTCTGTGCACAATAACAAGACTCGTGTGTTGTGCACGTATGAAAATGATATGCATTTATCCCCTATGTCAAACAAAGCCTACAACGGATGTCAGAAAGCTAATAGCATTGACACAAAGATCCTTACTGATTGCTAACATTGACTTTAGGGACCAACCATTTAACTAAAGACATGTGGCAAAAGTATAATTTCACTCCATTCATTAAGGCTGACATTAAGAGTCTACAACTGAGTTTATAGAACTTAGAGATGACTCATAGCAATATAATGCAATAACAATAACCCTTTATAAACACGCACATGTTTGATCGTTGCATCATTTCACTAGTAATCGGGCATCTAGCAACCACTTGGCATTTCTATATGAGTTGCATTCTTAAGCTTCTCGGATCGCTAATATTACAAAGGGCAACACCTATGCCTACTTATCAGAGCAAAAAATGTCACAAGAAGTAAATACCTAAATTTCAGTGTACAAAGATTAGACCTCATGTGTAATTAATTGCTTTCGATGCACTGAAGTTATGTGATAAGGACAGAAGGCACAGGGCATCAATTGCTACATCGATGCACTGAACTATGACCATTGACCGATTACAACTATGTATAAGGGATCTTGCAACGGCAGAAGTATAAAACATATCATGTATATCCTACACATACATAAAAAGTACTGACAAGTGACAACACCCGAGAAGATAATTGTCTAGCAAAAACTAAAATTTTCCAAAAGCACAAACCAAAGTCAAGATGGATAAGAATATATAAAACTGCCAACCTTGCTGACAACTTTGCCTTGGGGGCCTGTTTGTTTAGTGACAAGAGTCTGCCCAAGCATCTTTCCTACATGAACAAGAGAACAAAAATGAAAAGGAATAGTAATCTATACATCATTGAAAGAAAATTGGTATTAAATGATAGCCTTTTACTAGTCAACACAAATTTCTTTAAGTTCTACATAACGGAAATGGTAAAGCACAAAGAGGCATACACTTCTAGCTTTTAACTGTCATATTAATAAGTTGCTTCCTAGAGGAAGGATCTTCTAAGAGGATATAGATTAGAAATGCTTGTATTCCAACTTTAGTTCTGTCACATCAAGGACGGATCTTATTGAGGGCAGGGAGGACTGTGGCCCCTCCAAAAGTTTCAGCAATGAACATAGTATATTTGATAGTTAGCAAAATATAACACATTATTTGGGTTTGGTAAGATGGTAGCAACACATTGGGTAAACGTATTTTCCAATAGTAGCGCAGGTTCAACTCCCATCATTAATTGTGTTTTTCTTTCATTCTTTTTTCAGGTATTAAATATGTAACATGTAACAAATATATGGAGAGTTATTTTTCCCTTTTCAGTTTTTTTAGATATTAAATATGTAAACATGTAACAATATATGGAGAATATATTAAACAAGTGTGGGCTTGATGAATAACTCAAAGGTGATTCCAAGGATGAATATTTTAATTACCTACTGTATTTAAACTTCAATTTAAAGCTTGTGATTATTAACTTAATCAATAGATACTTACTCGTGATTATATACTTGTATATATATCATAATAATCAAATAAATGATTTTTAATACAAGCATACGGTATATCAATGTTTTATACGTCAAATGATTTTACGCCCCCCCCCCCCCCCCCCCCCCCCCCCCCCCCAAAAGAGATGTTCAAGCTCTGTCCCTGTGTCACATCAACAAATTCGTAAAGGTGAGAAGACAACGAATCTCATACCAGCGATCTCTTCGACCTGATCAATGTTGACAATGTGAACTCCACCCTGAAGACCACTAGTGAACTTCCCTAGACCCCGTCCACCAGCAAGGATCTGGCTCTTAACCACCAACTGAACCAAAAGAAACAATGCTGCTTAAATAAACCAATAGACAGGTGGCTCACCAAGTAGAGTACAGTAGTACACCACAAGTGGTTGGCAATATTTAGGTAAACTAGGCTCCATTTTTTTCCTTCCGAACACTAGGTCAAATAGACAAATGATTATGCCAAAACTTACTTCCTTTTCATTGGGAAATGTTGTTTGTATGGCCTTTCTGACTTCCTCAACAGAAGAAACAGCAACACCTTTCGGAACATTAATGCCAAACTTGCCCATCAATTCAGCTCCCTGATTTCATAAATTTATTAAGTAAATGAATCCATTAATGTCGCAAACTCTTTATGTGCTCTATATGATGTCATATCAAACACCTAATAAAAGTCAAAATTATAAATCTAAGTTTTTACCTATATCCTAAACGTTTTTAATATGATAACACAACAGCACCGTGATATTAATTACTAACTATAAATACATACACAAAAGCATAAAAAATTACTGTAATCAAAGCAAACATAATATAATAATAGAACCTAATAAAATTGTAGGTTACAGGAGAATGAATACAACCTGATACTCATGGATGTTGAGACGGCGGAGCTGCTGTTGTTGCCATTTTCCGGCAACAGTGATCGTTTTAGTTGCGAGCTTATTTAACAATCCTCTCACCATTTTAATTAAATAAATCTAAAAAAAAAAAAAGACGATTTGCAAAGAATTAATTAAGATTTGAACAACAGATCGAATCAATAGTGACAACAACAACAATAACAACAAAGAATTCGAAGATGAGTTATTGGCAGCCGGAAACGGAGCGTACTGACCTACTCGCCGGAATTGGTAAGGCCTTCACGCAGTTTATTCTTTACAGATGGTTATTATATATTTTTGCTATGCTAAATGAAAACACATAAAAAACTTGTAGATCACATAGATTTTTATTTAAATTAGATTAGATAGAAATAACTATAACTATAGCTACATAGGTTAAGTTTTATTTTACCTTTTTTTAATAGTAAGTTTTTAATTTTAATTTTAATCGTATTATGCGATCTACTTATAAAAGTTCAAATAATGTAAAAAAATTAAAAAATGTGATAACCAATAGTATTGCACCATTTTAAATATATATTTTTACATTCTTTTTAAATTAAATATCTCACAAACCGTATGTCAATAAATTATAAAAGTAACACCGCTAGAATCAGCGTCATTTTATCTTTAATTAGATATTTCACGTAATATACTCTTGATGATCTTTTTTCCGGTTTTCTATTGTGTTTTAAAAATTCGTAATGTTAAAATTAAATTTTAAACATACGCATTTATATTTTCAAACAAATTTTAAATTCAAATCATTGATAAATGTGATTGAACATCAAAGTATCAATCACATGAGATTAAAGAGTAATAAAAATACGAATTTCAAATCATTTACAATATTTATCCAATTAAATAAAAATCAAGTTGAAATCATATACGAATTATCATATATAGATAATTGCTTATCAAGTATCAAATTTTGAAAATCATACGTGATTATATACAAGATCGCGTGTGATTATATACCAAATCACATGTGAATAAATATAAAACTATTAAATCACATGTGATTTTTGATAAAAACAAATACAACTTTTAAAATTTATTTATAATTATTAATGTGAATAAATATTAACTTGTGATCACGTGTTAACTAACATATACTATGAATAAATAATCATGTACAAATTGAATTTTTTATCACAAATCATATGTAATTATATTTTTATGATCCGATAAAAAAACAATAAAAAAAGTTTGTCAGAACTATAGCTTGTGGGATCTCTAAGTAAATATACAAAACTAATTTTGAATATATAACATTTATAATTTATTGACGTATCGTTTGTAAGATATTTAATTTTTTAAAAATAAAAGTGAAATTAAGTTTTGTAATTAAATGGACCAATGCTATTTTTCTCTAATTTCTTAATTTATTAGTATTATTATTTAAAGTCATCTCTAACTTTACCTATTAATTTAAATTTTATTTATTAATTATTATTATTGTTATTATATTATTATTATTACAGAATGTTTAGATTTGTTGAAGTATCATTCAAGTAACATTTATTTGATGTAAAAATGGCCGCATAGTGGTTTTGGCACGTCGTGCTAGAGGAACGTTGAATGTAAAATGCTAAAAAATGTATAGAATTGAGAAAGTAATAGGATTGCTCCATTTCAATCACCTATTTTCACATTTTTTTTTTCTAAATATAAATATCTTACAAATCGTATATCTATAATTTATAAAAATTACACCGCTAAAATCGGCATCTTTTTATCTTTAATTAGAGATCTCACATGACATACTTTCGACGAACTTTTTTTTTCCGTTTATGAGCATGAAAAAATTCGTAATGCTAAATCACGTGTGATTTAACACTCACATGTGAATATATTTACAATCAAATTATAAGTTTTAAATCACTATCTATAATCACATGTGAATAATCAAAGTTACAAATTATAAGTTTAAAATCACATAAAAAAATTATTTGATAATTTAATAAACCTTCAGAATTTTTAGTTATAATCACATGTGATTAAACATTAAATTAGTAATCACATGTGAATAAAGTGTAAATAAATACAAATTTCAAATAATTTTTTATAATTATACATATAAATAAATACATGTGAAATCATATGTGAATTACCAGTTAATATCACATAGTACTTTATTTGAAAAACACATGTGATTAAACCTCAACTCAATAATCACATGTGATTTTGGCCGTAAACGAATGCAATTTTTAAAATCTTATTTATAGTTATAGTTATTTATGTGAATAAATATTAAGTCGTAATCATGTGTGAGTTAACATCCACCGTTGATAAATAATTGTGTACCAATATTATATTTTTATCATAAATCACATGTAATTATACATAAAATCACATATGATTATACATAAAATCACATGTGATTATATAAATCGCATTTTTTAAGACCCGACAAAAATGAAGAAAAAAAAGTTTGTCGAAACTATAGTTTGTCCGATCTCTAATCGAAGAAAAAAAAACGATGATTTCAAATATGTAATTTTTATAATTTTTAGTCATTCCGTTTGTGAGATATTTAATTTTAAAAATTCGAGTGGAAATTGGGTTTAAAAGAAAATGGAGCATTCCTATTGGTTCTCTCATTCTTCATTTTTTAACATTCTTCATTAAACTCACCTCCGTCATGCTAATGCTAAAGAGCCGAATTTCGAGTATTTCCAGATTGTATACTTTTGCGTAAAACAAACTTCATAGAAGATTGCAAATTTATATTAACAATTTAATTAATATCACGCTAATGAATAGGGCTGAAAGTGCCATTTGAGTTAAGTTGAGGGGGAAAATGAAAAATACCTAATTAAACTCTTCTTCTTCATGAAAAATCTGAAAGTTAGATTTTAAACTTGTGTGTGTACGAACGGAAAAGGAAGGGAGAAAGAGAAGAAAAACGAAATTGAAGCTAGGCTTCTTGAAATTAAGCTCCTGACATTTTAATTCTTCATTCTAAGGTAAGAATCATACCTTATACCCTTTAGTTTAGTGGTTATATGATTTTGGGTGATAAACCCTAACTTAAAAAATTTAGTGAATGATGGGCTTATGGGTGTAGGAGTGTAATATGATTATTGTTGAGTTGTTAAGAACTCATAATAGTGAAATTATTCTGAGAGAATTGAATAAGTAAACTATGTGTGATTATTTAAATCTCACTTAGTTTTGTATGTAGATGAATTGAGATGATAATGAATATGAGTGTTTGTTATTATTATTAAAAGATGATTTAATCACATAAGAGTATATGTAATTGTATTCATATAGTGTATGACCAACTAGTTAGAGATTTTGGTGTGAAGAGGTAACACACTTGAATTCTAGCTAGTTAAACTTCAATGAGTTGAAATTTAGTTGTAAGTAACTTATGTGTATGTAATCATATGTATAAGTGATTGAGAGTAGAAAGGGTTGCTTATGCTAAATTAACCAAAATTGAAAGGTAAGTAATGGAATAGTATGTATTAAAGTGGTAACATTTGAATTACAATGAGTAGTCAAGTGTGTGTCATTTGAGGTTGTTAATAAAGTGGTACCATTGAGATACAAGAATATTCAATGTGTACCTTTTTATGGTGGAATTCAAGGGTGGTGATTGAGATACAAGAATATTCAATTAATCATGTTTTTGACACCATGAGATGGACTCTTTGAGTCAATTCGTATGAAGTCGAGGATCCTTAATTTGATGGTTATGTTGTAATGTTATTATTAATCTTATCGTTATGTTTTTCTTACTTACTAAGCATGTTGGCTTACCTTTTTGTTAATGTAGGTGAGCCTAATGGGTCAAGTGACAACTTGGACAAAAGACCCAAAAAGAAGTAATGGCGGACTTGCTACTTGCTTGTAGTAAGTAATCCTTTAATCATGCTCTTGATGTATCATGGAAGCCCATTTTTGTTTAAGGAAAAATTTAATGTTATGGGTTGTTAATGTCAAGGTTGTCATGGATGTAAATATGGTGAAAAGAAGTTAATGATGTTTTGGTCATAAGCCTTGTTATTTTCAGCTTGGATCACTTGTTTTATAGAAAAGGTTAATTGTGGTTATGATTGAGTCAAGTCTAATGTCATGTCTTTTATACCAAAGTTTGGTTGATTAAAAATGAATTTGCTTATATGAGCAATTGATCAATTGAATTGGACTGATTTGGTTGTTGAAGGTGTTATTGTGGGTGTTGAAAACTGGAAATAAATGTTGAATGGCTTGGTTAAAATTTCAATTGTTGTGTCAAATTCTAAGCTTTTGATGCAGCTGGGTAGTACCCAGCGGGTAGCCTGGGTACCCGGTGGACATGCTAAGCCCAAACGGCTAGCTCCTTTGTAGAACATAGAATTTAACCTTGGAAGCTACCCGACGGGTACCCCTTTTAACCGGTGATAAAGGAAGTACCCGGTTGAGTACCCCTGGGTATTGTATGTTCAAACGGGTAACTTCGTTACAAACTTGAACAGGGATTTAGTGTGTATGGTGTACCCGGCGGATACCCTGCCTATTTACAGGATTTTGTACATCGTGTCCAAACCGATGTGTGTAGTCATTTTAAATGAGTTTATAGTGTTATATTACAGTATCGGGACAATATTAAATGAGTTTTTTTAAATAAAAAATAAAAAATATCGGAGCGTTTCAAGTCGGTGAGTATGCTAAAAAAGAATTCGTTATTTCTGTTTGCTCCTTTTTTAGTTTAAAAACTCGATTTTATCATTTCTGTATCCTCAAATCAAAAGAATCGACCGTTCAATATATATATATACCAAATGCAAACTCGTACGATCTACGGCAATCTCAAATTTACAATGTTTAATTTTATGGTACATCAAAAGAAGATCATCTATGTCGAACATTTTTAGAAAAGTAAATAAATTTAGATATCAACTCTATTATCGATTGAATAATGTAAATACATAATACAAACATAAATAATCAAGAAAATGCACCAATACAATTATTAAAATATATCCTAAACATAATAGAACTACACACGACAATAATAATCGATAAATAATTATTAATAAATTAATTATTCTAAATATATCCTTGTTTAATAATAATTAGACATTTGTGATAATAACTTATTGTTATCCTAAACTATTTAAAATATAATTAATTTATTAATTTGGAAATTATAAGAAATTGCCACGTAGAATTTTTAATCAAGTGTTAAGTTATGAAGCTTTACATATGTATACATATACATACATATATACATATATATATCCTCTTACATAAATACAATTACAACTTTGTACTTCTAATTTATATGCATATTAAATGTTACAACAAGTTCATAACTCAATTATCATAATTGGAAATAACTTGATACAAAATATAAGTTATCAAAAATCTTTAAGAAGAAACATTAAGTACACCAAATTATTCGTCGTACGTATATTTTTATATGTTGAATGTTTCTTATTAATTACTAGTTTAGACATAGAGGGAACATGTGAAGCCTTTAGCTTTTGGGCTCCAACAACTTTTAGATTTTAAGATTAACTCACACTTTTCAAAGAAAAACAAGGCAGTAATTTATCCATTCCAATTTAACCGTTCACTTTTAATATGTACACAGTTTAAGAAAAATACATTGATTACTATACGTACCAATAATATTTTATTTTTCTTCACTTAAATGCTTTCTCCTTGGTTGATTTTGAAAGTGCACAATTATTTTGAGACATTCCAAAAGAGAAAGATAGACAATTAAATTGAACGGAGAGAATAAGAAATCAAGATCCCTAAATGAATTCATTAACATTTATGTAGTTTCAATTCCACCCATATAAATTATGTTACTGACATTGCTACTTAAAATATTCGTCCATTCACTACCAAGTCTTGTAATTTATATTCTTGTTCGATAACCCATTGGACTGATTAGTCTTTAGAAGTAGCATTATAGTCATGCCTTTTTGAGATTTTTATTTTCGATAACATGAATTTAATTTAGCCATATTTTTAAGGTAATTAATGAATTAGAAGTTAATATAATCTTAATGAAACAAAAGATTAAAATTTATATTTATTTGGAACATTTTATTATCAATTTTTTTAATGTACGGATATCATGTATAAAATTTTTATAAACTTCAAAAGATCGATAAAAGAATTCAAGTGTTGTACTTGGTATTGCATTTGCATTATGCCAGTATGCAATTCAAGTGGATTCTTTTCAATTTTATGAAATATTACTTTTCTGTTTTTCTTGAAAAAAGAAAAAGTGTGCTATTATATTTTGAAACATATACATCGAGTTTTGAAATTGAATCATAAACATTTAGCTTTACTATATCACATAATAATGTTATTGTAAAAGTGTGATAAAATGTATCTTCATTTTTTCAATGAGGCCTAAACTCAAACGTAGGAAGAGACTCTAAATTTATTGTTGTATGTATTCAAGTTTTAAAATGGTCTATTATGTATATTTAACTTACTATTCTATGTATAAAGTTTACAAATACATATCTATATATGTAGTAAAAATATACAAATATACGTTTTCAATTGAATATATACATTAGGAAATTTTAAAGTCGAATACATACAATACTACAATAGTATAATGTATAAAATTTCATGTACTTTGAATTATAAAATCCATTATTCTTGTATTTATTTAACCGCATTGTTAATGGTATGTATCTTAAGGTATATATATTTTAAGTTGTAAGTTTAAAATTTTTATTCTCTTTATTTGTTAAGCTATTTTATGTTAACAAAATTTTGGATATATTTGATGTTCGTCATGTTTAATTGTTTTATACTTTCAAATAAGATAAAAGAAAAAAAATAAAAGATCCTATTGTTTTGAAGCTAACGAAAAACTAAATGATATTTGTAAAGTGAAGTGTATCTTTTTTAAACTGTATTTTTTTCTTGTGGACAATGAAATTGGAACGGAGGGAGTATTTTATATAAAAAAACCAGGTAAAAGAAACTTTTATTAAATCTTTTTATGATTTTGCCTACTTACTAATTTGGTCTGTTGTTAAACGGTTTATGGTTTCAAAATGTATTAACTTTACACTTTTTCTAATCGTAAGAGACAAAATTTTAAAATTGCTATTATTATGTCTTATGTATGCATTTTGAATGTTTTTTGATACATAAAATAACATTTTTTTGTAAGTTAGTTAAATATATACAATACACATTTTTAGTACCTTTTTTTAGCAACATTTTTAGTATTTTAATATATACAATAAAACTTTTTAAATTTGACTACATATAATAGTAACAAGTGTAAGTTTACAAAAGTAATTTTAGATATAAAACCCTTTTGTTAAATTTCTATTCATAGTAGATTTAAAATAACCATTTTTAAGTCCATTTTAAAGCAGTTTTTTTGAGAAACTAATGCAAGAGTCGCACATGTTCCATGTTTTCCGCTTTAACAAACAATCACACAAATTACTTCCTAACTCGGTCTACCTGTTGTTTAGCATCGAAGTTTTGTATTCCATCCGTCTCATTTATATTGTCCATCTTACTATTTTTGTTTGCCCTAAAAAAATTATATAATTGCAAAAAATAACTATTAAAAATCATCAAACTTTCTAGTTTACTTTTTTTTTTGTTACTCTTAATCATTTATTTCATAAACATTTTCAGTCAAACTTACCATAAATATAAGGGTAAATTTGATATTTATCCGATTTATCTTGAATCCAACCGAAATTTATTAAGGGACGGTAAAAGTGGGGCGGGAGGGAGTACTGAAGTAATGTAACAATCCATATATATTCTTACCAAAAATCAATATTTTCTGAAACATGATAATATGTATTCGATTCCATACTGATTAAAGACATGTGAGTGTAGTTTTGATGTATACACAATTAAGATTTTGGTTACGATCTGTTATTATTTTCCTTCAATTTCACTTGTCAGGTAATCTAATTTCCTTTAATTGTTAGAATTCATATGTACATTTCTTGTAATTCATTTATCAATGTTATGAATTTTTATTATACTTTCGTTTTTAGGTTTGCAATTTTGAAATATACATTTTCTTATTGGCCCAAATATTTTTATGTCATATATATGAAATTACAAAATAATATAATAATAATAATTATTGTTATTAAATAAGCCGAACATGTTTTCTTGTTCAGGTTATCGAAGAGGGTGAGTTTATTTTTCATACTCATATATATATGCGGCTTAACCTGGGGATATGTGACCATTTTTGAACCCTATGATCACTTCTAAGATGTTTATCTAAGGATGTTCGAACTAGCTGCCACCTCTTGTTAGCACATAAGGACCCCTTACCATTACTTATTATTATTACTATTAATATTAGTATAATTAAATAAATTTTACATGATTTTTATTTATTTCAAATTGGGTGTTGATTGATGTTAATTGTACTTGAAACATAGATTTTGATTCCTGAAATATTTGTTGCTTATCTGATTATTAAGTATGGTTCACAGAACTAGGAACACGAATCAGTTTGAAGAGAAGAGTGGCTGAATGATTTAGACCAATTGCTGTGAAAAGCAATGCAGTATCCGTGCTCAGGTGAACAAAATGCTAATCAGACGCCATGCACATTGGATTCGAAAGCTACAGTGTATTTTTCGGCAACTAATTATACTTCTCGACCCATCAGTGAGGTTAATAAAAAGCCAGAGTCTAGTAACCTTGATATTGAAGAAGCAGAATCATCTAATATCGAAGAAGCTGAATCATCTATTCGTGAAAGTAATTCTTTGAATAATGAGGTTGATTCACTTAACATACTTGCTTATATCATATTGTTTTAGCCAACTGACATAATTTTTCGGTTATATGGTTTTGCTTTTGATTTTGAAGTGTATATGTTGTCGTTATACAGGAAGCAAGAGCAGTGTTAGGAAGATATGAATATCAAAAGGGGAACACAGAATCCGCTCTGCATGTATTTGAAGGGATAGATATAGCTGCCATTACTCCAAAGATCAAAATTAGCCTTAACGAAATAAAGAAACCGCAAAGACATTCACATAATTATGCTGCGCCACCGTTCTCTGCTAAAACTGTTGGTTTACTCCTTGAAGCTGCTTATTTTAAGTCAAAATCATTGCAGCATTTTGGAAGGTATAAAGGTATTTACTCTGAGTCCTTAAAAAATCAAGTTATTATTGTGGTCGCTAGTATTTGCAGTTTTTCTAGTGGTACAACTTATCTTTTTGACATATCATCTAAACTTTTTTTATCTGATATGATGTTATAGACGTTAATTTTTGTTGTAATTGCAGAAGCTGCTGAATCATGCAAATTTATTTTGGAAATTATCGATTCATCTTTACCAGAAGGTTTGCCTGACAACCTTGGAACTGACCATAAATTTCACGAGACTCTAAGTGACACAGTCGAGTTGCTTCCACATTTATGGCAACTTGCTAATTTACACCAGGAAGCAATGTTGTCGTTTCGGCAGGCCCTACTCCATCACTATAACTTGAACAAAGAAACGATAGCAAAGATTCAAAAGGATTTTGCCATTTATCTTCTTTACAATGGAGGAGAAGAAGCTAATCCTCCTAGTCTGGAATTTCAAACAGACGATTCATACACACCCAAAAATAACATAGAAGAAGCGATTTTACTTTTAATGCTTCTGCTAAGAAAAATGTCCTCAAAGATAATCGAATGGGACCCGTCTATTTTAGATCATCTTTGTTACGCGTTATCTGTATATGGTGGACTTGAGTCTTTAGGTAAGCAATTGGAAGAATTACTTCCCGGGACTATTGATGATAACGAAAGGCACCTACTTTTAGCTCTGTGTTATTATGGACAAGGTGACAATTTATCAGCTTTGAGTTTACTGAAAATTATATACGAAAATGACAATCCAAATTGTGGGTTGGCTTTATTAGTGGCTTCAAAAATTTGTGGTGAAACTGGAAACTTCAATTATACGGAAGGAGTATGTACAGCAAAGAAAGCTATTCAAGTTTTTAAAGATAAATGTGATGATGAAATGGTTGGTGTTTCATACTCTTTATTGGGTGTTTCGCTTTCAGCCCATTCAAGAACAGCAGTGACTGATGGTGAAAGAGTTAATAGACAATGTGAAGCACTTGAGTCTTTAGAAACAGCAGGTAGGCTGACTAAAATGGTTGACGCCAGAATTCTTTACGATCTTAGTTTAGAAAACGCTGAGCAGAGGAAGTTGGATGCTGCTCTTGGTTATGTGAACCGTTTGATTGATTTGGAAGGTGGTTTGCACCTTAAAGGGTGGTTGTTAATGGCTAAAATATTGTCTGCACAAAAACGGTTTGAAGATGGTGAGGCTATTATAAATGCTGCTTTAGATCAGACTGTGAAATGGGATCAGGGTGAACTGCTGAGAACTAAAGCGAAACTCCAACTTGCACAGGGTCAAGTAAAAAGTGCCATTCAGACTTACACTCAGCTTCTCGTGATTCTTCAAGTTCAGTATAGAAGTTTCGTATTGCCGAAGAAGCAACTGGAGGTACTTTGGATGATTTGATTATTTTAAAATATGATTAAGTGCACCAAATTGTATCAAACTAAGGTCTGGCATTCATAGTGGTACCAAATGATTTGATTAGTTCGATCCACACTATGAATGTCAGACCTTACTTTAATACATTTTGGTGCTCTTAACCCTTGTAAAAGATTGCAATGCTTTCATAACATATCATTTTTGGCGTGTTCTCTGAATAAGTTATTATCTTTTCTTGTATTTTGTTGTATGCTAGGTTGGTGAGAATCGTCATCTTAGGTTAGAGTTAGAAACATGGAATGATCTTGCTAAGGTTTATATAAGCTTATCTCAGTGGGATGATGCTGAGGCCTGTTTGTCGAAATCCAAGGCTATCACTAACTATTCAACTTCTACTCGGCATACGTTTGGTAAATTCTTTTATCGCCACTAGGTGTTTTCTCTCCGATGCTACATTAGATCCTTCGTTAATTCGTTTAAATATGACTTTTATAGTTTAGATGGGAATGACTCTCCCAATGGTAAAAACTAAAAAGTTATTATTTGTATTGTATTGCTATAAATTGTGTGCTTATATAATTTACAAAAATAGGCAATTTTGAGTAGATGGTACAACCTTATGACCAAGAATTTTTTTTTTCCACCAGAACTTAAAATTAAAAAATAGCTGATTGCTTCCATGAAAAAGTGTTTAGCCCTGCTCCCATGGGGACAGTTCTGTCCAAAAAGGATTAAATTCCATGTGCCTAATCTATATTGTAACAGGTTTACTTTATGAAGCAAAGGGTGAGGATAAACAAGCTCTAAAAGCTTATAAACACGCGTTAGATGCTGATCCTGTTCATGTTGAGAGTCTTGTTTCCATAGCAGTTGTGTTCAGGAAGCTCGGTGGGCAGTCTGGAGCTGTGGCTCGAAGCTTCTTAAATGAAGCATTACGGGTCGATAGAATGAACTCTTCAGCTTGGTATAATCTAGGCCTGTTTTATAGAGACGAGGGCCCAATGTACCTAAGCGATGCTGCTGATTGCTTTGAGGCTGCTGGTGTACTTAAGGAAACAGAACCTATCGAGCCGTTCAGATGATCAATGATCTTTTTTTTTTATTTCTATTTCAAAGATATGCAGGAAGTAAAAAAGTTATAACATTAATTTTTCATCGTACTAGTCATTAAGGTACCTGCGTTATACAGCAGGATACAAGTTTATTGTTAAATTCGAGGGCAGTACGCAAATAAGACAACCAACAGCACTTATGTTTATGCAAAAAGATAGTGGACAAAGCATTACCTTTTATATTAAGAATATATTGTCCACCCTACACTTCCAGTCACCTTCCTTGAAAATCACTTCACCTAGGTGTTGGAAATTTGGTTCACAAATAGGTTTGCAATAGAATCGAATTGCAGCGATCTCATTGCAATGAAACATTGCTTACATGAACTAGATATGTAAAAGGCTTTCGGTGATAAATTGAAATCTATAGACATTCAAATAGGAGTATGCGGATAAAGGCTAATGTGTTCCAAAGTAAGTGTCTAACTTTTTTATTTTAGTTTGTTTAAAAAAAATAACGTCCACTTCAGAAAGTAAATTAACAAAGAGTTGTCTGTTACACGGTCACTACCGTCCATATACAAAACCCAAAAAAGGGGATCAAAAGAGATAAGAAGGTTGGTTTATTTGATTTCTTGCAAGAGAAATAGAGAGGCATCTATCTGCAGAACAAAAAAAGAAGCAGTGATGAAAGGTGTGAAGGGAGCAAAAGCACAAAACTCTTTCGGGCCTTGTTCCTCTTCTTCACTTTCTGATGTAGATTTGAAGAACAAACAGACAAAGGTAAATACAATTAACCCATTAAATCTAACTACAGTTTATGAACATTAGATATAATTATAACCAGTGGTCAAGAATTCTGATTTTGGTTTTACAGGACGATGAGCGAAAGGATCCTGAAGTTAAGTTCTACTCAATAGGAATCATATCAAACAACGTCGAGGTGTATACAATTTCATTACCATTAGAAGAAAGTGAAGATGATTATTTACTCTTTACTCTTAGAGAAGGAGTTCACTATCAGCTTAAGCTAAAATTCACGGTTCTTCACAACGATGTCCATGGTCTTGTGTGCATCAATAGGGCATGGAAACATGGACTCATCGGTAACCTTTTGATACTTGTATATCATCATCATCATCATGTATATATATGTATGATATACCAACTACTACTTTAAATAAGAACTTGGATTCAATAAAATAAAATAATAAAGTTTAATTCTCTCGTATGAATTTACGAATTGAACACCAGGTTTTTCAGAGTATTAGTACTTACTCTAAATTTACTAAAGTTTGGTTATAAAATTCATATATAAAGTTTGAAGTGAAAATTAGCCTATTTAAGGTCAAACCAACTAGCAGGTATAAATTTGTTAACTTTTCTTTTTTCTTTTTATTGCTTTTAAAGTGTCATTATTGGTTTCTTTTGTTGAACAGAGGACCGTTCGGAGCGAATGGAACAAGTTGAAAGATCGTTGGGTACGTTTGCACCTCAGGACTTAGAGGAGGGGATTGCCTCTCCTAACAGTTTCGAGAGAGGAATATACACGCAAGTGCTGAAGGTAAGTCACGTTCTCCATTTTGTGGCTCCCATCGTTATTTAATTACAGGGTCTCCAACACATGAAATGGATTTAACTCCGAAGATGCTGAGAAGAGATGTTATTTGGATCTTCTTTTCATTTTTGAGATCAAGAAGTCAAGTTAGTGTCTTTTGCCATTTTCAAGTGGCATAATTTCGTTCTTCAATTCTATAGTCATCACTCATCAATGATCAAGAAGGTAAATAGTTGTAAGCTATGTATTTCCCGATGACTCGATTTCGTATTTCTGATGATAATGAAAGGTACCTACTACAAGGTTAAATAGTGTTAGTTTGTTACTATTGGCAACTATTCGGCTTCTACTCAGCATACGCTTGGTAAATACTTCTATATCACCCTTGGCTGTTTATCTCTGTTGATAATCAGATCATTTTTCGTTTTACATATGGGTTGGTGGTCGAAAAAACAGTCGACTAATGAGATATGATTTATGATTTATGTTATTGACAACATATATAATATATGCGGTCTAGGCTAAACGTTAAATAGATATTTACATATTCAGTCATTGCACTTTTTGAAATATACAAACTAGTCCATCATGTATACCTTTTGTACGTACCAATATTTGGTTGTAAACCGTTTAATCCGAAAACCGAACCGAACTGTAAACTGTTTAAAACCAAACCGATTCTTAAAACGGTCTTCGGTTCGGATTTTAACAGAAACCGAATATGATAATTGGTCTTCGGTTCGGTGATTGGTTTGATCATTGTTGATTCGGTTAAACCGAAAAAATCGATTATAATATAATAATATATATAGTTTTATATTATTTAGAGATAATAATAATCTGTTACATATAAACAAACTTCATCTACATTTTCTCCAACTATGTAAACAAACAACCGGACCCAAACAAACTTTACCTTAGGAAGTTATAATTCCTAAGCTAGTTTGTTTAGGAATTGTTATTAGCCGAACTTTATTTTGGTTTGGATTTTTTTATGAAGTTTGTGGGCGCATACAATTATTATTTTATTTTATTTAATGTGATGATGATATTGGGATGAGGAAGTTATAATTTGTAAATTCTTTATTTTACATTGTACTTCGGTTTTTTTGGTTTAAACCGAAAACTGAACCGAATTGGATAACGGTCTTCGGTTCGGTTATTTCATATTTTTAAATGGTTCGGTTCGGTCTTTGGTTAGTATCTTAAAAAATTTTAAACCGAAAACACCGAACCGGTTAAACCATTAAAATCGAAAACCGAACCGATGAACACCCCTACGTAAAAATGCGTGGAGTTTGCTGCACGGATAATTTTGCCTCTTTAATCATACATGATTTTATTTCTATACTAGCCCTAAAACCCGTGTATATACACGGCATGATGAATTTGTAATTATTTTTCAAAAATATTGAGTTCAGTTCTATAATAGAGTTAAGGAAAAAACACAATTTATCAAGTAAATTTCTTTATCAAATCTTATTAAGGTGTTTAATAAAGTGAATAATCTCAACTATATAATAAACGCTTTTGAACAAACTATATAGGTGTCCTTGGTTTAATGTTAAAATTACTTATTTCCCATTTTATCAAGTTAAGATGTCGACATGAAAACATATTAGATCATTAGTTTTACTTTTTATTTAAAATTAAATGTATATAGTGTCGACATATATTATTATACTCTATATATTTTTAAACCGTAAATTCTTATATTAAAAATTAATAATTTTAAAGGGTTTTATTTTTAAAATTAGGGTAAACTACAAAAAACATACATGTAGTTGTTTATTTTCTCAAAAAACACCCTCTAACTTCATTAATAACAGAGACCATACCTAAGGTTGTCACTTTTGTCCCAATGACATCCCTCCGTCCAACTTTGTTACGTTTCTGTCGTTAAGTCTATACATGTGCCACGCACGTGAGGGTATTTTTGTCCTTTTCTTTTTCCCACCCATTTAATCGACCTTTCCCTTTACATTTTATACCCATTTAATCTACCCATTTAACAGTAAATTAATTTTAAATGAGTATAAAATGCAATTAAATGAGTATAAAATGCAAAGGGAAAGGTCGATTAAATGGGTGGGAAAAAGAAAAGGACAAAAATACCCTCACGTGTGTGGCACATGTATAGAATTAATGACGAAAACGTAACAAAGTTGGACGGAGAGATGTCATTGAGACAAAAGTGACAACCTTGGGTATGATCTCTTTTATTAATGAAGTTGGAAGATGTTTTTTTGAGAAAATTAACAAATACATGTATGTTTTTTGTAATTTACCCTTAAAATTAAGTGAAATTAAGGAACTCAATTAAATAATTGAAAATTTATAAATTGATGACTTGACAAAGGTGTTTACTATATTATATTTAAGATTTTTAATCAGATACTAACTCCCTCCCAAAGAGAATTAATGTCCCCCAATGAATTTTATTCATTTTAAGATATGTTTAATGGTATTGATAATGATATATATAAGTCTAATTATATAAATCTAAAAGTATATCCTAGTTCACTTATCGAGTGATACATATTTTCTCTTTCAAATTTATTGTTTCAAGTTGTCATATGTATGTTATGCTCACCGTGTAAGATTTACTATTAAACATATGTAATTAGATCTCTCTATCAATTTCAAAAAATAATAACATGAATTCTTAAAATAACATTGCTGTCATCGGTAACCATTGGACGAGTATGCTCTTGCATAGTTTTATACTAACGAGACATACAAATAGAATTCACCCTTAAAATCTTGTTAGTATATTTTTCATATTTTTACTAAGGATAAATTTGGATGAATTAAAGTACGAGGAGTATTAAAATAAGTTT
Source organism: Gnaphalium uliginosum (assembly GCA_963930675.1). NCBI lineage: Eukaryota > Viridiplantae > Streptophyta > Magnoliopsida > Asterales > Asteraceae > Gnaphalium > Gnaphalium uliginosum. The sequence continues at coordinate 53,091,320 of OZ005680.1, read as the reverse complement.
TTAGTTTAACACTGATTTTAACAGTGAAACTTAAAGTTAAGACATTAGTTAATACTGAGTTTTCAAGTGTAATCGTTTTGTTTTTAATTAATAAAATTGATAAATTAAAAAACTATAATAATTTTAATTGACATAAAATACATTTGTATATAACATGTTTAACTAAAAACTATAAAATAAATAGTATACTAGTTGGGTTTTTTTTTACAAGAAAGTCTTTTAAAAACATATAATTATTACTATTTGGGTTAAAAGTCTTTCTTTTAGAAAATACAAGTGGTATTTGGTTGATGTTGTCAATCTTTTTAATTTTTTTAAATCAACCAAATACCACTTGTATTTTTATCTGGTTAATCAAATAGATAATAAAAATAAAATAGAAAAAAGAAAAATCCGCTTAACGTCGCGTTGAGAACCAAGCGGCGTCAAAGAATGCCGGTGAAAAACGTCGCCTGAGAGTCGATAACTTTGGACTCCCGACGTTAAACATCAAAAACTCTGACCACTTAGCACCGACTCCCTTGTATGATACATAAATGGTGTGAATGTTATAAGTTTCTTTGGAAACATGATCATGTAAATTTTTATTGGTCATTGGACGAATAATTCTGACATTCTTATTCTCTATATTAGTACATGCACCGACAAATTTTATAAACATCACTTTTCATTCTATTTGAAATTTAATATAAAGTTAGATGAATAATCGTAGAATTGAATCTAAAGCGCCGTCCGACCTGCATGTGTCGAATTTCGGTTGTCACTGTCGAAGTCAAATATCTATACTAATATATAATACATTTGTGACTTTCTTTAAGAGGGAATTTACTAATTTACCTCTAACATAGTTATTCATATTTAAAAAATTTACTTGAAATTACTAACATAACCACACATATATATTAAACTATCATTTATACTACTACTATTGAAACCTAAACTAATAAACATATGACATAACTTTTTAACCGTAAACAGTTACATGACGTGTCAATTATGGACGGAAAGGTCGGAACGAGATGCACTTGTTAGCAACTGTATTTTGAATGGTTTTCGAGCTATTCGACCCATTTTCACTTTACTCCATCCGTTACATTTATACTGTTAATCGAAAAATATACTAAGTTTAATTGATTCGGCTTTTAGTTTACACATCATCTTTTTCTTTTTCTTTTTTACATGTGCGTTGAAAAATCATTAACTTGCAATATTGTTCTATTAAATAAATAATAAAAAATCAACATGAACAATATAAATAAGATTACTAATTTTATTTGCCTAATTGTACGATTAAAGAAATTAAATGAAAAACCAAGTTATCTATACAACTATAGAATATATCTGAACAAAAGTCTTAAAAGAGAGAAATAATAAATGACTAATTACCCTTATTTAATTTAATATAATTAATAATTAATTACAAAAGTTAATATATCATTAATACTATCATTAGTAAACTTTAAAACTAATCAATATATAACATTAAATTCTAATTCATTAAACTTTTTCTATATCTATCTATACTATTATATAATACATTTATGATATTTTTTAAGAGGAAATTTACTAATTTACCCCTTACATTGTTATAAATATTTAAAAATTTTACTTGAAATTACTAACATAACCATGCATATATATTAAATTATCATTTATACTACTATCATTGAAACTTGAATTAAAAAACATATGACATAAGTTTTTAACCATAAGGAGTTACATGACGTGTCAATTATGGACGGAAATGTCGTAACGAGATGCACATGTTAGCAACTGTATTTTGTATGGTTTTCGAGCTATTCACCATTTTCACTTTACTCGATCCGTTGCATTTATACTGTTAACAAAAAAAATAAAAATACACTACGTTTAATTGATTCGGTTTTAAGCTAACACAAAACCTTTTTTTCTTTTTTACATTTGCATTCATAAATCCTAAACTTGCAATATCATTTTATTAAATAAATAATAAAAATAAACATGAACAATATAAAATAAGACTACTAATTTTATTTGTTTAATTATAAAATTAAAAGAAATCAAATGTGAAATCAAGTTATCTATATCTATACTACTATATAATATATTTGAGCAAAAGTCTTAAAAAAGAGAAGTAGTAAATGACTAATTACCCTTCCATTTAATTTAATATAATTAATTACAAATGTTAATATATCATTAATACTATCATTATTAAACCTTAAAAGTAATAAACATATGACATTAAATTCTAATTCATTAAATCTTTTCTATATCTGTAACACCCCAAAATTTTAAGTTATCATTTGATTATAGACGTGTATTTAATTATAGATATGTATAAAATATGTGGTGTACAAATCTAATGAATTTGGGTTGAAATTATGTATAAGAAATAAGTTGAAGGGGGTAAGAGTATTAAGTGAGAAAATGAGAGGGATTGAAGTTGACAATTGGGCTTACTTGAGGGTTTAAGTAAATAACTTAATTTTATAACTATTTCATTTTAATTAAAGGAAGGAAAAGAGAGAAAATGCAGAAAATATAGTGTGTGTGTGTTTTGGGCGTGAATGAGAAGAGAAGAAGAAGAAGATAAAATCAAAAATGGAGCTAGGTTCTTGTTAAATTGAAGTTTATAAGCTCTAATTCATCATTCGAAAAGAGTATAATAGACAAAATTGAGTGTATAATATGTGATCAAATGAGAATGAGACCTAAGTGGAACGAGAAATTGAGCAAGATCTGTAAATATAATTTATATGAAAAATGTGCATAAGTTTACTAAAGAGACACGACAACGTAATTTATATGAATATGATGTTGAGTGATACGAATAATATAGTTGACTCTAAATTTATTTACAGCTTGAGAAGAGAGAATTTTGAGTTTGTTGGACACTTAATCCATTATATAAACAGTAGTATATGTAAGGTATTCATAATCATAAATGAGAGAAATAAAGGTGGATAGGTTACACCTAAGTGGGGGAGAATTATTTCCCTAGAGTTTGAAAACAATCCTTAACTTATAAAAGAGTATGTGAAGGTAAAATGAGTGAGTCAAGTTTCATGAAAGAAGCGAATGAGATTGATAATAATGAATACTATTATATAAACATATAAGAGTTATTTTGAGAATACATGTAAAGAGATAAAATGAAGAGAATGTAGTAAAACGAGAAGATACAAAAGTTACTTATTTTGAGATTTGAGTAAAACTGAGAACATGATAGTGAAGTAAAATGTTGAGTAACCAAGTAAAGATTTGATTGTGTACTAAGTACAAGTGATGAGTAAATTGTAAGAAGATTTGTAAATACACGAGTGTATAAATCAATAAGATGTATACCCCGGGAGTGAAATAATTTACGAGTAAAACTACCGAGTAATAGTAGAGGCTAATAAAAAGTGAAAGTAGTGGTGGATAAGGAGAGTAAAACTATGACGATGATGAACTTAAAATTCAAAGAGTTAAAAATGTTGGTATGTAAGCGAGTAGTAAAGAAAGAGATTAATCTGCTGAGTGGCCAGAAACTAATAAAAGGAGTGATATAATTGAGTATCAAAAATTCAAGATAAGTAAATGTGAGTTAACGATAAGTATGTAGCTTTCAATGAACGATTAAAACTTACATATTGAGTTTAGATAGATGATGAGTTAAAAAAACAAATGAGTACTAATATATTGATTAATAGGTCTTTAGTGACGTACCAATGGCGGAATGATTAAGTAATTGTTAAAAAGAGTAACATAATGTTGAATATATAAAGAAGATGGTAAAAATTTAAATTTGAGTTTCTACAAAAAGTGGTTTTAAATTTTCGGGCCTGTAAAGTTTGACCCTATAACACGAGATAACGAGAAATTTCACACAAATTAAATGAGTTAATACTAATTATTAATGCAATATGAGTTCGAGTAAATATTGAACATGATTGTGAATGAGTTTCTAAGATGATAAGAATTGAGGTAATAGAGATCTAAACAATAGAGATGATAATGCGAGTGTCAATGATAAGGTGATGCAAGAGTAATATGAGATAATGCAAAAAGGGATGAAAATGAAAGAGAACAACATTTATATTTGATTAAGTATGTGCGCTTAAAATAGACTTAACAAGAGTTAATAATGAGATGACATTGAAACAAGATATATATATATTTTAAAACGAAGCTAAATTTTGTGGTTGAATACAAAGAGAGAGATTCTTGATATTGTGAATAATTCATATGTTAAGAGCTGTTTCGAGAAATTATATGATAAAATTTGTTGGTGGATGAGATGTGTAGTTATCAATAACAGAGTTTTTACATAATGATGGTTATAAATCATATATAAAAATGTGAAAGTGTACATATAAATATTATTTGGAGAACAAACGAGAAGACAAATTAAAATTTGAGAATGTTGAATTGGTATGAGATAGACGGAGATTTAATTTGATGAGGTAGATTAATCGGCGGAGTCTTGAGTGAGAATTAAGCTTTTTGCAGAAAAAACTAATATCAATGAGTACAAAGTGAGAAATTTTCCGTTAGTAGTTAAAACATTTAAGGAAGTATGGGAAAGGTGATTTATTATCTTGAACTATCAAAAGAGTTTTAAAAAAAAGTATGTGACATTTCATGTGTCTAAATGAAATAGAAATTAAAATTGAGACAAAACATGTATATAAGTATGATCGATTCTTAATGGGAAGATTTAAATGAGACGAGATAAAAAGAATAAATTGTTCAATGTACATGAGAATAACCGTAAAGAGATTTGAGTATACATGAGGAACCGAGGAAGAAGTTATTGAGTATAACAAAACATTCAACAGAGAGTAGATTGTGAGGACACAATCCTAATAAGTGAGGGAGAGTTGTAACACCTCAAAATTTTAAGTTATCATTTGATTATAGATGTGTATTTAATGATAGATATGTATAAAATATGTGGTGTACAAATCTAATGAATCTGGGTTGAAATTATGTATAAGAAATAAGTTGAAAGGGGTAAAAGTATTAAGTGAGAAAATGAGAGGGATTGAAGTTGACAATTGGGCTTCCTTGAGGGTTAAGTAAGTAACTTAATTTTATTATTATTTCATTTTAATTAAAGGAAGGAAAACAGAGAAAATGCAGAAAATTTAGTGTGTGTGTTTTGGGTGTGAATGAGAAGAGAAGAAGAAGATGAGAAAAACAAAAATTGAGCTAGGTTCTTGTTAAATTGAAGTTTATAAGCTCTAATTCATCATTAATAAGGTATGAACAACTAACCTAAACCTTTAATTTAATTGTTTTGATGATTTGAGTATAAACCCTAACTTTTTAGATTTGGGGAAAATGGGGTGCATGGGTGTGAGAAGGTTATATGATTGTTGTTAAATTATAAATTGAGTAACTTTGAGATAAAAGAGATGAGTTATATCAATGTTAGATGCTTTGATGATGATGATGATGATGAGTGTTGTTGTTGTTTGGGATAATCCATATAAACTATATGCATGAGAATTTGATAGAGAAAAGTGATTAATTACTAGTTGGATTAATATTGTGTTATGAGTTGAAATATGAAGTTTTGCTTATGTGTTGGTGTCATTGTGTTGAAACACAATAGTTTGATATGAAAAATAAACTATGAGCATTTGCCTATTATGAGAGAAAGAGTATATGTGATTAATTGAGAAATTGTTGTTTTGAGTAACAACATTGAGTTTGTTGTTAAATGAGACATGAGTTGGTAACTAATTAAATGAGTTGATTATTGAGTTTATATGTGACCTTATGTGTATGATTCAAATTATAGGTCTATTAAAGAGTCAAGAAGTTGCTAGAGCTAAATAATCAAGATTTGTAAGGTAAGTAATGGGGGAGAGATTTACTAATTAACAATACTTGAGATTCTTAAGTGATGATTAAGTATGGGTTAATAGTGAATGGTAAAAGACTTGATAAAATGACATTTGAGTATGTCATAAAAGTACGAGTAGAATGGGGGATTCAAGGATAGCAATGGGACTTGAGAAATCTCATTGTTTATGCCTTGACACCATTGTAGTGTTCTTTTGAGTAGGAATAATATTGAGCTATTGAGGATCTTTAATTGTTGTGTAGATTAATCATTTGAGTATGATCAATATTTTATTATAGTTTGATCATTTGAGTATGATCAATATTTTGTGATATTTTGATCATTTGAGTATGATCAATATTTTGTAGTTTGATCATCGAGTAAAATCATTAATTGTTGTAGTTTGATCAATTGAGTATGATAGATATCTTGTAGTAGTAGTTGTTGTATTTACTTTACCATTACTTACTAAGCATGAGACTTACCCCATTATTTGTTGTTGTTTTGAATAGGTAAGCTAAACGGGTCAAAGAGGTAATTTAGGCGATGAGCCAAAGATCGACTATTGGTGGGCTTGCTATTGAATTAGTAAGTTAATCACTTTTATAAATCATGCTCGAGATATATATTGAAGCCCCATTTTGAGAAAACAAATGATCATTTGAGTATGATCATATTTTGTACTTAAAATTTGACCTATTGTTAATTTTGTGGATTAAACAAGTTGATGTAAATGTGGGTCATGATATAATTGGGGTGCAATTGTGGAGAAACTTGTGGTAGTAAGAGGTTTTGTGCACATTATAATGTAAGCTTTGGAAAAATGTAAGTTGTTATTTGGTTTAATGCTTAAAGTGTCAAAATGGGTCTCCCAACGGGTCGTTTCGTTAAAACTAGTCAAAATGAGTGTTTGGACAACTTTTATGTGTGTCGATATATTAAAATTTGCAAGTGGACTTGCTGGAAGGTAATTTGAATGATTGAGTCAAAATGTTTGCATGTTTGGTTCCCAAAAGTGTCCAAATGGTCACTATTCGGATTTAAGTCCAAAACCGTCATTTGTGTGAATTTTAGAAAAGTGCCAATTGGGAAACCTTCGTTATGTCATATGAAACGTGTCTGCAAAATTTCATGCGCGTTTGAATTTGGGTCAAAAACCCGAGTTTTCTGTGCAGAGGAGATATCCGGTGGGTACTCCTTCACAAATTTGATCAGAAAGTTGTCAAAGATGGAGTACCCGGTGGGTACTCAGGCTATCCGGTGGGTACTCCCTCAGCATTTGAAAAATCTCATTTTTAAGTTAGAAAATGATTGTTCAAGTTATGTAAACTTATAATTAGTATTTTATTGAGTTAAGAAACATTACTTGATATAAATAAATAAATAAATAAAAAATTCCAGGGCATTTCAATATCTATCTATACTAATATATAATACATTTGTGACGTTTTTTTAACATGGAATTTACTAATTTACCCCTAACATTGTTATTAATATTTGAAAAATCTATTACAAATTACTAACATAACCGTACATATATATATTAAATTATCATTTATACTATACACTACTATCATTGAAACTTAAACTAATAAACATATAACATAACTTTTTAATCGTAAGGAGTTACATCACGTGTCAATTGTGGACGGAAAGGTCGGAACGAGACGAACATATTAGCAAACTCCCGTAGGCGGTTTGCTCACCGTTTGTAGTCAAATTTCATCTCTAAAGCCTTCAAAATCCAATTCCCCCAATTTTAGATGTTTTTTAAGTGTCGTATAAAGTTATAAACAAACTCTTAATGATGTTTTTTTATGAAATTATAAATTTATGCCTTTATTTATAATTTTAATTTCATATTTATATTGTCAATTCTTATATTCGAGAGTTTCAATTATTTGATTAAATTTTATGATTTCAATTTTACATATATAATATTTCGTATATCGCAACTTGCACCTGGCCTTATGAACATGCAATCTGACAGTCGTAACTCGCAACTCAAGCATCGAGTTTTCAATGATATTTTTTTTGAGGTATTTTGTTTTATTATATGTTTTTTAAAAGAGATGCTAAGAGGTGATTTCGTACTTTTAAAAAATGCCATATCGTATTGTCATATAAATTTTTAATTATGATTTACATACTATATATCGAATATATCGAATGAACATGAAACTTAGTTTTTTTTACCCGCTGGATCGCGCGGTCATTTTGTTAATATTATTATTATGCACTTGATTTTTAATTATGATATACCTCCTCATTGACTTCATATCTTCCTAATTATTTTCTCTTTTTTCTCTCAAACCACACCGACAATTTATATATTGTTATCTTCATCTATATACTTTGGCATTAGCATTAATTACAAAATCAATATCTTGTAAATTTACGCAAGTTTAACTGAGAAATAATATGTATGCTTAATAAATTAGTCTACCATAACATAGTACTCCTTCCATTTCAAAATAAGTGTCTATTTTATCATTTTAGTTTGTTCCAAAATAAACGTATACTTGTAAAAATAATATACTAATTTACCATTTTACGCTTGATATACATTTTTTTTTTCAAAATTGATACATAGAAGTGTGTGCAAAAAACAAGGGTAATAATGTCAATATTACTACCAGACAATGTACCTTTTTAATTTTTATGAAAACTGATCGTGAATATTTATTTTGAGACGGAAGGAGTATCAATTATTAAAAATAGTGCTCTTGAATTCAATCTATTAAACCAAAATTAATTCAACCCTTAATGTTAAATACCATTTCTCTTCATTAAAAGGAGGGAATGACATATGGGACTAGGGTTGTTAACGAGTCGAACATTTAACGAGCTACTGGAGTTCGAGCTCGTTTAACACAAATTCGAGTTTGATAATATTCGAAACGAGTCGAGCTCGAACGAAAAATTCTATTCGATTAACTTCACGAGTCGAGTATAAATAATTGATGTTCGACTCGGCTTGTTCGAAAGCTCGTTTAGTTCCGAGTCAAACGAGCTATTTGAGTCGAACGAGTCGAGTTTATATAAGAAAATTGTATATTTAGAACTTTAAATATATGTAACTAATAAATTTAAACCTAAGACGTCAAATCTAAATGAGCTTATTCGAGCTATTGAATGGGTTTATCGATCCCGAGTTTATAAACAAGCAAATTGCACTCGAAATTTTATTTTATAAAACACTTTCACATTAAATAAACGAACATCAAATTCGAGCTCGAAAAACAAGAAATTATTCGAACTCGAGCACGAACACAATTTTTAAAACTTATTCGAATTCAAATCGAGCTCGAACCGAATATTTAATAAACGAGTCGAGCTGAAACATCGTGATATTCGACTTGATTCAAATCGTTAACCGCCCTATATGAGACCAAGGACATCACTTAATTTGATGCCCAAAAAAAAGAAAGAAAAGGTTTGAAAAAGACATTCAAACAAACAAATATTGCTACCCAGTACTGTAAATAGTGTCACTACTGTCTGTATCATAAAACCAAAAAAGGAAATTAATGGTTTACTTGATTTCTTTATAAAACAAAAAACAAAGAGGTTTTCCTGTTCTTAATTTTGTTATTACTCACATAGATAATATTTTCTGTCTGCAGAAAAGAAAAATAACAGATGGAAGGTGTGAAGGAAGCAGAAGCAGGAACATCATCAGGGTCATCTTCTACACTTGTTAATGTTGATTTGAAGAACAAACAAACAGAGGAATTTACTGAAAACCCATCAAATATAGTTAGGGTTTATCAACATGAACATGAGGATGAGGATGAACATGAACATGATCATCATCAAGAGGTTTTCTCTAAATTTGTTCCTGGCCCTCTTCTTCCTCTCAAGGATCAGCTTGAAAAGGATAAGGTTTTTACTTTGTCTTTATCTGTTTATATTTACTATTTACTGTTTTTTATTTTGTTCTAAATGCCTAAATCCATTATGTCTCATTTCAGTATACTTTTAGGGTTTATGCTATATCTAATCTCACCCCTTAATGTTTCATGCTAAATCTCATTTAGTGTTTAATATGTAGGTTGCTTTGATCTGTTTGAATTTAGGGTTAGTAAAATGGGTGATAATAACCCTTTGCCACTTTTTGATTTCTTCCCTTCTAGTAATTGCTGTTAGAGATTGGGCTTTGCATTTGTGCTTTAAGGAAAAATGGGTGTTTAAATTACCTGTGTTTTTTTTTTACTTCACCATGATATGAATCAATCAAGAAGCATAAAAGTTGAAATCTAGCTCAGTTTTTTAGCTTCTTCTCGTTTTTTAGCTTCTTCTCGTTTTCAGCTTGAGTTTCAAGAACTATTGAAACATACTTGTGTACAATTTGCATAATCCTAGTGACACATATCAAACTAACTACAATTGCAGAATTTCAAATATAGGGTTTTGAAAAGAAGAGTCTTTAATAAGTCTTAATTCTCAGTTTATCAAGTACTTTGAAAATTGAAATGAAATCAGTGTCCTTTTTTTCGGTTTAACTGTGTTGAGACTTAGATTTAGATGTAAGAAGTTGACTTTTTTGCTTCATTATGTACTCGATCGTGATGGCATATTTCTCTGTACATTAGAGTACTGGCTATTCGTAATGGAATGTGATGATTTCTTATTTTGGTTTTATTACAGGATGATGAGAGTTTGAGGAGATGGAAAGAGAAGTTGCTTGGTTGTGTCGATAGCGATTTAAATGGTTAGTCTGATCATTTTCACGGTATCAAGTTGTGTCATATTGTTTAATGCAGAGTAGGAATACTTGTATATAAAATACTAAATTGAGGAACCAATATATACAACCAATGTACATTCTCCATTTCGTTGACAGATGCATGAAATTAATCAAAATTGTTGTAAATCACTAATCACATACAACATACAAGCAATCTGAATACACAGCTTTTCAGAATCTTAAATTCCATGTTTCCCAATGATCAGTTTTTCACATTCATGGTCTTTTTGCTAGGGCAAAAGGATCCCGAAGTTAAATTCCACTCGATAGGAATCATATCAAAAGACGTGGGGGAGATCACAATTCCGTTACCGCTCAAAGAAAGTCAAAGTGGCCATCCACTCTTTACTCTTAGAGAAGGAGTTCAATATCGGCTTAAGCCAACATTCACGGTTCTCCACAACATTGTTTCGGGTCTCACGTGTATCAATACGGCATGGAAAGGAGGAGTCCAAGGTAACATTTTAATATCTGTATCAGCTTTTCATGAATCCTTACAGAATTCAAATCAAGTTTAAAGCTGGAATTATCCTGTTTGACCTCAAAAGTCAAACCATGTGTAGAGAGTATGAATCCTGTAAGTTACTTTTCTGCTTTTATTGGTTCCTTTTTCTTGATCATTGGATGTTGGTGTCAGTGGATCGAATCAAAGGAATGTTGGGTACGTTTGCACCCCAAAAGGATGCCTACGTTGAACTATTAGACGAGGAGACCGCCCCATCTGGCATTTTTGCTAGAGGAATATATACAGCAAAGCTGAGAGTAAGTCATGTTCTCCATTTTATTGGTCCCATCATTATTTATTTACAGGCTCTCCAACACATGAAGTCAATTTGATTTTGTTTGATGATACAGTTTGAAGATGATGATAAGAGGTGTCATTTGGAGCTTGATTTTTCTTTTGAGATCAAGAAGAAAAGTTAGTTTACTTGCCATATCTAGGTGGCAAAATTTCATTCTTTAAGTCTAAAGGCGTCCATTGTTAGTTTTACCTTCTTCTTTTCACTAGTGAACTTAAAGATGTTGGTGAGTTGTTAACTCTTGTTATGAGTAAAGTCTCTTGTTCAGTCCAGGGCTATAAGTTGTACGTTATGTATTTGTCGATTTCATGTTTTTAAAAGACCAGCCTTTTACTTGTACTTATATTATAGACGGTACATGTAGGGGCCCTTTGGACTTCTCTGAAAAGTTGATTTTCTGTTTACTGCTACTTGAAGTTGCAATGATTAGTTTTGTACTATGTAGTTTGAATGCATGTGATTGTTTAGGGTTCCCGTAAAACTGCCCGCCTGTATAAGTTTTTAGTGCATAATCCGTTTTTAAAAGAACTGCCAGACGGGTTCTGATCGACCATTGCCATAGACTTGGTGAATTATGCTCTAACGGTAAAATTCTGATTGGCTAAGGTGCTTTATAGTTTATATGTAAAAAAGAATACCACGTGTAGGGTTTTAATAAGATCTTCTTCCATTTTCAGAGTAATGCAGCATTCTCATAAAGTACTGTAATAAGCTTCCTAATGAACAGTTGGTGTCATCAAATACTATACGAGATATTTAGCATTTATCCCTGAAGCATTCGAAGTGAAAAACTTACGTGGCACTTGTCATAGAAAATTACTAAATATAAATAGGGGATGATTATTTCTGCCTAGATAAAGTTCTAGCTAACGACGAAGAAGCCAATGGCCATGTCATCCTCTATTTGTCTAACATGATCAATAATAGATCCACATACTTGAATTACTAATGGCTGTGGAATGCTTCAAAGCAGAACCCTTGTACTTGGATGATCATCAATCTCATGTATGAATGGTGTGTAGTTCATCATGGTACATCAATGCGATTATAATGCAGCTGAATATGATTCCAGGATCATATCCCACCCTAATTGGGCAAAAAACGGACCATCTTCACATTTCTAGTGTGTGTTAACCCTGCATTGCAATTTTCTATTTGTCAGCATAACAAAATAGAGCAGCCGCTGTTGTACTGGCTAGGGTGGCAAACTGAGAGGGCAGGACACATTAGGTAGAGGGTCAAAATGGGTAAAGTACAGGCTGAAATGGTTCAGGTTGGTCTGACCCATAGACACTTGCGTATTGTTTTTTTATAAATAAATAAAAAACAGATATAATCTGAATTTTTTCAGGAGACGATATAATTTGAAATCAATTTTAATAAGGTGTTTTGAAAGGGTTCATGCATTTGAAATATTTTGAATACATTCGCAAAACTTTAAATTTTATCGACCTGTTTAAGCCATTTGGCCAGTTTCCTTATTACTTAAATCTCTAAGCTTTAACCAGTTTGGTCTGTTAGGGATAAAACATAAGCCAAATATACCCATTATGGTTTGAGATTTCCACCTCTAGTATCACTGTATCAGTATAGTTTAAGCGTTTGACTACGTAAAATAGCATAAATTAAATATGAAACATGGCATGTTATAGGCAGAAATAAAGTACCACCAATATATATGTGATGAGGATCGTTAACACTTAAATATGTTAGGTCAAATCTAACAAGTCTTCTTTTTTTTTTTGCCGTCAAAAAGATAAATAGATAATTAGTATGTCAAATGTGATCACAAGATGTCTATATTTCAAGAGTGATCTAATATTTTAAATTTAGAAGGTTTTCGAAGTTAAAAAATGCTTTTAACCCATTTCCTTTTCGGCTAACTTTTTTTTACTTGTTTGACAAAACATAACTCAAATAGACCCAGTGATAAGGAAATTGGTTAAAATTGTTACCTCTAAAGTAATACTACCAAACACAATTTGTTTAGCTTGGCGATGGATTACAGAATTGTAACACTAGTTGAAACTATATACTTATCAGAGACAAGAATACTACCTCATAGTTGTTATACATAATTCAGAAGGAGATCAGCTGATGAGCTTTTAACTCTGCAACTTTGACCCAAGTGAACATCTCCAAAAACATATCTGCGCCATTTCACATACGTAAACTACCAAAAGCTGGAGCAACATCATTCTCACAAGGGATTTACCTGTATTCACAATACTCGGGCCATGCACAACGAGCTTTCCCATAATCCCAATAGCAGTCTTCATCTCTCAAAGGTCCACGCTTAGCTGTTAAAACTTACGAGTCAAAATTCAGAAATTCTTTGTTCTGACATTTATAATTAAAACGCATATAGAAAAGGGAAACCCCACCTTTGGTAACAAATTTTGATTTCTTATCAGGATGAATATCATGCCACATCTCGAGCCATAGCTCCCGCATGAGAATTGGGGATCTCACAATGTTCCTATGATTTGCTGTCACCCATATTGTACATCCAATTAAAAGGTTGCCATTTATTCATTTAAAACCAACTAATTAAATCTACATGAACGAAATAAAAGGTACCTTTATCGAGTTCCCAAACTGCTGTCCGTTGTCCTGGAAGGCTTTCCGAATCTTCATAATATGTTATATACTTAACACGAGGTGACCTTGTCATGTTGGGGATTATGTCAGCCCCGGGATGGTGTTCAACATCCAGATGCACTTGCACGTCTTCCCCTTCATGCTCCGACTGAAACAAGATTTCCATTTGAATGTAAGTTCTAACAAATTTTGAAATAAACTACAGAAATAGAAACCTTTGGAAAATCTGACAAGAAAGAATGTATAAGGCATTTGACATATTAACTGTACATCAACTTGGGATACCTGAGGAGTTCTTGTTATATTAACTTTTGGTCCCAGCCAATTCTTGCAATAGGAAAGAGAATGATATGGTACCTGAAACAATTTTACGTTAGTTACTGTCAAGGTAATATGACAAGTAAACTTTTAATAAAGAGTGCTAAAATGAAAAATGTATTTAGTGTATCATAATTTAAAACATCCATGTGGTTATTTAGCTTACCGTCTCATCTCCACTAGCAGCACCAGGATTTCCTTCAATCAAATTCCCAGACCTATATGAAAGAAAAGAAGGGACTTCATATATTTATCCTTTAGCATTACCAGTTATAACAGTCAAAGTAATAGCCTTTTGAAATCCTTATCACCATGATATGTAAGTTTACCATTCAGTTCCCATCTATTAAAACGGATGATTTCAAATTGTCAAACATGTTTATGAACCTAATGGTAAAAAGAGTTACCTGGTATACAAAGATCCTTCAAATTCATAAACAACATCAGTAATAATCCAATTGTCAGGGTAAGGCTTGCCACTCGGTGCAAAATAGTAACCAACCTGATTGGAAAAAAGTATATGAGACCCTGGTGTTATCGATCCTATGCTTTAGTGATTCGATTTTGAAATGCAGCGTCTTAGTTAGTACCTCAGTTCTCAAATCTACTCCATATATACAAAAGATGTTCTTCAAAGGGGGTCTCTCCCAAGGCGTCAAAGGATTTAAAACTGGATCACCATGATATAACCTGCATAGCAGAGTCTGGTTCAATTCCTTATTGAAACTTGCCATAAATAAAAAGGTCCTGACAGTATGAACTTGCAGAACAGAAATACAGCCGCATGACAATAAACTGACAATCGACCCATTACCTTTTAGTTATTCTTTAAATCTATCCATTTTGAAATAAAACACAATCTAAATCGACTTATTCATAAGTAATGGTCAAATTTTCCACTTCCAAAATCAATTTATCAATGAATATAAGAGGACAATAATATATCGAGCAAAGATAAACTTTGGAGGTATCTAAGCAAGATTTAGGTGTTATACAAACATTTTCTTATTACTCACTTGTCTAATTGGTAAAGAAGCCTTTTGCTATCAGGATCATAATCCTCTATTGCTTTGAAAAATGTCCCATCTGCTATTTCTCGAGCAGAAAAAGATAACTGAGTAGGTACCCCACATTCCAAGTTAGACAAGTTGGCTTGCATTTCATCTCCGAAGGATGGATAAGCTTCTGCTAAAATAAATAAAAGCACTTATATAGTCAACATCAAGCACCTTCTATCATTAAAATTTTTATCAGACTCATGTCATACCTACAACGGAGGGAATCTCAATATTGATTATGTTAGTAGGAAATCCAGAATAGTTTAACCGATATTCAAGTTCATCACAGTGATATACATGGTGTTTCTTTCTGCGCCCACCAGCAAAATGCTTTGAGTACTCATTTTCACTCCGACAATGTTCTGAAAAAGGTGACATCCATAGTGAAGAGCCAAATGAATTGAACATCAATCGAGCTGTACCCTGATAACTCGCCAAAACATTCGATGCATGTTAATTCAAAGAAGTAATTACAAAAATAAAATCACATAGTTGCAGATCATCAACAGGCACAAATAAATTGAACCAAGACTTGTGACAAAGATTTAATACAGAAAATAGAGAGAATAACAAACCTCAGGTACAGGAAGACCAAATGTGAATCCAGAGAGCGTTGCTTCAACCGTCTGAACTGAACCAAGAAGAGGAGACCCTGAAATTAAGAAAAAAATGGTTGCATTATCCCCTAAAGTCAGTGATGCTAGACATTTGAGGTGGCAAGATGGGCTGGTTGGGTTTTGTTCGAACCAGGTGACTATTCAGCATCAGTCAAAATAGGCTGGTTCAGGTTTGATTAATGCACAAACACTTTTTTGTCAATTTTCTATTTAGTTATTTATGTATTAAAAGAACACTATTATTACAAAACAATCTAAGATTTTAAATAAACTTTAGGCGACATTCAACCCATTTTGACCCCTTCCCCTTTTAGCTAATTTTTAATTTGACCCATTTGAGATAAAAACACAAACCAAATGGACCAATTCCTAAGTAGGGTTGAATTTGCCACCTCTACCAGGACATGCATATGTACTTTGAGTTGGACCAAAAGCAGTTCACCATACCAACAGCAAAGTAGGCATGGATGTGATCGTCTAGCCATTGGATATACTTTTTGGGGGCAATTTCTAGCTTCAACCATTCCAAAAAGTACCGGAAAACATTGTTACCCAGTGAATGGGCAAATACTATGGATGGACCACCACGAAGTTTAAGAGCTGTTTCAAAGGTAAGTCTGCAAAGAAACAGAGACCATGATCTAATATTTTAAAAGAAAGGGTGCAAGAACTTAAATTTGGGAAGTCATGCACCGAAATATGATCTACTGATGATGAGCTCCAACCAAGAGGGAAGGGGGAGTGGAAAATGAACTAGAACTTCAATAAACATTTAAATGTATGAAACCCATATACATACTTTAGCTTGTGGAAGTACAAATCCCGCTCCTCAAGCTTCGATGGTGACAGTCTCCAATCATACGGAACAGCAAGAATAGCATTTGCCTCGATTCCAAATTCAATGCACCATTTAACCCATTCTTTCCAAACTGATGACAGGGGGCCTGAGAGTGACAAATTCATTTTCAGGGGAGCTAGGATATTGATAACTTAGTAATCGGTGACAAAATTTCCACAAGAATCCAAAATAAGGCACACTCTTAGTTTGCAGAGTGGATTGTTCTAGACATGATTATTCAGAGCAAAACAAGGATTATATACACTTACAAATATATGTGTAAGTATACAGATATGTCAACATGTACATACATATATGCATGCATAGTGGGGTACATACATACATACATACATATGTGTGAGTGCATAGTTATATGTCTCTACGTGTCAGTGCGTGCATACTGACATGTGCGTAAATACACAATAAGTGCTACCTGTTATAACACCTGGGTCAAGCTCGGTGATCGCAGAAAGACCACTGTCCGGGCGGGACTTGCACTCAGTGTGATCTGTTTGATTGTAAGGATCCAGCATCATGCATTTAAGCCAGCAATTCATTGCAGAAAGACACTGCATGGTAGATTGTAGCCTTCTTCTATCATCCACCGACAGTATTGGATAAAAAAATGAGAAAATGTAACATTACTTCTGCTACAGCATAAATAAAGACGAGCATAATAGAATTTCACTTATTAAACATAACATCCAACATGTCTTGTCAAATATTCAGAATGCATTTAAATAGATATACACACATGATGTCCTAAGAATTTTGTGATTTAATTGTCACTCTAAACTAAATACATTTTACCTTCAGATTTGAACTCTTCAACGAGCCACCATACAGAAGATTGCAATGTCCAATATTCATATAGTCACCACATGCCATTAAATTTCCTAGTGTCGTGGTGATCCTTATGACATTAACTTCAGAACACATAAAATCTATCCTATCATTTACTAAGCATGACAACTTCCTCTGTTTCATAAAGGGCGTTTTATAGACTTATTCATTGTCTTTCCACTAGTTTTAAAATCATCTAACTAAGAAGCAATAACCTAAATTAGTTCAACATAGTTTTCAAATACATATAAAATCACACTGTCATATTTGCTTAGTTAACAAATCAGTAAACAAGTATAAGTACAAGTATAAAGCATTATAATAAACTTTCTATGCAGCAATAAATAAGAAAACAGAATGTAGAAAATATATATATATATATATATATATATATATATATATATATATATATATGTATATATGTATATAGTATATACTTTTGTGGTATCGAGCCAGACTAAATCGAGAGGATTGAAATCAAGAGGTGAGTAAGGGCAATCCAAAATAGACCAGGCTCTAAGCTGAGTTGATGCAAATCCTGGTATTATAATTCCTGATAGCTTTGTGTAATCGTCATTGAACTGACCGCCGTTTACGACGACGGTTATATTCAAAATTCCGACGGTAAGTAACACGACGGCGATGAGCTTTAAATGACTTCTCATTTGACGCCGTGTGTGGCGGTGGATGGTGGTTGAGTTGAGTGAATGAGGGTTTAGTGGTTGGATTAGAAGGAGGCTGTGAGTTAGTTTTTATGTTCCGTCGGAGACTTTTCGTCGCCGCCGGGAAAATAGAGACATGAGTTGATTGTATGTGTGTACGTATATATGCTTCATTTAATTAATAATAACAACCATCATTTTCATGCTTGTATTAACTAATTTTTGTTTTTTCTTCCAATATACTACTAGTACTAACTTATCTATAGTCTATAATTATAAATAAATGAACTTTTGTATGTATAAATAAACAATTTCTTTTGTAATTTGAGAGAGTGTAGCTATATTTTTACAACTAAATTGTTACATCATTTCATTTTAGCCTTTTAAATAAAGAGTTTTTGGTATCATGATATGAATCGTTAACATACTTTATTATGTGATGACTTGTCATGTACCTAATATATTTTGTCGATATGATATATTATCACGTCATCTACCATGTTATCAATAAAAGATGTCAAAAAATAATTTTTTCCGTCCTACAAAAATTGTCCTCCAACAATTTATTTTTGTGTGAATTAAGATAGGTCGGGATAAATGTCAGTTTTGTCCTTATATTCAAGGCAAGTTTGACTAATTTATTTAAGAAATAAATGATTGCGAATAATAAATGATGGTAAAATGGAGAGTTTAACGATTTTAATGGTTATTTTTTGTATGTAGATAATTATTTTGAGACATATATAAATAGTAATGTGAACATTTATCTTGAGACGAAGGGAGTAATTTACAAGTTATAGGTGGTTAAATACATATAATTATCATAAGTAAAGGTGAAATTTCGTAATTAGTTGATACATGATTTCTAGACACTCAATCATATTCTATAACAAATTTAAAATCAGAATGTTGTATTAATTAATATAATATATGAGGGCGGCTGGTACTTCAGGTAAACGTGGCGGTGCTTGACATTGATGACAACCATAAAATAAATACGATGGAGTTAGTGCCAACGTCTTAAACTTGTACTTTTGTGACTATCGAACCAACTGCCTCTTTTGTCTTCTAGTGATAAAATCAAATTGTGTTTTCTTTGGGTAAGTTATAAATTTAACGTGTGGATATATTTATTTATTTCAAAGTTTATAGTACTGATCGCGTGCTAACATACTACTTATTACTTATTGTTACAAGGTTACCAACGTACTATTTTTATTATCAATGTCAACAACAAACTTGTTAGAATTGTGCTAAGGTCACTAAAAGTATCCAACTTCATTTTAAAATTGTTAACGCATCGTTGCCAACTCATTACATCTAATGGACAATACATTCCCGCAAGCAGGGGCGGATTCAGCCTTTTAGAAGGGGGTGGACAGGCCCCCAGTCAGAAACGTAACAAAGCCTTTATTAATTAAAAATTTTCGTTTAATCTTTTGTAAAAAAAAAGAAGCAGCGAAGAAAACAAGACAGTAAGTTGTTGCGCTAACTCGCTAGCGCTAGCGCACTACGGCTTTTCAGCCTCCTGCAGTTCATTCCATTCCCTTCGCTACACTCGACTTAAACTACCCACGAACTCACCCATAAGGAAACTTGTCAAGTAGGTCTTTCGAGCCTTTCCTTTTTTTTCTGAATTCAATCGTCAACGAAGAGGATTTGATTGAGTATCGAGGAGTCAAGGTATTTTGGCCAAAATACCAAAAGGAAGTAAATCCTCCCCCAATAATAGAAAAATATACATATCTTTTAGTGGACTCTCAATTAAAATACTAATAGGCCTCTATATTCATGATTAACCTTAAGAAAGATGGGCCTCTTGGCCCCCATTTTGACAATTAATCCTAAGAAACGTGGACTCATTTTTAGTAGCTCGTTTCGTTTAGTCCAATATTCAATGTCTCTCTTTTGTCATCTTTTTTTACCGTCAACTTCTACATTTTTATTTAATTATAATAAATTTATTTAGTTGCTACTATGAGACGGTCCACACACAGTGGCTTCAAGCTTTCAAACTTGTAACCTAAAGGTCTGTATAGACAAACTTAGAGAAAACGTGAAACCACATACACGATTTAAATAATTTACTAGTTAGTGAATTTTTTTTTTGCCCCCCACGACATCATTTTCTGGATCCGCTATTGCCCGCAAGCTAAACTTGTACACGTGGGACAACTTTATCTTCTTTAATTGACTACTACTTTATCCATAACCACCATTTTCCCTGACAAATCAAAACACAATTCTATCCATTTTTTTCTGGGCATAACCTTCAACTCCGTTAGATCAACACGAACACTTGCATATGTTTCCGTAACATGTTAACAAATTGGAACCTTGGCACATTATTAACAATTGTTGACATTGTTAACAAATTCGGTATATTGATGACCTTGAAAAAAAGTAACGTATGTCGGCGATCCATACCAGACCCCTTTATTTTAATGAAAGCTACATATTGTATAAATAAAAATAATACATATGCACTACATTGTACGAGGTTAAGATAAGTTAGTAAAAGAGAAAGGAGGTATCTTTGGTAATAAATTAGTTGTAGCTAAAGATGGGAGATGAAGTTAAGTTGGTGATTAGGGCAGGAGATTATGATCGAAGCTTGAGATTGTTGCTTAGATGCTAGTTGAAAAAAATTATATTTCAAGGGATTACAGTGCATTTTTCTTCCAATAAGCTCTCATTATTTTTGTTGTCAAAGGGCTTATTCAATTATAACGACTACAGCTTATTGAACTATAGTCTCATCCCCTATAAGCCTAAGAATATCTCGTTATCTAGATACCAATAAATCAATGAATAATGAATAAAGTAGATGTGTTTTCAAAACTAGCTGGTACCACCGATAAATATAACATTTCAAATACTTGGTGATCAATGCAAAAGATCATTATTTCTTATGATACACACTATTAACAAGATCTACGCATTTTAACCTTATTTTGAGTTTAGATTATTTAACAAAAACTATGGTCAATTATCAACCCAAAAAAGATACCCAATAACACAACAGAAATTTATTGCATTTCCCGCCAAACAAAACGACAACGTATAAGCATTTTAGCCGGTAAAAGAAAACAAATCCAAATTCAGCACAAACCCGTGTCTCCTTGCGACCAACCGAACGAAGAAACCGAAGATCTTAATTTCACGAAGATTTCAAAATGGCACAAAATCGAGATCCGAATAATTGCATTGGATTAACCACCACTTTAGGATCTCTTACAAATCGCGTGTGCTATGGAAACATCTCCCCCTACATCAAATTTTCGATTCAGAGATCACGGTAACGATATGGAAAACGGAGAATCAGTCATCGGTGATACAAGTACTGAATTGTCTTCAGTCACCAGCGATGATGAATCCGACATCGAGTCTGATGAGCTTGCATCAATGACCGCCAAGGTTTGCATAATTGCATTGTAATCACATATGTGAATCTTATTGCGATATAATGTTTCACTGATGATGAATTGTTGCTCATGTTAGGGAATTAATCATCTATGTTTAGAACTGATTGAGCTAAAGCAAGCATCAGAAGTTGATTTTCAGGATAACATAATTTCAAACTATACATCCTTCATCAGGTGAATTTCGACATTTATTCCGTAGTTTGATTACCGAATGAATAACTTCTTGTTTACGTGGCAAAAAAATTTTTCTGATGAGGTGACTTATAACTAGATTAGAAGCGTAATTAGGTTGGTGGTCCGTTTTAATTATTATTCTTATACTTGTTAGTCATTAGGTCAATTTAAAAAGGATTATATCATTTCAAAAAAAATATAATTTCAAAAGTAAGTCCATTTGCTAGTGAGGTGGCTTGCCATGTCATCTTTTGTATCGGCTATACCGATGGTCTGTCTACTAAATCACCACACTAGCCCATTTCAAAAAGTGTAATTAGCAGGTCGAGATATTATCTAGTATGATTACCAAAACGGGCTAACAACCACAAGTACATTTGGTATCTTTGCGTTGGCCCTTGTTAGTGAAATGAGTCTTCCTGATGATTGCAGAATTTGTTAATTTAATATTGGTTATAATGTTTCACAGGGTTTTTGGAGAAACCGAAGGTATTAACAATGAAGTGATGGGATTAAAGTATCATATAATGGCCCAAAAACAGCTTGTTAAAAATCTAATGGATGGTGATTGTCTAAAGACTGCATTAGATGATCCAACCGACACAGTTCTTGACGAATTTGTGATTGATGATCAACACCCTGCGACTTACTTCAAGACTTGTGCAGACGAGGTTTTAGAAACACTAGACAACCTTCTGTTTGATCATAGATTAGAAGAAGCATTAGAAGTTTTTGAAATTGAGGATGGTGATTCCCCAAAAGTGAGGTTTCAAGAAGATATTTCACCAGATGTTTGGATGTGTTATAAATCTGATATGGCAGAAAGAAGGGTCATGCTTGCCGATAAGCTGACACTTGTGGCTGATAATTCACGGGTCTCTGCATCCGAACTGCAAAAATCATTATCTGGACTATCTCGGCTTGGTTTTGATCATCTTGCAACTCGTTTATTGTTCAAGTATTATCGTACTCGTATTGCATCCGGTGTAAAGAATTTGCAATCATCAGCAAGATTTCTACCTGGGCTTTATGTTCATGATTTAGCAAAATATGTTTTTTCTATGGTGTCTCAAGCAGCCAAGAGTTTTGTTATGTTATACGGAGAAACTTCTCCTTATGACTCAGAACTTAATAAATGGGCCAGTGAAGAAACAGAAGCGTTTGCTGCTTGTTTCAATAGGTGTGTAAAATCGATTTCACAGATTGGTGGTGGGTTGTCAACCGTGGTTGATTCTGTGCACTTTGCCATGTCGTATTGTGCTGTGTTAGAAAGCCAAAAATTAGTGCTACGACCGTGTTTAATTGAACATATCGTGCCTTGTATGGAAGGTATTCTAAAGGCTCACTTTGATCATTTAAAGAAAGTTATTAACATCTTCACATCGACTGATGTTTGGGTTATGGGAAGGTATCTTGTATCGGGAATGTTGACAGATGGGAAGTCTTCAATGGTTATTGAGGAATATCCTGAATATTGCTTGCTAACCAACAGCGGCAGGAAGATTGTGTCAATGCTGCAGGTATGCCCAATCTCCGAAATAAATATCTTAAACATTTAAAATCAGAGTCTGTGTTTTCAAGTTAAAACATTCTATTGATTAATCTATCAAGTATCACAAGAGTTACAATAGCAGTTTGTACGTAATTGAATCTATTACTTGGTTCATTATAGTTGTCATATTTTCCTAAAGTTAAAATTGTTCACATCATGTATTTATGTATGAAGATGAAATCTTGACTCGAAAATAACTCTCATTGAATGGAATGAAATGCCAAAATTTCTTACTTCCGTTTCAACATTTCAGGCTGTCATGGAAGATGTTTCACCTTTGGTTTCTATTTTGGGAAGCTCAATCCTTGATGAGCTCATGGCCTTAGTCACAGTGTATAGTTTCATCCTTGAAAGAGCTCTCACCTATGAAACAAACGATGTTGTAGAAGGTGCATCAGGAATCATAATGGCAGAATCACTGTCACAAAATGTTTCTGTTATTGCCAACTTATCAACGCTTGAACACTTTTTCTCCAGCATGATAAGAAACCTCTTCAAGGACATAAATCAGTTAAAGACTGCAATTGATGACCGCATGAAGTCACTTGCAGATACTTGCAGTAGACTCAGAACTCACTTGTGCAAGCAGTTTATACATCGCATTATGTCTAACGAAGCGTCTATGGAGGATTTTGACTCTGACTTGTTGCAGAGTCCAATGCCTTCTCTTCCTTACCAGGTAACCATTAATGATTCTTTAAAACTCGTAAATGTTAATGTTGTATTTCATAGCTGACCTTGTGAAGTGAAATGATCAGACACTGTTTCTGGAACTAAGGAAAGTAGAAGAACTCGCTGAAGACAATGTAGTTGAATTCGATTGGTTGGCGAGCCTACTAACGGAGCTTGTCGAGACTACTTTTGATTGGATTTCCAGGAACCAAGAAATCTGGATGACTCATGACAACAAGGAAACAAATGATCAGCAATCTCATAGATTGACTCAGGTGGGAGTTTTCTTCAACAAGAGTGTAATTTTATGTATAATTATTATTGCATCCATTCAAAGTTCTTGTACTAATTTTTGTTCTCACAACAGTTTGCCCTTGACATGCAATTTATTGTCGAAATAGCAAGACATGGAGGATACTTAACCACAAATATGATCAATTCTTCGACAGATCTTGTATCAAAACTGGAATCAGCCCTTCTTTCTGCAGGGTTTGATTTAAACAGGTACATGAAAAGTTACTTTACTAACCATTTTCAACTGCACCTATTTTTTAGATATGTTAATGCTTGTTAGAAAACGAACATTTACTTTGAATAGCTTATAAATGAAACCCACATCTTGAAAATTGCTTGCCAGTAATTCATTATCCTAACCTGTCAGTTTGTTAGAAAAGTAGAGGTCCGTCTCAGTTTAAGGTCTCCATAACTAGCTAGTGCTTCAATGCTAATGATTCTGTTCTGGTATCTTTTATTTCTGTTAAAAATTGATTCCTATATATTATAAACATAAGCGCCATATACCATGAAACCTAATCGAACTGTAATTAAGTTGTATCTATCTACATATATTTGTTTCGAAGACTTTTGCTGCTTGGTTATAGACTTACAGTTAGATGTGTGGTTCATTGAATTTGACTACGACCAGACCAAACCAAACTGGATTGAAAACTTGAACTTGCAGCTTAGTAAATTTACTTTTTGCAGATACATGGTTGATTACGAGAAAGTTACAAACTCTGCCATGGAAGCCATTAAAGAGCTTGAAGCACTGGAAGATCAAAAATGGCACTCAAGTGATGACATTGATCCATTAGATGATGTGAGTGAAGAATATCAGCCACTATATTCTTCAAGCAATTCCATTGAAGCAGATGACACACAACGCTTTTCAGAAGTTTCTTCCGAAACAGCAGATTTCTCAGACAGAACAAACACTTATGACGCAGAGGTTGAAGAATAAGATGTGGCTGAAGCTGAAAACGAAGTAGATAGTGAGGAAAATGGACCTAAGGAAATTCGAATTGGAGATAATGTTGTGGAGCCAGTGACGAATGAGACATAACAAGTTAGTTTAATGACATCAGAGTAGCCGTCAGAGCTTAGGAAGATAAAGAGGGTTAGCATAGTGGTTAGGAGCAACTCTCATAGAGACTTGCATTCTGTAACCAACTACTTTAGTTCAATCGCAAACAAAGTGGAACCTAAAACTGTCAAAATGGAACTCTACTGAAGTTGACCAAACCGGTTTATCTAGATCTAAAAAGAAATTCATTTTGGTTCCATTTACTGTTTAGTAGATATGTTACTTATATGATTTTTATTTGTGGTCAAGACATGACTAACATTCCATTCGTACTAGAAAGTTTGCAAGTAAAGCTAATACCGAAAATTAGAACCGGTTCATCTAAACCAATATTCGTCATGCATTGGCAATGACTCACTTGCAAAACGACAACAAAGGTTTCACATTTCATATTGCACTAATGCACTTAAATGAAAGGCTTCATAGACCTTTTAAGATATCATAGGACAGAAAGAACCAAGTTCCATAGCTGTTCAATGCTATAGACAACATGCAATCTTCCCTTCATTACCCAATTCTTTTAGAAAAATAATAATATTAAGAAGAATACAAAACATGTTCAAGATCATCAATCAATGAAATGAGAATAAACAAAAGTAACTTCGATATAATTATTTGGCCTAAAATTTACGTATAGACACAAGTGTCAATCCAAACAGCGTGCAAAAGCATATGACATTTATCACACCCAAGATACCAACATTACTTCATAGATAACCAATCCACTAGAGAGTTAAGCTGTTCATTACATATTTAGGATATTCGAATATCATGACTACCGGCTGTTCTCACGACGCCTAACATATCGAGTTCGATCATTGTATCTGGGTCTATCTTGCACTCTTTGTGGAACTGGTTCCACCCTCCTTTGCCTTTCAGGTGACCTCTGAACGATCTCTCCATTCACATACAGCTCAGCTGAAAAATCAAAGCAAGATAATGCTGATAAGTACGTCATTAACAAAAATCTATGCCATTTCAGATACTAAACTCCAAAACTGACTCACTTTGCCTCAGCCAAGAGACATAAATAGAATCATTTTTTTAACAAATACCAAAATTTCTTTAAATTTGCCTTCCAACAAAAGTTAAGGGAACACGAAAGAAAACTTGCAGGAGTAGAAATATCTAAAATGCTTCAACAAGATGAACTAACATAAAAGTTGATAAAAACAAAACTATAATTGTGCATTTTTCATAAAGTATGCCAGCATCAAATGTTAAAGACCAGTAATGAATACCGATGCATCAAGTCCACTAACCTACAACTCATTCATGCAAGATACAACAAGCATATTACACATGAAATATACATTTGGTACAAGTCCATTACAATCACGACTGCAGATTCTACTTTTGATACTAATATCTAATAGGTAAGTCATATTTACGATAACACAAACATAGTAACATGCCAAAACATAGCCAACAAATACAGAGCATATAATGAGCAAAAGTATAATGTAATAGCACAATTAAACAAAAATGTGGTCATAGCTACTCGTAAAACAGCCATACCTCCGTAATCTTTGTTTTCAGCATCCACATATGAATCTGGCAGCACAAACAGCACACCAGGCAAACCTGTATAAAATACCAAGACTTGTGAAGTTGTGACTGTTGACTCCATAAAATAAACAGATAACAATCAAACAAATATAAATCTTTAAAAATCAAACAAACCTTCAAGCTTATTTGACGTCTCTTCATCAAGCTCACAACCAAATCCAAAGTACCTCTCACAAGAAACATTATAAATCTTCTTCTTTGCTTCTTCCTCACTAACACAATCAACAAACTCACATTAGAAAAATCATTACTTTCTGTGACATAATTTCATACATATATAAATTCATTCAGTTCCCAGTATTTCTCCTAAAATTTATTATACACAAAAAACACGGATAGTAAAATATTTCAAATTAGGGTTTAGGCCGTACCTTCCTACAACTTTAGCCAGGGTTTGAACATAACAATCAATCATCTGCTGTTTAGTAGCACCTTCACCGCCAGGTTTATCCATCACAATCAACCAATGTTCATAATCACATCCAGGAAACAACGGCGCCATTTCCGTCGGTGGCCGGTCACTGAAATTCGAACCGGAGTTAAGCGGCGAGTACGCACCACCAGACCGGTTCACTCGGCACCGAATTAGGTTCAGACGAACCGCGCCTGGTGCGAACTGGATAGAGTGTGAAATAGATACTGTTGACCGGACCGGTTTAGTGAAACCGGGAAGTGGCGGAACCCTAGATATAGAACATGAAGATGAAGATGAAAAGAGACGTTTGGAGAACATTAAGGATGATGATCGGAAGGTGAGGAGTGATCGGCCGATGGCCGTCGCTGCTGCCGTTGTCGCCGCCATGTGTTTGTTGTGGATACGGTGGTGTGCGGGAGACTGTGGTTAAGGGTTTATGGATAGAGATAAAAAGTGGTGTATGTATTGACGAATTCAATAGTGGGCTAAATAAAACTGAACTGAAAGGCCCAATAAACATAGTGTGCTTCAGTCCTTTTCACCTTATAGCCCAATTGGTTTCATTTGTAAAATACGGAGTACTTGGCAAGTAAAAAGTCAACACATGTTATATCGTGGGTACAGTTAACCACCAAGGGTGACCCGACCGGTAAAATTAGGGCTTCGTTGCTAAATAGTGGAAGGTTTCAAGTTCGAATTCCGTTGCTAAATAGTGGAAGGTTTCAAGTTCGAATTCCGTTAAGTCTGTATGACGATAGACTCAGATCTCATGAATTAGTCGGCCAAAAGTTGGAACCATGATAAAAGATGCTTAAAGTTAAAGGAATATTAGTGGTCCAGATTTCAAGGTTGAATTGGGTGTGTATTTGAATATCTAAATTCAGTTTTAATTTTTTAAAGAGAGTGATTCAATGTGAAATACAAGTATAAAAATGTATAATTATTTAATTTTTAATCGGCGAGACTGAGAGGGAAAAAGGTAAAAAACAAAATGGTGACACCCACCGACTTTGAGTTTCAAGTTTGATCTCCACATTTTTGGGAGTGGTGTTCGAGTATGGAGAAAACTTGAATATTGAAAATCACCTCACTCCCTTACATGTTAGTAGATGAACACAATATTTTTTATAAATATTATTTGACTGGTTTCATTCAACTGCTATGAATTTATATGCTTAAAACATCTCATTAGATTGAATGTCTCTAGTCGTGAACAGATAGAGCAACAATCAAGAAAACGAAAGAATTCAAAAGAAAACACAATACCTAATTTCGACTTTAATGGCCACAGTTAAGACAGTTAAAAGTGAATGAGCAAAAAAGAACTCACGTGACTGCTTCAAAAAATAATAATGCATACATGAAGGTAGTTGTGTGCTAACAGGAGTGAAAAATATGAACTTGGTTAATTAGTTCTCCTACTACCCTAGACTTACTAATAAAATATTTTCATGATAATATGATTATTTTATTCAATTTCCGGTTACTAATCTTCTCTTATATTTGTACATAACAAATTATTCTTGAATAGATATATTTTAGAACTTTTAAGATTAATTTTTTAATCAACATTTTAATATTTTGTATAAAATTTACATTCCAGGTCGAACAAATTTTATACAGAGTAATATAAATGTAAAAAAATATTTGGTGCGTATTCCAAAATCTCCTGTGTGTGTTAATATATTTAATGATTCTTTTTTATCTTTCTT
The DNA here is from genome assembly GCA_963930675.1 of Gnaphalium uliginosum. Classification (NCBI taxonomy): domain Eukaryota; kingdom Viridiplantae; phylum Streptophyta; class Magnoliopsida; order Asterales; family Asteraceae; genus Gnaphalium; species Gnaphalium uliginosum. The sequence continues at coordinate 53,062,136 of OZ005680.1, read as the reverse complement.
CAAGTGTGTATAAACGTGTATGTTGATATATTTTTATATATTTTATATATATTTATGTATTCCGTATAAAATTTTTATTCCATAGAAAAAGTAGATTTAAGTATAAAAAATTTTAATATCTTCATAGTAGCATGTACTTATCAAGTACTTGTCTCCTTGCAGCCTGAACTTGCATTATTTCAACAACATTCAGAATGTAGAGATATGTAATGCAAAAATTAATATTGCACAGGGTTATAGAAAAGCAAAGATCAATTATTGTTGTCAAACAATATGCAGCTCAAGTAGCTTTAGTTGCTTACAACAGTCACCTTTAAGATCACTGTAAGTTTGAAGATGAAGGTTCGCGTAAGTTACAAAATTTCGCCCAACAAAGGATGTAGTTCAAGAGTCTGGGTCAAAGATGTCTTTTGGGATCAACTGCAGCAGTGCAGCGTGTAGTTTAGTACCCATATAAAACCTAGCACTAGGGCCTATGGAATGTGTCAAGCGTTTACGGGTGTTTGCATACTAGTGTTGGAATAATGTTTTTGGTTGGCCACTATCCGATATGCATATAGAGATTATGAAGTGTTAACCTTATAAATTACAACAAATGCTAACTTTGCATCCATTATTCTAGGATCAACAGCCACAATCAACAACAAAGAAAATCTTCTAGAAACAACTCGATTATCAAGCCGAAAAGTCCGAAACACTATGGTGCTTGATCAAAGATTGCAACTGCTAAGAAGTTGTTGAGCTGCATCAAACGGCAGGTCGAACTGAAAACAGGACTCTTTGACCTACTTATCATTTAACCATTCCCAAATTTTGGTAATCCATTAAGTCATGCACGTTCATTCAACTTGCTTGCTTACGAGTAAACCAAGTATTATAACTAAAGCACTACCTGTCTACCTGAACTAATCAACCAATGACAACCAATAAACAAAATAACAATAGATAATGGTAGTTCTAGAATCGAGATCTACAACAAAGAAATGGGACAAAAGGCAAGAATAAACTGAAAATAACAATAGCTTTCTACAACTCCCATAAAATTACAACATTTTCATAATGACATTCGTTCACAAATTTGGTAAACATTCATGTTTAGTTACTATTCAAGCAAGTCTGGAAGTACACTAACAATCAAACACTCCTCTTAAATTATGTACCGAATCGAACATTGCAATCTTAAGCCCACACAAATTGTTTAGCCATTATAAGATAATCAAGAGTTATACATTCATTCTCAGTTAGTCAGCAAAGTAAAAGCCCAACAAAAAACGAACACCGAAATTCATATGATTATTAGCAAATGTGTAAATAGTAAAACTCACAAAAACAAAATGTCAAATTTCCAACAAATTTTAACCTTGAATCATCATCATCAAGTAATAGTCTAAAACTAAGCAGATAGCAAAACATTCCAACAATATAAATACCTAAAATGATCACCTAATACCGATCTCTTTAGTTTTCGGATCACGAATAATGGACCTAGTCTGAATCGGCATTTTCGAACCAGCAATTTGAATAGCTCGTTTAGCTAAAGCTTCGGTAACACCACCCATTTCATAAAGTATTTGACCAGGTTTAACCGGAGCAACCCAATGCGAAATAGCACCTTTCCCTCTTCCCATTCGAACTTCTGACGGTTTCGCAGTAACCGATTTAAACGGAAACACACGTACCCACACTTTCCCACCTTTCCCACCCCTTCTCACATTCAATTGCAGCGCTCTACGTCCAGCTTCAATCTGTTTCGCTGTAATTCGTGCAGGTTCAAGTGCTTGTAATCCGTATTTACCGAAACAGACTTCTGCACCGTCTTTAATTCCGTCGATTCGACCTTTACGGTATTTCGGAAACTTCATTTTTTGAATATTCACGCCGTTGTAGGAACGCGATTGAAAATGGAGAGATGAAGGAGTTAGGTTAACGGCCGCGAGTGAGTCGGTGAGTGATGCGACGGTGGTGGACGGTGATCGGAGAGATAGAATTGATCGGCCAATTTTGGTTGCTGCTGACATCGCCATTGGTGTTTAATTGGAACGACAGTTTTAGGGTTTCAGATTTGGTGATTTTGATTTTCTGTAGAAATGATCGAATGTGTATCAGTGTTTGGTTTAGGGTTGTGTTTTTAGAAAGGGGAGTGTTTGGGGTCTAGGTTATCTTTAGGAAGGGGGTGTTTTTAAAATGCTAAATTATTAGTAAAATCATATGTATGCCTTTTAACTTGTGTTATGTATTATAATTTCAAAAATTATTTGAATAGTTTATTTTTAAAAAATTTGTGGATGGACAGCCCAAAAACTTAACGGGTGTTATTTTCAACGTTCAACCGTTAAGTCTTATAATGTGCATGGCACATGATGAAACCGACCCATAATCGCGTTAACCGATTTAACCGAACCAAATGAACAACGGATGGTTCGGTTAGTTATTTTTGAATTAACCGATTAATTTGAGTCGGTTATGATTAACCGACCTAAATTAACCGACGTCAACCGCCATAATATATAACTAGAAGCTACGACGATGATATATATATTATTCCTTTCATTTTGTATTCTTGTTTCTCTATTTGTTCAACTCATCCCATTTGTAAAACTGAAAAATAATCGCAATAAACTCTATTTCTATTTCACAAAGTTGTGCATGATTCTACAATGAAGGTACAACCATACAAATGGCAAAAGAAAATCTAAGAAAATTTCTATTCCTTCTCAAGTTTTTGAACTCTCTGTTGGCCCGTTAAGCTATTTACTCTTCATTTCAAGTAGAAGTGATAAATTTTATACATTAGTAGTGTCTAACTTCTCCAATGCCTAAATGACTCATGTTATGTTTCATTATTTGGACTTTAGCCCGTTGTTAGTGGGTTTTCCAAGCCCAATTTCAAACTTTTGAACATAAGTCTTAAAAAGTTTGCTGATGAGCTAACTCTAGTTAATAACTGGCTTTAACCGAAAACTGACCCATTTGAAAGAGTTGAACGAAAAATGACCCGAGCATTAACTGAAAGTATTCGGTTATCATTTTTCCTTACGAAAATCCAGTTGTTTCGGTTTTGGGTCATAACAAACCCATGCTTAATAATAGTATTTTGTATGTGTTTATTGGTTCTTTTTTTTTGTCGGTCAAATTATATTGAGCCCTAGGTCATACTGTCAATTGACGACACGACAGGACAGCACAATAGGGCAATAAGCTTTGCGAAAAGAAACTCTATTTTTTAATTGGCCGGCTATAAATTCTGCAAGAATATTAGGGTTTCCATAAGGCTTTTCAATTCGTGTGATAGCAATGTTAAGTTTTCTATTTACAGAATGAAATTCTTTTTGTAAATCATCATCGATCATTCATAATATATTATTATTTTATAGTAAACAATATTTAGTGCGACACTGGATACTATTGCCGTTAAAGTAAAATAGTGTAACGTTTAATGTAAATCTTGAAGAGCATTTTTTATATTTTTTTTATTGTAAAAATGTACATTTAGTTCATACGCCGGAGATCAATAAATTATATTTGAATTTGCTTTTACTGTTTGAATATGAGATAATCAGAAATCAATTTTTATTTTATCAGGAACACGCTACGTGGACTTAAAATTATAAACGTAACATTTGTCTAATCAATACTCTTTTGACATTTTTATTGCACTATTTATTTATTTAAATCTCTACCAATAATTTTAAAATGTTTATCAATCATATATGCAGGCATGTTAATTTAGCCACATGTATCATTTTTCTCTTATTATATAGATAGATAGATAAATGAAACACAAATATTTAGCTCATAATCCAAATACACGAGATAAACTTGGAGCATCAGGTATCATTACTCGCACAAAAAATAGTCGACCACATTGAATTCACTTTCACATGCATCATTACACCGATAAATGAGAACCTACTTTGATCTTTTATTTATATTTCTAGTTTCAGAAGAAAAAAAAAACATGAAATGAATACTTGGTAAAGAACACTGTGACCTCTACTACATCGGTATCAAACTAACTTGCCGATATTATCACACCAAGTGTGCTGAAGGCACCACACCGGAAAAAAACCCGGCGTATGCTCTCGTTAAGATACCAAGATGATACTGTCATTTTCATTATTTTTAAAGAAAGATGCATAATTTCCATTTCATTACTTGATGTGTTCTCTGTAAGGTACTAAGAAATTACAATGTCATTTTCATTATTGTCAAAAAATATGCATCATGTATGACACTACCAGCACATGCCCATGTTGTTTCTTAACATAAAAGTTGTAGATTTGTTGCTTAGCATGACCATTTTGTTTCTTTTTCCATTTTGGGCAGCCTTTTTTGAACCAATGTCCTTGACCAAAATGTTTGATTTCTCACCGACTACTGCAACCCCTCAATTGTTTGGTCCTTTTCTTCCCCTTTACACTTGTAATTGTGGTGCACATTTAAGCTATTATTTAATGGGAAATTAAACAAAATACCTTTTTTCAAAAACTTTTACAAAAGTTTGCCATTTTTTAAAAAAATTTGCATTTTTTAAAAAAATTTGCATTTTTACCCCACCCGGACGTATAACCGGGACGCAAAATCGCATTTCCGGACGCAAATCCTCGTACTCGGACGCGTGACCGAGAAATGCAAGTCGGTGACCGAGAAATGCAAGTCGGTAACCGGGACGCAAAAACCGAGACGCAATTTGCGATCGCAATTTGCGTCCCGGTTACCGACTTGCATTTCTCGGTCACCGGCTTGCATTTCTCGGTCGCGTGTCCGGGTACGAGGATGTGCGTTCGGGAATGCGATTTTGCTTCCCGGTTATGCGTCCGGGTACGAGAATTTTTGTGTCCGGGTATGAGGATTTGCGTCCGGGTAGCGTTTGCGTCTCGATCACCGACTTGCATTTCTCGGTCACGCGTCCGGGTATGCGGTTTTGCGTCCGGCTATTCGGATTTGCGTCTGGGTGTGCTGGATGAGTGGATTTTTGGATAAGATGTTTGATAAGATATTTCGAGATATTCGGGATTTTTATCAGTACAATTTTCAGATTAGATTTTTCTGGATAAGATATATCATCCTAAAAGCATATTTTGGATATTTTTTAGATAACATATTTTTTTCCCTTTAAAATAACCCGATTTCATCAGTTTATACACAACAACTTCACAAAATACTCTCAACTTCATAAATTTATCAGTTTGTTTAACAACAAATCCATACAACACTCTCAAGTGAAACCTTAATTGATCTAATCTGTTATTTGAAAGGTACGATTTAAAAAATTTTAAAGTTGTCATTTACATTGTTTTCATAATCAAAATGAGTCAATTCTCATATAAGTTTAAGGTCTATATTTGTGTTGGAGGTCGTTTTGAATATATTAACAACGTCCCTATGTATTTACCAATAGAATGTCATAGAATGCCTTTAAAACTTCCTGTTGCACCGGAAAAAATCATTGACTTGCAAAAAATTGTTGAAAAATGTTTTAAGGAAATTAGGTTTACCACTTGATTCACCAATTTTAATGAAATATAAGGTCGATCAGTATGTTGTTGATATAACTGATGATGTTGAAGATTTTGGGGATTTTTTGACTCATGCAATTAATAATACTCCTATAGAAATTTGCGTTGTTGATATTGTATCAAATGTTTCTGGTGTTGGTAGCAACCAACCTACCAGTAGTAGTAGTGTTTTTCAACAACAATTTCAGTTTATACAAACTCATGATTATAACCAACCACCTCAAAATAATTTTCGTCACCTTATCCCCCACAATATCAATTTAAGTTTCATGCTGCTCCACAATACCCAACATATACCACGTTCCCAGAACAAAACAACCAAGACACCCAATTTAACGTAGCTGAACAGCCATATCATCATGAGGATGTTCAATATATTCTTGACGATCCTCGTGATGATGATCATTATGATGAAGAAAATGTCAATCCCCCTAAACACTTTGACCATCCCTTTGATAATCATATTGTTGGGGATGATGATGATGGGGATGATGGGGATGATGAGGAAGAACTGGATCCAAGAGATTCAAATGACAACACAACATCTCCTACAGCAACCACAACAACAACCACAACCACAAAGAATATATTTTGGAATATGCCACCACTATTAAGTGATAACAATCCAGATAGTACAAAACGTCATGTTACAATGTATGAACCCTCTAACCGTGTTCAAGTTGGACAAACATTTGAAAAAAAGAAAGAGTTGCTTCTTCAGCTTCATACCAAGTGTCTTGAAGAGGGTTTTCAGATCAAGCCGAAGAAGTTGGACAAGACAAGGTATACAACATCATGTGTCTTGCATGATTGTGAGTGGAAGGTAAGTGCACGTCATATAAACAACAGTAACAACTTTCAAGTTAGAAAGTTAGTTGACATTCACACATGCACTCGCACTCAAATCATATCGAATAATCGACATGCGAGCAAGAAGGTGCTTGGTCACATTTTGAAAGAGTTGATGACTTTGGAGGGACGTGTTTATCGAGGCAAAGAAATACAACTCGATATGACAAAACGCTTCAAAATCAGCCTCTCATACAACCAAGCATGGAGAGCCAAATGTTACGCTATAGAGTTGTTGAGAGGTAGTCCGGAAGATTCATTTAAAATGATTCCTACTTACCTACACAACCTAAAGCTGCATAATCCGGGGAGCAAAACTAATGTGATCACCGATGAGAAGGATCGATTTCTAATGTGTTACATGTCCATTGGTGCAGCTGTAAGTATCTATAATTCGTTTTCACCTATGTTTAAACATTATATTATACTAAAATTGATATTTCTCTTGAAATGATTGCAGATACGGACATTTGTCAACCATATGCACCCCCTAATTATCATAGATGGGGCACATTGGAAGAGTGGTTACTTAGGAACCAATTTAATTGCTGTGGCGATGGACGGCAATAATGGCATCTTGCCACTGGCATACGGAATTGGGGCATCAGAGACTGTCGACGTTTGGACGTGGTTCTTGGGAAACCTACGTAACACCCTCGAATCTGCAGGTGGGATCGAGAACTTGACCATCGTTTCTGATAGGGCTTCTTCAATTGCAGTTGGCATCTCAAATGACTTTCCAGATGCCTTTCACGCCATATGTTGTCGTCATTTGTTGATGAACCTGAAAATAAGATCTTCCAAAGTAAACCACTAAGAATGACATTATTGGAAGATATGTAAGGCGTACCGTAAGTCTGATTTTGATCACCATTTTGGTGTGTTTTCTAGACGCTTACAATCCTCTGCCAAGGTTTGTACAGATGTTGGGATAGAAAGATGGTCAAGGCATCATGCTACCCGTAATCGATATGCTTACATGACGAGTAACAGTGTCGAGTCCATTAATGCCATGAGCAAGCATGCTAGGAGGCTCCCTGTCACAATGCTGTTGGAATTTTTTCGATCCTCGGTGCAACAGTGGTATTACGAACATCAGAACACCGCGGCCGAAGTTAAAACACATGTTACACCATATGCCGAGCACAAGATCGGCAAAAGGAATGGGAGATCACTAGGTTGGATTGTGAATCCATCCACAAATATGATTTGTGAGGTGGTGGATGGGAAGAAGAATGAGACAGTGAACCTGGAAAACAGAACATGCACTTGCTTACAGTGACAGTTGTCAAGTTTACCTTGCGGACACGTTATGGCGGCAGCCCGTTTCTTCAACCAGGACGATGTAAACTGCTATGCGGAGAGGTATTTCACGTCAGACACATATCGAGCAGTTTACGCAGAGCCTATATACCCAATGGCTCATCCTTCGGAATGGGTCGATCCGGGTAATCTGCAAACTGTCCTACCACCAGTCCTCATGAAAGACAAAGTGATCGTCTACCTGGCTGTGCTCGTATTCCTTCGAAAGGAGAGGATAAAACCAAACCCAAGCAACGATGTAGTCGTTGCAATGGAATCGGTCATAGCCGATCTAGTTGTATGGCTTCTTACGATAAAACAGATGAGCAAAGCGGATCAAGAGCCAAATCAAGATCCACTTCAAGGTCACACGGCAAAGCGAAGGTGGAAGAATCTAAGTATAAGCCGTGGAATTTTCCAAGTGTTCATTTGGGCCACCCTTAACTTATGTAATGTATGAAAAAAAATGTTAGCTCTGTTTGGTTTTACATTGTCGCAAATGTGTAATCTATGTTTCGTTTGAAATGATTTATTTCACTATGTTAAAAGTCTTAAAGTAGATTCAATAACCATATCGAAATTGCAAAAAAAAAAAAATAGTGAAACAATCCGATGATGGTAAAAGTATTTATATAAATTATGGGATAATAGTCCCGAAAATCTCGCAAATGATTATTCAAAATCTAACTGGATAAGATTTTATTGGTATATTACATTGGATAAAATTATCCGTAACTGGATAAGGTGACTTGCAAATTCCGGACGCAAATGTGACTCGCAAAGCCCAGACGCAAATGTGACTCGCAAATTCCGGACGCAAATGTGACTAGCCATAAAGACTGGATAAGATTCCCAACTGATAAGATTTATGCAACAAGATAAGATTTCCCTAGATTTTCTAGATTTTATTGGATAAGATTATACCTTATAAAATCATTCAGCCATCAACTCCGGTTCAGCCATCTGCCCTTTCAGCTATCTCCATAATCATATTCTTCACAATCACATTTCATTTCTATTTCAGAAATACAATATGAGCAATACACACTACTCGTATGGTAGAGTTATTGAAGAAGGAAGAATAGTTGATCAACTCCGCATTGAAGAATTCTATACAAACTTTCATTTTGACCTCCGTTTCAAGACCGTTGAGTTCAAGCTAAACGGTCGTCCCATTCAGTGGAGTCTTTCCACTTTCTCAATGTTTTTGGAACTCCCTTGGAAAGGAATTCAATTCTATTGCTCACAAAAAGAGCTAGGATACATTAGTCTTCGAATTATTCATCCCCATCAGATTGTTGATGATTTTTGCAGTGAAGGGAGTCGAGGTAGATGCAAGTCACGTGGCCTAATTGAAGTCTTTGATCTTGAACCAGAGTTGAGAACAATGTTTGATATTGTTCGTTATAATATCTCCTGTCGCTCTACAGCCACATATGGTCTATGCCATTGAAGCCCTCATGGTTTATTGGATCAAGAACAACATACACTTTGATGTAGGTTTTATCATATCATCAATCATGCAACATGCCGTTACCTACACCAATAATCCCTTTCCTTATGGCATGTTGCTCACTAAATTGTTTCGCCGTTTATCCCTAGACACTGCGCCGTCATACACACCTTCATTTTCTCCCATCAGTGAACACGTTTTAAACTTGGGACTTTAAACTTGTAGTTGTAATGTTTAATGTTTAATTACTTGTAATGTTGTAATTCTTATTTCAAGGATCTACATTGGTGAAGAATGTCCTTTTGTTGTTCAACAAAAAGAAGTCCGTTAGAGTTGGAAAATTCTAATAGTTTGAGAATTAATACAACTTGTTCTTCTTTCGGTTGCTTCCATTTAAAACTGTCAACAATGCCCAGGTCAAAGTTTAAATGAACAAATATATTACATTCTTAAAAAAGTTACAAATTTATGTTATATAAAATATTTCTACGAAGTAGTTGCCTTTGGTAGCGGTGGTAGGGGCGGCTGCCAATCAAAACGTGCCCGAAAAAATGTGTCCATCATCCTCTTCCTGTACTCCCACGCGATCTTCTTGGTGTCTTCGACTTCGAACTCCGTTGAATATATAGTACTAATAGTCAACCGCTCCATGTTGTGGCACACCCACACGCCGCAGTCGCCTAGTGAGCCACTCTACTGAGGAACATCAAATGCCAACTCAAATGGCAATTCTACGGTATCAAACATAAAGGGTCTTTTTTCAGCTTCAAAATGCTTCCAAAAGCCAATGGCTTCCAAATACGGCAATAAATGGTCACCCAGCTCTTCCATTAAACGGAGTTGATCAGCATCCTTACAAATTCTTGTAAGGCTGTCATATCCCACCACATCCCAAGTCCAAAGATCCAACACCAGCAGAATCCAGTGACTGTGAACCAGCTCAAGAACAGGGAACATTACCTACGAATGTAGACAATTTTTTGATAAGACTAATATACATTTTTAGCTATCTACTAAACGGATTGTTTACTTACTTTGTCGCACTCCCACCACGCTGGGTATGGGGCACGAGTGCCATTGGCATATCCCATCAAATACTTATAATTCGCGCCCCCCTCACCTGTGTACACCACCTCGCCACCCTTCTTCAGCTTCTTCTTCGTTTTCGCATCCCTATAGGTTTTAAACGGCTTCATGATGGTCCAACGCAAATCACGATTAAGCTGAGAGCATCGAGGCCAAGTCCTATATCTCCACCACATCAGTATGCATGCCCACCCATCAAGATGCTGCAAAATACAAATTTAAAGATCAGTAAAGCAGTAGGAAACTTGTTTTATATAAATAAACACGAATTTAAACCCTCACCGTGTTATCTAGGTCTCCGCTCTCAAAATCTCCATACAAGCAACCCCAAAACACCTTTGTTAAACACATGAAAGTCCCAACCCTGTTGGACAAACATGCAATGCGCCTCACTGCCACTCATATACAACTCGCGAACAGTGGCTGGCCTGGCAATGACTCTCGTCTCAACTGGTGCCGCTAGGGAAGGATTAGTGAGAAGACCAGTCTCCGAGTTAACTAAACTGGACACCATCTCCACCATCCCATCCTCTGTAGACTTCAACTGAACCGACTTCTTAACTGATTTCTTACGCTGATGTTTAACTAGCACATACTGAACAACAGCAACAGGAGCAACCGGGTCGACACTTGCTTTCTCCGCATTTATAACAGTATTTGCTGCCTCTACCTCCACCGCCTTAATCGGCGGAAGAACAATCGGCTACACCGGCTCAAGAACCATCGGCTCAACCGGCTCAGCTGCGGCTTTCTCCGCACTTAAAACAACTTTTGTTAACTCCACCTCCACCGGCTCGTCATCAGCTCCCAAATTAACAGGTGGTTCTTCAGGCGCCACCTCATTCACCACAGGAGGTTTCTTCATTAGTCGTTTTAATTGTGTCGGGGTATAATATGGCGACATCCTAGCCCTGCCCAATCGCCGCTCTAGAATACTACGACGCGATACTCTTGGAGCTGAGATCTTGGCAGCAGTGGCTGGTAAAGTATCTGATACATAACCCTCATCAGCGTCGTCCTGAAAATAAAACATAAAATTCAAGTTAAACAGTAACCCAGATGAGTGTCAAAACATCTTATCAATAACATGGTAATACCTGATGAGGGTCAATTACATCCAGTAACCTAGCAATCAGCGCGTCTTGAGGGTCCACCTGCTGAAGTAAAGTGGAAATCGATGCCTCATGCCTAGCAATAATGGCATCCTGACTCTCGACGCGCTCTCGTAGGGACTCCAATTCTTTGGATGAAGCACGCTGAGATGTGTGACGACGAGTGGGCTGCAACTCAACTTTATGATCAACCGTCTCGGCACGAGGTGCGATGGGTTGAGGAGTGGGCTGCACCTCAGCCTCGAGCCCGTAAAAAAATCGACAATTGTCAATCCACCATTGGCTTGAAGTCTCCAACTCAGTCAACTTCAGCGTCCTCAATGGCCGTGCGTCTTTGTCAATATCCTCCTACAGTGATAAACAAAAATTTATTTCAGCTTGATTTATATTTGAAGAAACCACCATGCAAGATGATAATTATTGAATGCACATCACTCACCGAAATAGTCAACACATCGACATATTCCTTCCAATCACTAACCCTCCTAAGTCAACGCCAGTATAATGCCAGGAATAATGGGTCCTTCCTGAATGACTCTAAGCATTTCATCATGAATGCTAGCAAGAAACCATTCAGCTTTCAATTTCCAGTGGGTAAAATTTACACCATTGAAGATTGGAATTCCCTTCCCAGCCATAGCAATAGAAGAAGTCATTTTTTAAGGAAGAAAATGTAGAGAAAATGGGTTTTGAAGATAGTTTGATAAAACTGGGTTCCTTTTGATCGTTAAAGATATAATTAATAATTAAATCTTTATTTGCTCTGATACCAGTTGTTAGTCCATAAAGGTCCCAAAACTTAGATACAGATTAAATACCAAGTATTTAATATATTAGTTTATATCTAAGTTATATCAAACAAGATAATTAATCAAGGCGGAAAACAAGATTAATTGAGTCACAGAGTATATTATGAATTAAAGTCTTATTCACAATAAATGATTTGTCTTCCAAAGAAGACGAAGTATTCAAGCACACACAGATTGCTTGAATACGATCCAAGTAGTATACTTTGATACAATTATCACTACAAACTTAACAGTAAGTGTGGTAATGCTTTTAGCCTATGCTTAAAAGTCTTGTATACAAATTTTCTTGGATTCTTGTTTGGAGTGCTTTTGAGCTGTTATTTATAGAGTTGAATGCCACTCTATATTAACCAGCTCAATTAGTTGTCCAGAAGATAATAGCTTCATCTTGGGCAACTTTGCACTCTTCCCTTTTTGCTTTTCTTGAAAATAGAAAAAGCAAAGGGTAAAAGGTTTCTTTGCTGAGAAGAAAACCTTTCTTTGATGTTTGACTTTACTCAAATATCACCTCAGCTGTATCGTGGCCTGAAGAACTTCTTTTGTACGATTGTACTTTTGTTCTTCAATCTGTGCTCTTTAGTCTGTGCTCATCAGTCTGTGATCTTCAATCTGTGATCATCAGTCTGTGATCTTCAGTCTGTGATCTTCAGTCTGTGAAGTCTTCTGTCTTCAATCTTCATTCTTCAGATGATGAATCCATAAGTCTTCAAATAGAGCATGGCCTTCGGTCTGTGAGATTTCTTCAGTCTGTGAAGCACAGACTCAGAATATTTATTCAGTCTGTGAAGCACAGACTCAGAAACACAGACTCAGGAATTTCACTAAGTTATTCCTGAATACAACTAAGTTAGATTTTGACTCCACAGATTTATAACTTGGGTTTGATCATTGTTTTTCCCAACAGTTTATAATTACATACAAAGTTACCTTAAAGGCCCACGTGAAGCCGACCAAAGTGTATTTAACGCCCGGTCTGACTACTCCGCTGACTGTTCTGTTGACTGCTCCGAGCAGTCAATGCATTCTTCAACTGCGGAAAAGTATGGTCCCAAATCCGAGAACCCCAATGGTACTTGTTGATGTTGTTGAGGTCCTCAATCATGTGCATGAAATTAGGATGCACAATCTGCAAGGGCTTCTTTCCCAAAAAGCACCTCTCAACGAGCATGATAATACATACCCGGACGACATCCTCATCGCTCATTTTGGTAACCCCGTTAAACAAGTAGGGCTGATTAAATAACATCTCTATGTGCAAAATTGAGATCTCCTTCAACAAAGCATGTGGATGAAATACCCGATCGCGTAAAGCAGGTCTCGTGCCCCGAACTTCTTTGGGAATATAATCCTTCATATCTGTCTTAAAACCAAAGCGGAATCCGGTTACTAAACAAAACTCTTTTCGCCCAAACCGTATACCATAACGGGGCGTCAGTCTAAACCATAACTCCTCGGGTTCCTCACGAGGCTTAGATAGGTTTGGACGCTCACATCGTCTCTAGAGCAAATTATGTACGTATCCAGGGTCGTTGTCTAGACACTCGACGTCTAACCAAGGCCCAAAGCATGTGCGTCTAAATATCACCTTCTGCCCGTCCGTCAACAACATGTTAATCTCCTTGATTACCGACATGTGGTTCTTCATTGTTAACGAAGCATCGAAAAAACCCTACAAATCGAACACTTACACAATTAGTACAAAAACAATTTAATAAGTTTTTTTTAGCGACACTTGTTTTATTGCTACACTTGTTCTAATGCAACACTTAGCAAGTGTCGCTATAGCGACATTTAGCTACTGTCGCTATTGGTGTCGCTATTAGTGTCGCTTATACTAAGTTTGCTGGTACAATTTCTCGATCATTGCGTATCTCTGCGTCTCGGTCATGACCGAGAAATGCAAGTCCCGATCTTTGCGTCTCGGACATGACCGAGACACGCAAAGATCGAGACTTGCATTTCTCGATCATGACCGAGACACGCAAGGACCAATCTTTGCGTCTCGGTCACGAACTCGGTTACAACCGGTGTCTCGGTCACGAGATCGGTCACAACCGGTCACAAGAAAAACACTCTCGGTCACAAACTAACGAACCGGTTTAACAGTGGTATTAATCAAATCTCAACAACAAACTAACCTCAAACACACATACAAAACGATAACAAATTGAAAAACCAACTATTTAATTCATAAAATACAAAAAAAATCATGCACCCCAACTGCTCGATGAAATGTCAACTATAATTTTGTGAAAATTCACGATAAATCGAAGTTTAAATGGGTTTATACCTCATAACTAGACAGCTTTCGATAATTGCGTTCGAGATTTGCGTGCTTCCTTTTCGATTTGAACTTGCGAACGACTAGCGAACTTCGGGTTTGTGTGCTTCCTCGGGATCGAGCGAACTTTTTAAACTTTGCCGTTTGCGTGCCGAGATCTTTTTTTTGTTTATATAACCTAAAATTTACGGGGTTGGGCCCAAATTTTCGGGTTGCAACTGGGTCACCCGGACGCATAACCGGGACGCAAAATCGCATTCCCGGACGCAAAATCGCATTCCCGGACGCAAATCCTCGTAGCCGGACGCGTAACTGAGAAATGCAAGTCGGTGACCGAGAAATGCAAGTCGGTAACCGGGACGCAAAACCTGGGACGCAAATTGCGACAATCTTTGTGTGACTAAAAACAAAAAAATGCGATTTTGGGTCCCGGTTATGCGTCCGGGTGGGGTAAAAACGCAATTTTTTTTAAAAAAGGGCAAACTTTATAAAAGTTTTTGAAAAAGGGTATTTTGTTTAATTTCCCTTATTTAACTATGGGTATTTCTTTTCTTTTCTTTATGGCAAAAAACTAAAATTATATTAAAACACATCCCAATCAACATAAGTTGACGGAGACAAAGAGATACAACATTACACAATAAAAATTCCGTACCTATAGGCCTACATACTAAAACTTCAACTAAGGATAAAAATTAAGACAAGACAACAAAACTTTCAGCTAACAAAACTCGAAACTCCAAACAAGAATCACCTCCTAGAAAACCAAATGAACAAATGCAAACTTCTTAACCTTCCAAGAGAGCTTCGGATGAACGGATCAATCTTTGTGTGACTAAAAACCATGAAGAAGAATGATTATACGGTAGACAAGCAATAAAATATGAAACCATGTATCACAACTTTTTTTTGATGTGTAGAACCTAAACCGTGAATCTTTTAGAATAATTGTTCACAACTCACTTTTTTTAAAGGCGACTTGTCCGTTTGAGTCAAACTTTGAATAAAATAATCAAAAGTAGACAGTTCATTCTCTCGCTTCTTCATATTTAATAAGTTTTCCTATGACTTTAGATGGTTTAACAAAAACTTGTGTTGACGGATTTTCATCACCCGATATATCATTCAAACCTTTGGGATTTTCCTTTTATGACTCTAGTATTAGAGTGGATCATTTGGAATTCTTCTTTCTTTCTTGTTAGTTTTGGAAGGATTACCATCATCGACAATATTATCATCAGCCTTCCCTGTCATTAGAATGCGTACAAGATAAAAAAAATGGTAAAAGCTTAAACATGATTATAAATAAATTGATGTTAAGTAATAAACAAAAGAAAAATGAATTGGCAAGCACAACTTTATTATGTCTTTATTGGCAAGGAATTTCAAGTAAATATCCAATAGCATGATTTTGAAGCATCAAACAAGGCATGATTTCATCAGCTTAATTCTTGGAGATTATTTTAAGGCTATGGACTTGGTTACTAATTTACGTGTTTTGGTTTGGCATCAACTTTCGACTGCATTGGAATTTTTTTTAGCTCTAATTACAACTCAAAGTCGATCTATTATTTGTATTCATTCACTTTGTTTTTTTTCATTGTGTGTATCAAAATTTTTAGTTACATCTATCGTACGTATTCAACTTTTAAAACTTATAATACCTTACGTGACATCGTTTTTTGATGACGTGATATTAACGTGTCAACCTATATGACCACGTCTTAATGGGTACTGCATGGAAAAGTCACTTGATACATACAATAACAAATCAATTGGGTTTAGCTCAATTGGTAACGCTACCGCAATGCCCAGACCCCACGTGTATGACCGACATGTCATGAGTTTGAATCCGTACCTCAGCATATGTGGGTAATTTGTGAGCAGATGATTTGCCCCACGTTGATTTCCTTGCGGGTGGGGTGGACGAGTATCATTGAAATATGGATGGGGTTAGGGGTACCTACAAATTAACTATTCATTCGCAATAAATGATAATCAAACGTAAAAAAACATATTTTTACCAAGAAATATTAATCAAAACCGATGTTATACCTACTAATATTCATTGATAAACTACTTCTTACAACTCGTAATATCATATGATGAATATTAAGATAATTTTCTAACATTCATTTTTAGTGAATGTTAACCGAAGTGGATATTATCAGTTTCTTTGATAATTATTCGTTAACATTCGTCCACAATGAATGATAATCAAAACGTATAAAAACATATTTTTACCAATAAATATTAATCAAAACCACTGTTATAACTACTAATAATGATCAATAAACTATTTTTTATAACCTATAATATCATATGATGAATATTAAGGGAATTCGCTAACATTCATCGTTGATGAATGTGTAGCTTCTCGCTTCTCCAGAAAATAGTGCTTCCCTCTGGATCCGGATCCTATATATATATATAAAGAATGAGAAAACCAATAGGATTTCTCAATTTTCTTTAAAATCCAATTTTCACTCGTATCTTTAAAATCAAATATCTCACAAACGACATGACTAAAAAATATAAAAATTACATATTCGAAATCAACATCTTTTTCTCTTTGATTAAAGATCTCACAAGCTATACTTTCGACAAATTTGTTTTTCTTCATTTTTGTTGTGTCGTAGAAAATGTGACTTACATAATCACATGCGATTTTATGTATAATCACATGTGATTTATGAGTAAATATAACATCGGTACATGACTATTCATCAATGGTGGATGTAAACTCATACATGATTACAACTTATTATTCATTCACATAAACAAATATAAATAAGATTTTAAGAATTGCATTCGTTTGCGGTCAAACTCACATGTGATTATTGATTTGAGGTTTAATAACATTTGTTTTACAAATGAAGTATGTGATAATAACTGATAATTCACATGTGATTTCACCTTTATATTTATTTACATCTATAATTATAGAAAATTATTGCAATCCGTATTTATTTACACATTAATCACACGTGATTACTAATTTAATGTCTAATCACATGTGATTACAACTAATTTTTTCTCCGTAGGTTTATTAAATTATCAAATAAATTATTATTATGTGATTTTAAACTTATCATTTGTAAATTTGATTATTCACATGTGATTATTGCTAGTGATTTAAATCTTATAATTTGATTGTAATATGTGATAATTTGATTGTAATATGTGATAATTTGATTGTAATATAATCACATGTGATTTAACATAGGAATTTCAAATATCTATTAGAACATGGAAAAAAAAAAGTTTGTCAGAAGTATGTCATGTGAAATCTCTAATTAAAGATAAAAAAACGATGATTTCAAATGTGTAATTTTTATAATTTATAGATATACGGTTTGTGAGATATTTAGTTTTTAAAGAAAAATGTGGAAATTGGTAATTAAACGAATCATTCCTATTGGTTGCTCCATTCTTCATTTTTTGTCATTCTTTATTGAACTTTCTTATATATATATATAGTTTTAGGTTCAAATGAGAACCATAAAAGGTAAAGAACTGTGAGAACTTTTAAACTACATTGTTTTTATACATGTAAACGCAACAAATTACATAGAAATGTTATTTAATGTTCATACTATTGACAAACAAAAGTTAAAAAATAACAAAATACATGTTAAACTATAAAATATATGAAGTGTTCACACTTCACATGTGCGCATATCAAATGTGCACATGTGAACAAAAAATATAAATTTGATTTTAAAGCTTATTTTGATGTTTTCTCGAACTATTTTACTTTTAACCTTAATCTACATCAATGTTTACATGTGATTGAATCGTTAAACATGTTAAAATTCCTATAATTTAAAAGTTCTCGCTGTTCTGTATCGTTTTGTGGTTCTCATTTGAACCTTTGGCTATATAAGGGAAGATTTAAACGAGAATCGTTATAAAGTTGAAAACTTGTAAGAATCACAAGAATACATAATTGTTCACATGTGATTAACTTTCATTGATATACATAATCAAACCATACTGTAAACCTAACAACATATAACAATTCGTGTTGTTAGCTTTCGTTTTGTAACAACCACCAAAAATATCAGGTTAATACTTAACTTAATTTCCACCTAAAACTAGACCTGACCTTCTTAAGAATTTTAGTTAATACTGCTAATCAAAAGTTAATAATAATAGTCGTAGTTAATACTGTTGGTTAGAAGTTTATACTCCTTACCGGGTTAATACTGCCAGTACAAAGTCCAGTTAATATGGCCAGTACAAAGTTAAGTTAATACTGCTGGTACAATTCCTAAGTTAATACTGTTAGAGCAATTCTTCAGTTAATACTGCCAGTACAAAGTTAAGTTAATACTGCTCTCATTGTTTCTACTGCTTGTGTTACCACTGCTAGTTTAGTTTCTACTGCTAGTGAGTTTCTACTGCTCTCATTGTTTCTACTGCTTGTGTTACCACTGCTAGTTCAGTTTCTACTGCTAGTGAGTTTCTACTGGTAGTCGAGTTACTACTGCTCTCATTGTTTCTACTGCTTATGTTACCACTGCTAGTTCAGTTTCTACTGCTAGTGAGTTTCTACTGGTAGTCGAGTTACTACTGCTCTCATTGTTTCTACTGCTTGTGTTATCACTGCTAGTTCAGTTTCTCTGCTAGTGAGTTTCTACTGGTAGTCGAGTTACTACTGCTCTCATTGTTTCTACTGCTTGTGTTACCACTGCTAGTTCAGTTTCTACTGCTAGTGACTTTCTACTGGTAGTCGAGTTACTACTGCTCTCATTGTTTCTACTGCTTGTGTTACTACTGCTAGTTCAGTTTCTACTGCTAGACCCAAAGTTTATACAGTTAGCACATTAATGTCACGAACAAATCATGAAGTACTTAGTGTCAATCTATTTTTAGTGATATGCTTAAACAATTTTAAGACCAACCAAGTGTTACTCACACACACAGTAAACCCTCCTGCCCAATTTAAATACTTTCTAAGTAGTTTAAAATGATAAGTAACCATTCATATTCTGTAAAAGGAACATTAATATTTGAAATAGAGATACCTGTGCACGCAAAAAGGGTTATGATTACCTCTTTTCCCTCAAAAATCGGCCAGCAAACCTATTTCCCATAAACCAAATCAGTTAACTTACACTTCCCATAAAATCACCTCCACCTTCACCCAATCAAAATCCCGGATAGTAAACTTAAACACTCCATCTCTTATTCTTTTTGTTAACCTCAGCAGAAATCATACATTCACACTCAAAACACTTTCATCTACTTTCTCTCAAACCCTCTCAACACTAGCACGATTTTAAAAAGAATACCCAGTTTATTCATCATCTTCATCCAGTACCAGCCACTCCGGGAACCCTGCTCAATCTGTGGAAAGAACTTCATCACCCCAAAACCCTACACTCCTGGTCGAAGAGGTAATCATAAAGTGCAAGAATGTTTACATTCTATTCTGCACAACCCATTTATTTTATTTCTTACTACTGTTACATTTTCTTGATAATATGTGTGCATTAGGGTTTTTGTACCAGAAATATTAATAAGTTTTATAAATAAAAACACACTTAAGGTTTGTTCAAGTCATTTACAGACGGATTTTTATCTCATGATATGCACTTTTGGTAAAGTAAGAGAGTTGGACAACTTTCTGTCCAGATTCTTAGGCCAACTTTGGAAGGCTGTAACTCCATGAATACTTCACCAAAAGTGATGAGTTTCTTCTAAAGCTTACCTCTATATGTTATCTTCCAAACCCAATTGATTTCATGCAAAAACAGTAAGAATTGGGTCTTCAAATACGGGTTGAATGACAAAGAAGGGAGGCTGTCGTGCAGTGGCAGTTTTCCCTCTCCTAACTTTGGACAACCGTATCCCCATCTATTCTTCATAAAAATGATGACTCTAAACTGGGAATAACTTGCTTTCTAAATCTTTCACACAAAACCTAAATCATACACCAATGACCTAGTATTCTGAGGTGTATCAAGAGATGCCCAGAAACTGTTAAAGCTTTGCTAAAAAAAGGCACAAAACCAACTACAAAACCTGGGCAGATTCATTATTTAAAACAGTGGGTAACTAATTTGTACAAACTATTATATTAAAGCATATCACTAGACATTAATGGACACTTTATTACTGGACTAGGTTTCGGTTAGAGAATCACTTCAGTTTACAACATTCTCACAAGCTTTACCCGTAAACCCAGCTCATCAGGTGAGTTCATTGTCCCCTCTTTCTGATTTCTATTTTTGGGGCTGAAAGCATGCAATTACTTTAAACTTTTGGTTGAACTTTTACGTACTATCAACTGCTTTTGAACTGTTTTTTTTACGCAAACTATGGTATGTCAACATGTTAAGTTTGGGTTTTTCTCATACTCAAAGTCCCCTGCAACTTATTCACTACTAATTAACTCGTAGCGACGAGCCGTAGATATTATGGGTAGCATGCTATTTAGGGTAGGACCATCTCTCACTCACACTTCAACGTGGGTGCATAATATCGCCTTTTACTCATGTTTGTTGAAGAACATGGAGCACTTATATTTTGGGGCACGTTCGGTCGGATAATCGGATTAGTAGTGGTCTCAAGGCTTATACATTTATCTCTCTATTACCACATTTTTATTTACAGCAACTTTATCAACCAAATGCTTGTTATAATTGTCCCGATTGGACAAACACAGGGATGATAGCGTCCCCGAATCGGACGGCTATACCCATACTTATGTCTACGATTGGACACACTATTGGTTTAATTGTTTCAAACCTTGAACTCACCAACTATGGCCATAGTTGACCTTTTTGTTTTGGCATGCTTTTCAGGAGAACGTCGGTAAGCACGGATTATATGTGGGCTAATGCATGGGATTATGTCGACTAAGCCATTTAAACGGACTTTGAACTAAATCTTTGTAATATATTTGTAGTAATGCCGTGTACACTGAACAATTTGATGTATTTTAATGCCTCCAAGGCTCTTTCATCTTAATTTAAATGGTATGGTTGATATATCCTTGTGTTGTGAAATCATTAGCTGTGACACCTCGTGTTTCCGCTTTAGCGGGGTGTGACACGTTTGAATGTAAACTCTACCTTATCTACCAAGAAAAAAAATAGGTATACGGAAAAGGAGAAAAGTTCAATGTAGAATACTAAAAAAATGTAGAATGAAGGAACCAATAGGATTGCTCCATTCCAATTTCTCATTTCCACATTTTTTTCTAAATCTAAATATTTCACAAATCGTATATCCATAAATTATAAAAATTACACCGTTAAAATCAACGTCTTTTTATCTTTAATTAGAGATCTCACATGACATACTTTCGATGAACTTTTTTTTTCATTTTCTAATGGGTATATGAAATTCGTAACAATAAATCACATGTGATTTAACACTCACATGTTAATATATTTACAATCAAATTATAAGTTTTAAATCACTAGCTATAATCACATTTGAATAATCAAAGTTACAAATTATAAGTTTAAAATCACATAAAATTAATTTTTTGACAATTTAATAAACCATCAGAAAAAAATTTAGTTATAATCAGATGTGATTAAACATTAAATTAGTAATCACATTTGAGTAAAAATATGAATTTTAAATAATTATTTATAATTATACATGTAAATAAAAATAAATGTGAAATCACATGTGAATTATCAGTTATTATCACATAATTCATTTAAAAAACACACGTGATTAAACCTCAAATCAATAATCACATGTGATTTTGACCGTAAACGAATGCAATTCCTAAAATCTTATTTATATTTGTTTATATGAATGAATAATAAGTTGTAATCATGTGTGAGTTAACATTCACAATTGATGAATAGTCGTGTACAAGTTATATTTACTCATAAATTACACGTAATTATATATAAAATCACATGTGATTATATAAGTCACATTTTTTACGACCCAATAAAAAGAAAAAAAAATTTGTCGAAAGTATAGGTTGTGGGATCTCTAATTGAAGAGAAAAAGACGCTGATTTTGAATATGTAATTTCTATAATATTTGGTCATGCTGTTTCTGAGATATTTGATTTAAAGATACGAGTGAATATTGAGTTTTAAAAGAAATGGAGCAATCCTAGTGAACCCACCCTTATGGAAAAAGTGACTTAAATTGAACCATGTATATTCTAGCTAAACATGAAGTAATAGTTACAATATTATTTTTTGATAAACATGTATCGATTATGGGTACATTATAACTTCTTAGAGTGAGTTTCAAATGAGAATGGAAATTTTTGTGAGAATTGAGGATATACATGGTATCACATTATAACTTGTTGGTAACACATGTGTTACTCGTTGGTATCACATGTGTTACTCGTTTACAAAACCCAACGAAAACGGAAAAAAAGTTGCCGAACGTATACCTTGTGAGATCTCTAATCAAAGAGAAAAAACGTTGATTTTTATGGTGCAATTTTTATGATTTTTCGACTTACCGTTTGAGAGATATTTAATTTTAAAAACGTGGGGGAAAATGAGTTTTATGACACATGTTGCGTTCTTATTAGTTCTTCCATTCTCACGAAAAATTATGTACTCGTTTGAACAACCCTCTAATTTCTTAATACACAATTTTCATATATTGTTTATGAAATTTCTTAATACACAATTTTCATATATTGTTTATGAAAAGTGATAATGCAACCATCACTACTCCTACTTAAGTGTGAGAAATGAAAGCTATATTTGTCGTTGACTTAATGACTAAATACTAAAAATGCTTTTCTTTTAGTCACTTGAGACCGTTCGTTTTTTAAATATTTAGACATTCAACGCATAAAAAAATATCAATTAATTACAGATAACTTATTTAGAACATACATTTACATATCCAGACATATAGTATATTTATTCCGAACTTAATAAGGATAAAAACAAACGGGGCCAAATGAGTACAAATAATTCAATATATATTATCGACTGTCGATATTCACTATAGACCCTACCTCACCAAACGTTGCATTCCAAAATTACGATTCACAAAGTAGCTACTTTTAAAATTCTTCAGAACTTTGAGCTTCTGTTGGATTGGTGCACCAACCACTACATGATATTTTGAAGTCTTTTAGTCTATTTGATAGCTGAAAAATGGAAGTACTCGAGTTTCAGTGCATAAATCGATTTGTTTTATTTTACAAAAACAAGTATTCACACACAACCGTTAATATGTGTTCCCCAAATAATGTATGTCGTGATCAATATAACCGCTTGTCGTAACATCCTTTGATGACCTAAAAAAAGTGACACTGCCACCGTATTAGTCGTATTGGATAAACTCCTCAACCAATTTGAAACTTCCCGTGCTCCACCACTTAAAAATCTTACCCCATCCCACTTCTACTCATTTACATCTCAACATACGATAATCAGTTGAACTATCCACGTAACGATTTCCGACCCTTTCCTAGACCACCCCCAATAGGGGCGGAGCCAGAATTTGAAGATAGGGGGGGCTTACTCGATAATTATATTTCAACAACAAAAATTTATACGCACATCGTAACAAAGTCATATTGTTAAGAAGAGACCTGAACAACAATAACCATCAAAGAATAATAGATAGTAACAATTCGTACACGAAAAGAAAATCTATAAAGAATAATCAATTCATTATTGAGGTACTTATACATCAAATAATGAGAATAAACGTTTTAAGTAAATGAAAGTGTTAAAGAAAAATAACATAGTTCAATTAGGGAGACTTGATAAAAACTAATGGACCTCGACTAAGAAATTTATTGCAATTGGGCTAGTTGGGGGAGGTTGGGCCACCCTCTGCTCCCCTAGAGCCTATTAGCTCCGCTATTGACCCCCAAGATACCTAGAGAGATGTTCGAACCGAGACCTCTTCTTAAAAATCAAAACCTATATAAAAATGAATGAACATGTGACTCACTGTCTCACTCTAATCCCCGAGAAATGCCACTCCACGATATGGGTCTAAAACCCAAAAGAATTGTTAGCTGGGTTGAAACATACACCTAACCCAAACACGAAAAGAGATGAAGCTTTTAAAAAGACCTGCTAGATCTCTTTGCTTAACCAAATGAAGTTGCACCGGATTGCATATTTTCCTTTTTCAGTTGTCTTTATTATAAAAGAAGTGGTTCGAGACGTACAGAAACAATAATTATTATTCAACATGGTCTTGTAAAGCTTACATATTTATTTACAGAAAATGTGGATGAAAAGTAATTAAACATGTAAATAAAAAGGTGGGCAGTTTTTAGTAAGTCCATTTACCCATGGTTGCTTTTTTTTTTTTTTTGGCTTTCAGTTGGAACCCAAGTAATTACGGCCAACCGCACGTTCAGCTCTTGTCATCCGAGGCTGGCTTGCTGGCCCCCAAGCTCTTTCAGAAGCTCGACTGGCTGCATCTGCTATACTGCTGGCATCGTCTGCTTTTCGGCTGGCATCATCTGCTTTTCGACTGGCTGCATCTGCTTGTTTACTGGCTGCATCTGCTGTTCTATTGGCTTTTGCTGCTTCTCGTTTAGCTACTTCTGCTTCTGATTTAACTATATCATACATCATCCATCCCACAAAATTATAAACATTAGAAGTTATACATATTATTAATTAGCTTGTATCAGGCATATATATAACAAATCTTGTCGAACTAAAATATCATTACCGGAATCCACTTTAGCTCCAGCAACTCTAGA
Organism: Gnaphalium uliginosum; assembly: GCA_963930675.1. Classification (NCBI taxonomy): domain Eukaryota; kingdom Viridiplantae; phylum Streptophyta; class Magnoliopsida; order Asterales; family Asteraceae; genus Gnaphalium; species Gnaphalium uliginosum. The sequence continues at coordinate 53,037,038 of OZ005680.1, read as the reverse complement.
AGATACTATTGCACTTCCAAATGCTATTATAAGTGCGCTTATAGAATTGCCAATCACAGTTACTACGATGGGTGTAAAAATTTCATCACGATTATGATGATCAGAACTATTTTTATTGTTACCTGCATTCATGGAAACATTCTATCTCAATATATATATGATTTAATTTGACATCTAATAACTAATGACAAGAACTTACCATGGCCAGCATAGCGAATATAACATTTTCCTAAGTACATATCAGCCCAACTCGAGTTTTCACACTCTGACTTCAGCTGTTCACTCGTCTCTGAAAGACAATCTTGACAATCGCTTACACTCAAATCTTGTATGCATTGTGCCACACCATGTATACTCCCAAAATTACCCTTACGAAAGTATTGTCCATTTCCAGAGATTAGATCTGTTAGAGTAGTATCTATACTATTCAAAACATCTGAATTATAACCAATAGGGCCACACTTTTTTAACACCTCTGTCTTGTTCTCAACCCCAAAAAATGATGCATTATCATATTTCACAGAACATCCTTCTAACTGTATTGTTCCACCTACTGACACGGGACAAATTGTCTTGAGTTGACTTACAGAGTTGGCCACACAATCTTTGCATTGGGAGTTAAGGTCCCCTTGACATTGGAAGAGGCCATAAACGACGTTCTCTTTTGAGTTTTCAGGAAGGGAAACTTCAAATGTGTTGAAGTTGGTGACGGAGGCTGAGTCAACTATGGAAGTGAATAGAGAGTTAACATTCAACTGGTAGGGTGTTGTTAAGGCAAAGTTAAATTGAGAGCATTCGACATAGATATTAAAGTTTGCGCTAGAAACCGACGAGACCAAGAACATGAAAGAAAATATGATGAATGAAGCCTGTTGTTGTATCATCTTTAGACCAAACATATGATTCAAAACTTAATTTTGGTTATCTAAGTGACATATGAGGTATAAAGATATATACCCATACACATATCACATCAGTGGTCAATATTCTTTGAAAACAACATTATATATCAAACATATCGTCGAATTTGCTGGGAAATTATTGATATCGACTGACCTTCACCTTTTTGCTTTATATAAAAAAAAAAATTTAACTCAAACATTTTGATCTCAACAACCCCCTTCTTCCAGCTGCTACAATTTTTAATATTATTTTTCCATTCAAGAATTAATACTAAAAGCTCTAAGAGCTGTCAATAAACTAATTAAGTTTACATAGATAAAATACAGTATAGATTTTTATTCATTGAACATGATTGTTTCATAAAATCAAAACACATTTTGTATGTCTAGTAAAAATAGTAACCAACTGTTACAACCAGTAACTCTCAATTTCATGATTTCAATTCTTGAGATAACTTACTAAATTTTATCTATTTAGAGCACCTGTAGTGGCCTGTTTTGGAACCCATTCTCGAACCACGACGGACCACTACAGGTGACATGTTGTAGCGTGAGTCGTGCCGAGGAAGACAAAGCCTGAGTGTGGTGGTGGTCCCCACACCTGGCCTCTTTTTTAATCTTTCTTTGTGTTTGAAGTTTTGCAGCACAAAGGGGAAGGAGAATGCGGAAACAGATCTCAGGTTGTCTTTCAAAGAAAGAAGCATAAACTTAAGAAAAGTTTTGTCTATATAGAAGTGTAATTTTTAATATATAAATTTTGTTAACTTTTATCAACAAAATGTCATTTTTAATTTTGTTAATGTACTAGTTTTATGAAATTTAATAATTTTTATTTTATCATGTTATATGAAAAAAAAAGGACACTAATGAATGTTATAAGACAAGACACAGCTTGCAGGAACGGTGTATATTTTTCAAACCAAAACAAATGCAACACATACTGTAACGAGAAAGTATCACTTACACATGTCATCGGAAGATTTTGTGGTTCTTGAGGCATGTCATCAAGAAACCTATTTGAGTTTCCTTGTGTCGTGATCTTAGCAAGAATATCCACATTTGTCTCTATCGAAGAAACACGTGAAACCGTAAGTTGCCTTTTAGTAATCCCATCAATAGCAGATGTTGTCAAACCTATTTTCGTGTCTTTTTTAGCCCTCAGATTTGGAATTTCACCAGGACAAGGAATAGGCGAAAAGTCCATTGATTCCTCCTCATTTTGCAGCAGCAACTTATCAAGATATACATCCAAGTAGTTGGTTTCTGTCTTTTGAAGTTCATCACTATCCATTTCAATGGTTACTTTCAATACAGCTTTTAGATGTGTATCCTTCATCATCTAAGTTCTGATAAAATGTTCTAGTCTAAAGACTCTTGCTTTACTAAGAGTAGCAGATTACACATGTGTAAGGCCCTGCTCCACATTAACAAGTCGGGGGTGGTTAGGTAATTTTACATTTATCCTTCATCTGATGTCAGTTTAGCCAAGGCTGCATCAAATTCATCTAGATAATCGTGATTGCCATCTATGCTCTCGAACACCTATAGAGAAAGATAATTGTGTGCTTCGAAAGTTGACAAATTTTACCTTCATTTGGATGAAGTTCAGTAATGACCTCTATATAATACCAGACAGCATCATATGGTTCAAGTCTTTCCCACCTATTTAGATGTGTTTCGATATGCGATTACAAATTGATTATTAAGGTATGAACAATCAGAATCAAATGATTAAACATCCAAATTTTCTCAAGTTAGATTATTTCACATATATCAGTTTTTCTATAATCTAACCAACTATTTAGCCATTATCACAGTCACAAAATCATAATACTAAATCAGTTTCAGCCAAACACTACAAGCAGATTAAATTATAGAATTAAACCCTAACCAAACACTAGTCTTCAAGTGACTAAAAAAAACGAACCACCAGAAAAGAAAATAATAACAAAAAATAACTATAAAACCTAAAGAAATCAATCAACCATACAATTGAAATAACTTAACAACATCAATTTCCATATTAGAAAAAGTGTGGATTACTTACATTTTCGAAAATTCGAAAGCTTGAGTGGATCCCAGTGAGCAAAATGACCAGATGATTGATACCCAGAAGCTGAAACCGTGATATCAACAAACCTTTTTATCAATTTTATCAGATCTTCTACTGAAATCTCTGGGCACCAACCACCCATAGCTATTTTCCCGCCCTTTTTACAAAAACCAATATTTTAACATATGTTACATATGTATGTATGTATGTACTTATTTTTCATTTATTTTTTGGAACAAATATTTGGTCTTTGCAATATTATACTAGGAAGTAGGAATGACAAACCTACTGCATATATGACAGTCACACCAATTATATGCGCATAAAAATTCCTTGGCCCTGCTCCAGAGTTATTTTTTGGAGAGGAGAGTAAAAGCGGAAAGAATGAGAAATAGTCTTTTTGGTGGGGAGAAGAGAAGAGAAGCATTATACTCCTCTCAACATTGACAAAACAGAAACCGACGGGCCACGTTAGCGCTACGTCAGTTTTTTCACAAAACTGACAGAAACTGATAGGCCCCTGATATCAGTGCTCCGTCAGTTTTTTTTTCAGGGACCCACAAGTAATAAATTAAATATTTATAACACAATAATTAAAATAAAACACATTTCATTAAAATAAAAAACATTACAATTAAATAAAAAAAACATTAAAATAATTTTAAAAAAACATTACATTAATTGAAAAAAAAAAGACGATTACACTAATTAACGGCTACGAAAATTTAGTGGGAGTTGCGAAATGTAATCGATTAGAGCATTGCGAAGTTGGTGATGAACGTTCACCCATTGCTTCACAATCTCTAGGAAAATATCGTCGGGGTGCTCGTGGTATCGGGATCAGAATATCCTCTCCGTCGGACGAATCAGAGTCTATCGAGTTAATATTATCGATAGCAGCCATCGGATCGAAAACCACCGTGATAGATTGCAAATCTTCAAGATCGGAATCGGAAGACATGGTGGAAGGATTGTATAAATATAGATGTGATAGTGAAAAAGTGTGTGAATTCTTTGGAAATGAGAGTGTGTATTTATAGAGTAAAAATGGGAAGTTTAAAAAAAAAACTAAAAAAAGCAACGACTATTTTTCGAGAAAAAAAAACCAACGGCTATTTTTCAAAATTTTTTTTCTTTCCTATTCGCGCGTCCGGGCCCCACGAAAACAAACCGACCCATCGTCGGATAACCGAAGGTTAAAATCGACGGACCGAACCGACGGGCTCATGACATTGGTGTCGATTCCGTCGGTTTCAACCGACGTTTCCGACGGCTTCCGTTGGGAGCGACCTTAGGATGACTTAAACATCTTTTCCCTCTAAATTTTCTCTCCAATATTGAGAAGATTTAGAAGGAGAGAAGATTATTAAAGCTATAAGTCACTTCCTTCCATTTCTCTTCAACTCGAGAACACGAAACGGGTAAATTTTAGTTCTTTTCTTTCCAACTCGGGAATGCACACCTATTTTTCTATCTTATTTTCATTTCTATCCTTTTATATTCTTTTCTCTTGACTAAATTCTATAAATTGATTCATTTATATACTTGTGTGTTATATATAAGGGGAAAATTGTGTAAGTGAGATTTGAGACATATAGTTGGATAAAAATCTTCTATGTTTTGCAGGAATACAGATAGATATAACTTTGAAATGAAAGTTTTGTTTTCATCAAAGCACCCATTCCCATTCTCAAGGTTATTTGAGATTGCTTATTTGTAAGTATTTTTCTGCTTAAAACATAAGTTAGTGAGTCGGTCCTTAATATTAAGTTAATAAATAAGCCGATATGTAGTCTTCTAAAGAGTGTTTGTTTCTGTTTATGTGTTGATAAGTAGTTGAAATAAGCAATCCCAAACACCCCCGATGCTGCAAGAATGACAATCACTACAATGATCAAGTAGACCATTAGAAGCACTAAACAGAACTACCAAGGATCAGTGATGGTAAGTAGACAAGCGCTTATCAATTCTGGGATGGAACAATTCACCATCTCACACTTAGAATTTGTCCTGATTTATGATTTTACATAAGTTCGACATCTCACTCCGTTTCTTCAAAACAGTGTTTACAACCCTTACATTGAAAAGGTTTAGGATCACATTAATAAACCACCCGACCTGACCAACCTATTTTGTCATCTTTATTATAGTTGATGTGTAGCCACTTGATTATTTACAAGAATCCACAAACTTTTCCAGAGGAATGAATACACATCAAACCATGCAAGTCCTAAAAGCATATTGCATCGTGTAAGATAGTGGTGGAGGTATGGAAATATGCAAAGGGGACCCAAGTTTAACTGATTTTCACTAGCTACAAGCCTGTAACTTTGGGGTCAATACTTAGGTGCGTAGCTCAGTTAGTTTTGAAGGGGAAAATTTTGCAAGAAAATGGTGATATGTCCCAATATGGATAGACACTCTATTTAACAGGTCGTTGAGTCGTTTTAGAGCTATGTTCTGTTCAACATTGTCTTCCACATACGTCCCCTTGATTATCAAAGCTTTTCAAGATACTGTATGATGTAAAAGCGCAACACGTCTATTAAATCCTACATATCCAATAGTTCAATCATTCATATTAGGAAAAATAAACATCTGGGGTTAAACAAAGTAATGCAAGTTTGCAGGCTGCACAAGCCATAATAAATACTACAAATTGATCACAACTAAAGTACAAAAATTAATTGGTCCACATATATAAATAAATGAAAATCAATGCAGGGGTGTGTTTAAGAAGTCTTTGCATTTTATTTTTTTTTCATTTTTCATCAATTACGCAGCCTATTTTGAACCAAATGTACCTTCACCAAGAAATGTGATTTCTCTCAAAGCATTTAATTTAACTACTCAATTATTGGGTTCTTTTCTTTCGCTATCTACCGTAAATGTGGTCGGAACTCGGGAGCCCATTTTAGAGTAGAACCAATTGACAAGAAATGTATTTTTTTAAGATATAAAATCTGAGAATGCGGAGATAAAGAATCTTTTTTGCCTCATATACACACAAATTAAACAGGATATTCCCGGAAAAATAGATCGACGAGAGTGGGATTTGAACCCACACCTTTTCGGATAAACTAATTTTTCTTACAAAATGACCGAAAAGATATAGGGGTTAGTGTCTGAGTTTGCATAAAGCAGTACATAATTGATTGATGACGTATGATTCCAAACATCGCTTCTAGACAATCAAAATCAAACCAAAAATAGTATCAAAATCAATGAATAAGTCACTCACTTTGATTTCTATAATTGTCATCCCTGAGTAAATGCCGTTCAACAACTCAAGAAGTCTAAAGCCACGATAATTATTAAGATTTAACTAGCACCAATTATTTAAAGAGTCAAGTGTATCAAACTTACGGTATAATAATATGTATCAGATCTATTATAACTAGCTAGTAAAATAGTAAACCGATGACGTGATAGTTGAATTTTTTTTTTTTTTTTTTTTGAGATGATGTGACAAATGATGTGCATAACGACTTATATGGTTGACACGTCAAAAAGAATTACCGGTTGAAACTGATTCAATAAATATAATTGAAGTCGAGAAAGTTACATAGACACAATAGAAATTCAACAATAATTGGATACATAACCCTTATTTGAACCAAACACCAAAAAAGAAGATTAAGAAAATCTACTACATCTTTTTCTCAACCAAATGGGAGAGTTGTCACAAGACCACTCCCAACAGTTGCTTCTTTAGTTTTTTCAGCTTAACGTCACGTCAGCACAATCAAAACTGATGAAAGACTGACTAAATACTGACAAAAGTCATTTCTTCAGTTTCATTTGTGGGACCCACTGACTATTAATTTAATTTTTTAAACACAAATTAAATAAAAACTCTTTCATTAAAATAAAAAATATTACATTAATTAAAAAAACATTACAATAATAATAAAAAAAACACTACGATAATGAAAATAACGAATTTATTCGCTGTCGGAGAACCTACTTTGTCCCGTATCCTTTCCGAACATCGTTTTGAAATCTCCTTGATACTTCTTTATTACATTTTTCCTATTTTCTTCGAACATTGCAATTTCGTGTTATCCCCAGTGTGACGGTATAGGCCGTTGGATAAATTTCCACTGTTTTAACACCATCTTTTGTTTATCAAACTTCATTTTTTGTTGCTTCGCTTCTTATATAGTTTTTAGAGTTTTTTGTTGAATTCTTGCCGATTCCAAAATGGCCTCACGGGTCGTGTCGCTTGAATTTCTTGAAGATGTTGCATCCGAAGAACCCGAACTTCGTTGACTTTTCCGACTTGTTTCACGACCGGGTGGACGACAAAGCTGGTCGTTTTGGAATAGCCGTTGCATATTAGTCGCAAGGTCGGCGGGGTTCGGACTATCGTCGGTTTCGTCCTCGGCTAGATTTATTGGAACGTCATCTTTTTGGAACGCGTGTTTATTGTACGTAATTCCGTGATCGGCATAGAACTTGGGGACATCTTTGACTACGTGGAACGCAACCTCGTAAATAAAGTTCCTTTCCACTTGTTGCTTGAAGTGTTCTTTTGCCACCCTAATAACGTTCTCGTCTTGATACCCGCTTGGCCGAGGCACGTTGTACTTTTTGTTGATACCGATAAAATTTTTTGTGTCGGTTCTAACTTTGTCTCATTTGCCGGTTATTTGACTTTTTGTGCGTTTAACATCAACTAACCGATTGTAGTCTTCGACTATTTTGTTCCAAAATTGCGAATCGGCTTGTGAATTTCCTTCGATATGATTTTGTGAATTGTCGACCCATCGCTCGGCCAATGTTTTAACTTCATAGTCCATCCACTTAGTTTGTGCTCGCTTTTTTTTACTTTTACCCTTGACATCAATCTCGTGCTCGGCTTCGTCTTCGGATACTACGGTATTTTGGGTTTCGGGTTGTGTTTGGAAAGGAGTTTCAGGTTGTGAGTGTAAGTGTTGGCCGGATTGTGGTTGAGCGTAAGCTTGGAAGCTGTATTGAGGTAGTGGTTGGTACCCATATTGTTGTTGTTGGTAGCCGAATTGTGGTGGTTGGTAGCCGTATTGGGGATACCATGGTTGGGGTTGAGATTGATATGAAGTGAAACCGGTTGGTGAATTGTTGGAGGTAGTTGCCGAAGATGAGTTAGCGGGTGAATTGGGGTAAATGGCAGTGTTTAGTAAATTTTGATAGAAATCATTGTTGTTGTGGTTAGACATTTTGATTGAATTGGAAGTGAAAGTGAAAGAGTGATAAAGAAAAATGTTGAATTGTATTGAATAATTGGGTGGAATAATGTATTTGATTGAGATAATGGAAGATAAAAATGTGTGTGAATTGAAGTTTAGTTGTGTGTTTATTTATAGTGTGTTTGGGGTTGGATAAAAAGGTGAAAAAAATAATTTTTTTTTCAAACTAACGGATATATAACCGTTAGCTTTTTTTAATTTAAAACCTGCAACGGCTACAAAAGAAAAAATAAATAAAATAACACACGTGGCCCCACCTCCCCTCCTTCTCCCATCATCGCTTCACCGAACAACCTAAACCGACGAAGTAACCGACGAAGCCGTGTCATTAGCGTCGGTTCGCTAGCCTTCGTTAGTACCCCAATCGAAGAAGCCGTTAGATTTGATCTAATAATAATAATAATTTAAAAGGTTAAGTATATGAAAATGATCAAAATCTTTTTCTCAACAAAATGTGAGAGTTGTTATAATTATAATAAAATTACTGTAAAAGGTTTAGTATATGAAAATGTATCGAACTTTATTTAAATTCTATTATATATATCAAACTTTCATGAAATATTGTTATTATGACAAGTATAAGCCTAATCATTTAGATGACATGCCAAGTTATATATAAAAAACCTTGCAACTTGATAATAAGTCGTCCAATACATTCAATAACTATAACGAAAGTTAAATAACCTTTAAACTTTGATACATATGACACAATTACGACACAATTGTGGGTAACGTTTGATTCATTTTTGGACATTTAACTCAAAAAATAAATTAGTAATATTTACCCGTGAATGGTTCAAGACTTGCACAAACATCAATGATAAAAGTAAAGTTTACATCTTGATTCACACAAAACGTTAAAGTGTAAAGTAAACAAGTACTAAAATAACAATCTATGTAGCCGTTTTTTTCATTTTGACATTCGATAATTACTCTCTCCGTCCAATAAAACCTCAAAATTTTTTGTTGGAACTAAGATAGATTGTGTAAATGACAGTATTGACCTTATAATCAATGCAAATTTTACTGAATTTATTTAAAAAATAAAGGATTTAGAGTAATATATGAGGGTGAAACGAAGAGTTTAATAGTTTTTAATAGCTATTTTTTACAAGTAGACAATTATTTTGAAACATATATAAATAGTAATATGGACATTTATTTTGAGACGGTAGAAATACTATTTAGGCATTCAAAATATGGGGGGCATCCGGGGGCCAAATGAAAACCCATAGCTGCTGCGGTTGCGTCCCTTTGTGAACGAGGAGACCACCTTGCAAAGCTAGATACTTCTGGATGATCGACAACGAAGTAGTACCGTGAGTGAAGGGTGAAAAGAATGAACATTCACTCAACAATGAACACTAATTGAAAGCGGTCGGGAATGAGTACCTATCCCTTACAGGAATCGAACCGGTTTATGAATGTCTATCTTCCTAAAAGAAAATAATAATAACAATTAATAAAAATCATAGAAGTAACCATCCATTTTCATTCAAAATACCACTCGTTCTGGTTCTATTTATATTACTCTCTCCGTCCTAAATATATAATTTATAATTTCATTTACATTATATCTAATAAATGAAATAAAGTTAGTATCCCAATTCAAACATCATACGCTTTTACGAGAACTTCTATCTAGCTATCTTCTCCTTAAAAACATAAAAGGAAAACACTACCAACATAGTAATCAGCATATTGACTTTTATATTAACTTTCGGTCACAATACTATACTTTCATAATTATTTCCGTTTGCTTAGAGAAAACTAAAAGTCAACTTCTATTTAGCTATAATAACACAAAAACGAGTCACATGATTTTGATCAAAGTATTATAACTTGACATCTTTAGATATGACGGGATTGTTCTTCGAGGACCACAACCTATACAATGTTTAGTTGTTTCTTACACAACCTATACAATATTCAGTTGTTTCTTACAAGACTATTTTACAGAAATCCTCATCTTTCCAAATTTACAAACTTACTTTAACAATCACACATGTTAATTGAACCTCATTAACTTGTTAAAAAACCTACCAAAAGACATTTTATTTTGCCTCATCTTATACTTGATTAACTGATTATTAACCAATCATTTATGTCTTTTCCTAGCTACTTTCATTCTTTATCTAATCCTTTCTTCTTATAACAAACTCATATTGTCATATACACCGTCTGATTTGTTTATATATTTTTTTTTTTGAAAAAGGTATTCCCGTTTATAACATGCTCTCTCGGGGTGGATAGCTCGTGATGTACGCGACCTAACCGTTGTTGTGACCGTTTTCATACCTTCTCCCGATCATCTAGTAAATGTTTACCCAGTGAGGGACATTTTGGACTTCCTTACCACTAGGCCATACAATGTGACTTGTATGTATGTACAACCTTTTAATTATATTAAGAAACACTACAATACATGTACTTTAATAACATTCTAAAAACTTAGGGGAGTTTAATTAAATTAGTTCATATAATTTAGAAGGCCTTTTATAAAAATTTAGACTGATAAGCGTAAACTTACTCAAACACCCCTAAATAGCAATCCATAATGTTATTCTAAATTTGTTAGTCAATGCATGAATACTAGTCTAAATTAACATTTACTACTCCAAAAGTAAAATGACCAAATTTACCCTGAAAACAAGATCCGTAATCACTGATCAACTTTGAAAGAATTTAGCATCACTGGCTGCTATTGCTTCAACTGCTGTATCGTTGGCTTCCTTTGCTTGTTGACTAAGTGCAACTGCTTTGTCATTTGCTGCTTTTGCTTGTTTTTTTACTACATAAGAAATATATACATATTAATCAACAATTTTGTTAGGCATATATGTAATCTTGCTAACCTGAAATATCATACCATGTTCTACTTTAGCTTCGGCCACTTTAGTAGATATAAAAAGGCTCACAACTGCACTCACGATCGCACTCACAACAGCAGTTACAACTCCGTCTATAGCATTGCCAGTCGCTTGTAGTATGATGTTTGTGGTGAGTTCATTATGGTTGATGACTGTCAAAGTTACTTTTATCGTTACCTGCATTTATGCAAACTTTCTATCTCAGAATAGATATATATTCCAAAGGAAATGATAACGACAACTCTAAGAACGTCATTAAAACCTCAAGTTATTATGCATAAATACTTGTACCTAAACCTAGGGCTGGCAATTTACGACTCGACCCGAAACCCTACACGAACCCAACTCGAAAATATTAAGGTTGGGTCGAAGTTTTTTGACCCGCGAACCCGTCAACTCGAAACCCGCCAACCTGACTATTTTTTGGGTCGGGTTTGGGTCACCTAATGAGTTTTTAGGTTGACCCGACAACTCGAATAAATTTAAATGTGGTTAAAAATTTAGAAATTTTATTTTAATATAATAATCTAACACGTTTAATGATGTTTTAGTATTAACTTTTAATCAACATACTAGGTGATATGATTTTTTTTTTAATTTTATAAATATTTTTATGCTTATTAATGATGAATTATAATTTTAGAGGTCAATCCATGTGACCTATTTGATCCGAAATTAATACGTTAATAGAAAATTATCCGAAAACATGTTGATCTCACTAGATAAATGGGTAATTTGGGTCGGGTTGGGTTGGGTCAGGGTTGGGTTGGGTTGGGTCAGGGTTGGGTTGGGTTGAAATACTCAACCCGATTATAAAATCAGGTCACGTTTGGGTCGACTAGTTCTAACCCACCAACTCGATAACCCGAGGGGGTCAACTCGACCCAACCCAAATTGCCACCCCTACCTAAACCATAGTAACCTTGACGTAGTTGATGATAAACTAATGGTTAAATTACAATCATTTATGCATGCCCTATGCTTTAAATTATCAGAACTATTTAATATATGATGACTAAAAAAGAATAAGGACTTACCATGTCCGGTATACCGGATATAGCATTTTCCTAGGTACATATCACCAAAACTGGAGCTTTCACACTCTAACTTCAACCGTCCACTTGTCTCTGAAAGGCAATCTTGACAATCAGTTACACTTAAATCTTGTACGCATTGTGCCACACCATGTATGCTCCCAAATTCACCCTTATGAAAGTATTGTCCATTTCCAGCTATTAGATTTGCTAAAGTATTATTTATACTATTCGAAATATCTGAATTGTAACCAATTGATGGGCCACACTTCTTCAACATCCCAGTCTTGTCCCCAACACCAATAAATGAGGTATTATCATATTTCACTAAACATCCTTCTAACTGTATGATTCAGCCTATTGAGACCGGACAAGTTTTCCTGAGTTGACTTATAGAGTTGGTCACACAATCTTTGCATTCGGAGTTAAGATCCCCTTGACATTGAAAAGGGCCATAAACGGCGCTGCTCTGTGAACTTCCTAGAAAGGGGACTTCAAATGTGTTGAAGTTGGAGACAGAAGCCGGGTCGATTTTGGAAGCAAATAGAGAGTTGACATTCAACTCATAGGGTGGCGTTAAGTCAAAGTAGTGTTGAGAGCATTGGACATAGATATCGGAGTTTGTGCCGGAAACCGATAAGACTAACAACATGAGAGAAGATACAAGGAATGAAATATGTAGCTGTAGCATTTTTAGATAAAATATATGAGTTCTAATCTTACTTCTAGTTAGTTGTGACATGCGAGTTATAAATATGCCCATACACATGTCACATCAAAAGTCAACGTTCTTTTAAACATATTTTATATAATAACATCAACATAAATTTTCTTAAATATTTGCAGTAAGTTGCATCCTAGCACACCTTGTAAAAGAATTTATGAATAACATACCATATTTTACATAATTATAGATAAGGTTAACATACTTTTTCATAGAGGTCTATACAACTTTCAGAAAAAAAAAAAAAAAAAAAAAAAAAAAAAAAATAGTAGGTTCTCACCCAACATCTCATTCTAGTTTTCCCTTCTTTTTTTTTTTTTTTTTTTCTTTTAGCAAGCCCTGTCTCTATTTCTATGCACGTCAATCGAATGGGATGATATCACTCCAACATTAAATTTGGATCCCATGAAACAAATACATATGATTTTTCTTAATGCAGAGATGATCAACAAAAAGCTTACCAACAAATTTCTCCAGAAATATTATGACTGGATATTTGATACATGAAAGATGTAAAGGCACCAAATCCTCTCAGCAACCTCACCTACAAATGGATTCAAACATTAAGATTTACGTCTCTTAACATACTTTACAAGTTTATCCTTTCAAGCATGACAATTCATAAGCTTGACGGTGTTTAAGACATTTGGCAAATAGCCAAATACTTTCCCTTTGGTCTAGTCAAACGTTACAATTTCACTACTAATATGAATGGATACATTGATCGAGAACTCACATTCTGTGTGTTCCTTGTTATCGTCAATACAATTGCAGCATCTATTAAATGGAAATGTTTGTTAAGACAAAATCAAGAACAGATCAATGACATAAAGAAATTAAAGCAAATACGAACAAGAAAGAAGCTGAAGTAAACAAGGATACCGAATCTTCGTAGTTTTCCCTTTGAATTGACTAAACAATTCACTTGCATATGCTTCAAGTAATCGAGACCTGCAAATAGATATCAGCAAATCCTTTGGTTATAACACACTACCAAAGAGAATATAGCAGTGCATAAAAAATCGACTCTACTAGGCATACCCTACTAGAGCTAGAAATTGCTGTGAAACAATGTCAAAAGTCCAAAAGAAGATTATGATTTGTAAGGGTAGCGCCATTTTAAATAATGACTTGTAAAGGTGGCAAACAGGCGGGCTAGGTCAGGTTTTTGGATTGTCCAAATACTTTTTCTCCATTATTTAATATCTTTTATATGTAATTAGCTTTTCTAATATGACTACAAAACATATATAATACTCAAACTATAATCTAATTTTTGAATTATATGATAAAGAAGGTTTTATACATTAAAGAATATTTTGGGTGACTTTTGACCTGTTTTACCCACTAGAGCTATTTTCATTAAAGCTAATGTTTTTTTTCTTCTACAAATTTCACCCGTTTGAGATAAATCATAAGTTGAATCGGCCCGTTCATTAGTAAACGGATTGAAGTTGCCACCTCTATAAATTATTTTACAATGACTTGTAAGGATCAAAGAATAAACAGTTTACCAGGGAGGAAGTGACACTGCTGTAAGTGCAGGCGAGAGTTCCCACAACAGATGAAATTGATTACTTAATATTACTTCGAGATACTCAGTGATTTCTTGTTCCTTTTGTAACATGTTAAAAAATACGATCACTTTATAAAGAAGAATTGTGCATTCCATGTATGAACTAAAACTATGTAGCAGAAAGACTACCTTTGAGTTCTTTGTTTCCTGCATTAAGTTTAAATTTTGAAATCTTTCAAGGATCATGTTGTGCACTCCTTCATATAGTGTGGAGATACTAAGGGGTTGTTCATGAGAATTCAACATGAAATGTTGAATAACATGATTCCATCGGCTTGAAATACATCCTAACAGTAAGAGCTCCTGTGACAGTTCAACATCAGTAAACGAGAAGTGTGAGACAAATATACAAAACTCATGTAACGGAAGTATTTGACTACCTGCCCGTTATAAAGAGCAATTGACTTTTTCAGATATCACATTTGGTTTCTAGCTACAAATTAACTGTTGTTCTTACAGAGATTGCAAATGGAATCACTACATTTTTGAAGAATAAGCAATTTTTGTGTCGAAAACTGCTAAATATGATGTTCATTTAGATGTATGAAAAGGAGCTATCAGATGGCTCACAATTTTCTGACAGAAGTTGGCATTGGCTTCTGATGACATATCTAGCCGTTCAAAAACCTGTAGCCACTGAACCTTGGGGGCAGAAAAAATCATGCTGGAGCCTGAAACCAATCTAATAGTCCGCTTATCAAGTAGATATGAATGCGTTCTTGTTCGCCAATTGCTCCACCTAATTGCAATAATCAATTAATCTTTCATCATTGAATAAAGGAAAAGTATGAAAACTAATCAATGTTATAAGAGAAGACATTAGCTTGGAGCAACAATCTATAATTTATCGAACCATAACAGAAGTAATATTTTACTAAACGATCTATAATGAGATTACATCACTTACACAGATGTCATCGGAAGATTTTGTGGTTCTTGAAGCATGTCATCAAGAAACTCGTTTGAGTTTTCTTGTGTAGTGATCTTAGCAAGAACATCCACACTTGTCTCTAGCGATGAAACACATGAAACTGAAAGTTGCCTTTTTGTTATCCCCTCAACAGCAAATGTTGTCAAATCTTTTTTAGCCTTCGGATTTTGAATTTCACCAGGACAATGAGTAGGTGAAAAATCCATTAAATCCTCTTTATTTTGCAGTGTCAACTTTTCGAGATATACATCCAAGTAGTTGGTTTCTGTCTTCTGAAGTTCCTCAATATCCATTTCAATGGTTGCTTGTAAAACAGCTTTTAAATGTGTATCCCTCATTGGTAAAGTGCTAATAAAATGTTCTAGTATAAAAAGTCTCGCTTTACTAAGCGTAGCAGATGAGATATGTGTAAGGCCCTGCTTTACATTGGGGGGAACCAGATAGTCAGTTTTACATGTATCTCAAGTGACTGTTGAATAACAAACTTTAAAGCATGTGAAATAAAGTTCCCACCTTCGGAAAATGAGGCTCGGATGTCAGTTTAGACAAGGCTGCATTGAGTTCATCCCCATAATCTTGGTTGCCATGTATGTTCTTGAACACCTAAAAAACACGATAATAGTTAGGTACTTTTACCTTTATCTCAATAATCGGTTTTCTTACTGCAACTCCTTGCTTTTCCAAATCTGATTAGTTTGACTCTATAAAATATCAGAAATGCATACTAGTAATCATAATCCGGGTTTTTCCCAACATTATAAACGGTAGAGGTTCTTCCTTGTACAGGTTGCCGGGGGACGGTGAGGTTTATCCTAACCGAGTTTTTGCCTAACACTCTATCAGAGAAATATGTTTTTACTATTATGACCACCATAGCTCACTGGATTCATATGGCTCAAGTATTTCGAAACTACTTGGAGGTTGTTCGAATGTGCATTTTCAAAGTGATTATCACAATATGAACAATCATAACCGAGGATCCACAAAACCAAGTCTTTTCAAGTTAGGTAAGTTTACAATTATCTCATACATCAGTTCTCTTGAATCCAACTAACTATTTAGACACGAAAATAGTCACAAAAACGTATACTAACAAATCAGTTTTTGCCAAACACTACTAATTAATTATTTCGGCTTAATCTAAACTCTCATATAAAAATACACACCCTTAACTGACTCAATTTGTACTCATTTCAAAAGTTAAACCCTAACCAATGATTTCAATTGACTAAAAGATCAACAGTTATTATACTAGTAATTATAAACCCTGAAGCAATCAATCAACAATGAAAATATAAAACAATCGAAATAACTTAATAGTAACATCGATTTCCATAATACGAAAAGGATCTAAAGAGGGATTACTTACATTTTCGAAGAAAAGTCCCCATTGGAAAGCTTTTTTAATGTTGAGTGGATCCCAATGAGCAAATTGGCCAGATGATTGATACCCAGAACCTAAAATCATAATATCAACAAACCCTTTTATCAATATTATTAACTCCTGCACTGAAATCTCTGGATGAGGCCAACCACCCATCTTCGTCTTCTTCTTGTTATTTTCCCGCCCTTTTTACACCTTCTTCTTCTTCATTTTTAATTAATTGGATCAAATAAATATAAAATGTCAAGTTTGTTGAGGGCCAGATTTTCTTGGGCTTGAATACACTAGTTCCACCCTTGCATTTTCTTTTTTCTTTTTTAATTTATTCAAAATGTTAAACCTACCAATCTACTTGCGGTACAAGCAGGTACCAGGTTCTTAAAAAATATCTGTATCCGAATTCGTTATTCGTAATATTTAAAAATTCGATCTGAAAATATTCGAATTTCAAATACCAGAATTTCGGATATCCGAATTTTCGGATTCGGATTCGAATATCAATTTTCATAAATTTCGGATAGTTCGGATATCCGATATTCGAAAAAACAAAAAATTTATGAAAAATATATAAGATAAATAGATTATAGTTATTGAAGATTGATTAATAATGATATTATGTGGTTTAATATTTCATATTCTCAATATATAAATTCATTAACTTAAGATTTGGTTACATAATATGAAATTTTGAATGATTTGAAAATAAATTTTTATAATTTTCGGATATTCGGATATCCGAATTTTCGGATACCCGAATTTGAACATCCCTACAAATCACACATATACATAATGTGAAATTTTGAATGATTTGAAAATAAATTTTTATAATTTTCGGATATTCGGATATCCAAAATTCGGATACCCGAATTTTCGGATACCCGAATTTGAACACCCCTAAGCATCGAATTGTAAAACGGGAAAAAAAAATGTCCTACGTGTGATAACCGTCTAGCCTTTTTTCCGAAATGATGTACGTATGTACGTTTTGTATTGTAACACATATAGTAATTTTCAAAGTACTCACACAATTAACGCTACGATAAGTTATGACAATCACTTGCATTATATTGTTATTGTCCAAAACTTCACGAGTCTAAGCGATTTAAAGATTGTGTTTTGGAGACATATGGTGATTAGGGACCGTTGACTCCAACGAGCGAGATGTCAAAATGAAATTTCATAAATTGGTCACACAGGACACTAGGGGTATCACTTTTTTCCGAATTCAAATAATCTATCCGATCCAAATTCGAATTAGGTTAAATGGATGGATTAATCGGATTGCGGATTGCTTACTCGGATTACGGATTTTTTAAAAGGATTACACGGATCGGATAAATGATCAAAAATTAAATTTTTTGGATAAATCTGAATAATCTGAATTAGGCGTTGATCAATTAAATAATATATTTTTAATAATATATTAATGTTTATCATATAAAAATTAATTAAGTTTAGTCTAATTTTAGCTCACTTAGTGTAATGAGTTTGTTTTTCAGAAGCTATTTGTATATCTATTTGAAGCTCTCTACGTTTGAAGGATGTGATTATTTTTATTTATATACTTGTAGATTTTGACCAAAAAAATTGGTATTAATGTATACTTTATCTATAAAAGCTTAAACATATACATTTTTTTAAAAAATTTGGTCCCAATTGATATCAAACATTCAACTTGAGCTAATTAGGATTAATCCATTTAATCTGAACACTAATTCGAATCCGTTTAACCTATATCTGATTAATTCGTTTCTTATTTGGTTAGTAATACGGGTTAACTTGTGATTGTTAAAAATCCGTACAATCCAAACCTAATAATCCGTCCAAATAACACCTAGAGGGCAAACCAACGGTTGTTTTTCATTCTTAACTAAAAGATCGGAAACTTTTTTTTTACGCCTTTTATCAATTTGATTTAGTAACACATATATATCATGTACGAAGGAGTCTTGGAGATGTGAACAATTTGAGTCACGAAATCTGAGCTGAAGTGCCAAACCATATGTTGGAACCAAACCGGCCAAAACGACCAAGACTTGTTTGTTTAGCTTGTTACGAAATTAAAAAGACACATATTTTTTTAAGTATCTAGCTAGCTAACAATTGACATATCATGCATGTCCAAATTAAAAGCATATTGACGATAAGTTTAATGTACAAATAGTAACTGGTCCACATTAATTAATTAGTTATATTTATAAATGAATGAAAATTAATACTGGGTGTGTTTTAGAGACCCACCAGCTAGTCAACTACCAGTTGCCTCTTACAAGTTGCTGAATTGGTCTAATTCTTCCGTACCGTCTACCCCCGTTCAGTTCAAGTTTTTTACTCCGTAATTAATAATGCCGACAAATGAATGTTCTCAACATGCATGAGAACAAAAACATTTGGGACCATAACAACTTTACACAAAATACGTGACAAATTCAGTTTTTTTGGGTCGATCCAAATGCACACTTGCAACCTGTTTGGCATCACGTTTGGTCTATAATAGTTGCACCAATTCAATTGAGTCACAACTTACGATAAATATTGACGTATGGATATGTTTATGTTGTTTAAATTTGTGACAATCTGAATGTTGACTACGTGAAAACTCAATCCCGCGCGTTAATGGATTTCTAAGGCCAAACAGTTCCTACCAAATCCGTCTCTAAAACTAAATACAATGGAACGTACATTTAATAAAATCGTAATTTAGTAATTAGCTCATATTCATTTATGCATTTTTCACCATCTGCATATGAAGTTTTTGCTGTGTGTTTTGACTTCGTACAACATTTTATTAGTTGCTGCATGTCTTGTGTCTCTACCAGCACAAACTCATCTTGTTCTTAATACAGAACAAGTTAAAGATCATGTTGCTTTGGTTGACCATTTCATATGTAGATCGCATTTATTTTCATTTCATTTCATTTGTGCAGCCTTTTTTGAACCAATGTCCTTCACGTACCCAAATATTTGATTTCTTTCCAACCATTAATCCACTGCACCCTCGACTCTTTGGTCCGTTTCTTTCCTTGTCTACTTTGTAATTCTGGTGTTTAAGCCTTTTTTACGTAGTATAAAATGCCGACAAAGTGACAAACGTAACATTAGTAAAAATATATAAATTAACGATATGGGTACCTACTTATCCTCGATCATTCAAATGAGTCCAAAATACGATGACAATATGTTCCTTTGTCATTTTGACATAAATAGATAATATTACGTGCAGCTATCAGCACGTCTCTTTACATGTTACTAGAGTTAAAGGATGCGTACATATATTAAACGTTGAGGCTTAAAAATTTAGTCTTTGAAGCAAAAAACTTAAAAGCTCACATTTACCCATGAATATTCAAGACGTACAGTGAAGTTTACATTTTGATACATATAACACGAAAGGATGAAAGAAAAAAAACCAAAAAGTGGGAAGTTTAATTTCAGTCAATCCAAGTACCCTTCAACTGGAACCTAATAAAGTAAAGATTAACTTAAAATGTGGACCTTAATACTCCTTTTAGTTACTAAAATCTGGTTCGATGACTCTGTATTGAACCTCGATTTGAAGCTCGACTAGCTATATCGCTGGCTGCTTTAGCTTCTTGTATAGCATCTCCTGCGTCTTTTATAGCTTCCCCTGCGTCTCTTTTAGCTTCTCCTGCGTCCCGTATAGCAACTCTTGCGTCTCTTTTAGCTTCTTCTGCGTGCTTTCTAGCATCTACAGCGTCTCTTTTGACTACACGCATCCCAAAAAAGTTATAAACACAAAAGAAAGATATACGTACCCCATCAAAACCAATAAAGTATATAACTGACTGGATTTTTTGTATAATAACTACAAATATAGTACCGGGTTTTACTTTAGCTTCAGCGACTCTAGAAGATATAAAATAGCTCACAACTGCACTCACTACAAATGCAGTTACAACTCCTCCTATAATAACTATAAATATAGTACCACGTTCTACTTTAGCTTCCGTACCGACACCACCATTTTGATAATCAGAACTAGTTTTATCTGCATTCACGCAAACTTTCTATCTCAATATATGTCATAAAAGTAAATCCGATAACAAAAATGAGTAGGCAAGAACTTACTGGTACCGTACCGGTATAGCGGATATAACATTTTCCTAAGTACATGTCACCCCAACTCGACCTCTCACAGTATGACTTCAGCCGTACACTCGTCTCTAAAAGACAATCTTGACAATCACTTACACTCAAATCTTGTGTGCATTGTGCCACACCATGTATGCTCCCAAAATCAGCCTTACGAAAGTATTGTCCATTTCCAGTAGTAAGATATGATAAAGTAGTATCTATACTATTGAAAACATCTAAATTAAAACCAATTGATAAGCCACAACTCTTCCACGTCTCCGTCTTGTCCTCAACCCCAAAAAATGGCACATTATCATATTTCACAAAACATCTTTCTAACTGTATAATTGCATTCATTGACCCAGGACAATTTGACCTGAGTTGACTTACAGAGTTGGTCACACATTCTTTGCACTGGGAGTTAAGCTGGTCGCCTTGACATTGAAAGAGGCCATAAACCGCCCTGCTTTGTGAGTTTCCCGGAAATGTGCTGAAGTTGGAAACAGTGGCTAAGTCGATTATGGAACTGAATAGAGAGTTGAGTTCCATCTCGTAGGGTGACGTTACGTCGAAATTGAGTGGAGAGCAGCTGAAATAGTTATGGCTGTTTGTTCCGGAGACCGATACGACGAAGAACATGAAAGAAAATATAAGGAATGAAACATGTTGTTGTGGCATCTTTTGATATACCATTTTTCAAACCTTAATGTTAGTTAGTAATGTGACATGTGAGTTTTAAAGAAAGACATATCTATATATATACTAAAAGAGTATAAAAGAAAACTTCAGAATTTACCACGTAAGCATGAATGTCACGTGTCAATCTCTTAACTTCAGTTAATAAATTATTTAATTAATATTATATTATTATTTTATTATTTTATAATAATTAATAAATAATAAATATAAATGCCACATATATTATAATAATATGGAATGAGGAGTTATATACGAAAACAAAGTCCTATAAATTAATTATTTAATATTATTTTACAAATTATTTTATAAAATATGTACTACAATTATCATTTAATCACGTAATATCTAAAATAATTTTAATAAATTACCGTGCATTATACATGTCTTCCACCTAGTATATATATATATATATATATATATATATATATATATATATATATATATATATATATATATATATCATCAATAGGTCAATGTTCTTTTAAAATTCTTTCAATTCATAAAATAACATTTACTTATATTCTTTTAATTAATTAACTACGAGTAGTTTCGTGTTCACACTTTATAAAACTTTTATACGAATAACATAACATATATTTTTTAGATATATTTTTATAGGGGTCATTACAATTTTAGAGTTTGTAAAAGTTTGTATTCGACAAATTTTATGTGTATACACGAATTTAAAATTTAAGATAAATGAATCTAAGGATATGATAGTCCCATTTTACAATAGAAATAATAAGTAACTCATTGTTAGATATTGAGAAGTAACCTATTTTCACAAAAGTATGTCATTAGCGCATGAGACGTAGGTGCAATCCAAAAAAGATTCACGATTGTAGTAGCCCTTTCAGGGGATAAAATTTTCGCGAAAATAATTGGCAGATCTAAATTTGTAGACCTAAATGTAAATCTAAAAACAAGATTGGTAGATGTGAAAAATTGATTAGATAAAATTAAAAGATAAAAAAGTTCAAACAATAAATAAAATAGTTCTACTTAAATCTATCTGATTAGGCTTATAATTACTCAAATTGTCGTGAACAGTCAACCACACATGTAATTCTAGGTGTGCAGCATGAGCTAATTAAACATGACCTTGGTTTAGGGGCCCAAACTATCAATTTGGTTAGTGGACAATGTGTTGCTAATAATTAAATGCAAGAGTCCAGCGGTAGATTTTAGTTTTTTTTTTTACACGCTTATCTTATTAGGTTACTAAAATTATTTATTAATATATATTATATTTTTTTGTTACCAAGTTATTGTTTTTGTTTTAACTTCATTATTACTAGTCAATATTCAATTAAAATAATACTTTGTACCAACACAAACCTTAATTAAAAGCATAAATAAGAGGCTTACTTTGAAATTACAGCACAGAAACATCAAAATCAGAAAAAATTGCACGGATCGTCAATGTGGTTTTTCTCATATTTCACTTGTCGAACCTCGCAGTTTTTTCTTACACTAGTCATCCCTGTAATTACCACTTCTTGCACCTATCATCCTTTGACCAAACGGTCTTTACCAATGTCCTTTATGCCCTCACGTGCACTGCACATGTCCCAAACTAACGGACATTGGTAACGACAGTTTGGTCAAAGGATTATAGGTGCAAGAAGTGGTAACTACAGGGATGACCAGTGTAAGAAAAAACTGCAAGGGACGACGAGTGAAATCTAAGAAAATAGTACAGGGACAATCCGTGCAATTTTTTCTCAAAATCATGTGTGTATATACGTATAATTTTTTCCTTTCGGACAAGCAGGAGAAATCCGCAAAATAAATACGTGAACACTTGTTCCTCCAGAGTCCACATGCATTATTTTTTTCTAAAAAATTACCATAATCACATATTTTAATGAGCATTATTGTACTTGATTAAGAGATATAAGATTACTATAATGGTAATAAACAAATTGTTTCGAGCTGTTAATCTTTTAGTGATCAGAGGTTGGAGTATTAAATTTCTTAATTTGTTGTCAGTTCTTGTACGAGTATTTTAACTTAACGTTTAATTGGACGTATACAATATTATGTTAAAACTATAATAAGTAACAAGTAAGATATTGTACCATCTTTTTTGCTTTTTAATAAATTAACTTTGTTTAAAATTGTATTTAACTATAATTAAAACTCTATTGTGTGTATCAAACTTTCAGTTATTGCTATTTTATATTTTATATATCCGACTTCTTATTACTTGTAAAGATTGATGTGACATGTTTGCGATTGTGTCAGATGACGTGACGACCTTAATTATACGATTGTTATGTCATCACAAATAGTCATCGAATACATAAAATAGAAAAAATTGAAATCCCATATACATAATAGATTGAAATGGCGTTGAATACACATTTTTCAGTATACATTTCTACACGGGTTTATTGTTTAAAAAATGTATAACTTTACATTTTTTACTATAGTACTATTGTATGTATTGACATTCCAAAAACTATCTATTTTATACATTCAATTTATTATTGTATGTATAGAACTTATAAAAATTGATCTTTTTATATATGTATCAAAAAACAGTCAAAATGTATATAATAGACATTTTTTGAATCTTAAATACATACAATAGTAACTTTCAAAGTTGACATCATAAAATAGTAAAATGTGTAAAGTGTAATACGTTTTGAAAACATAACTTTCCAAACACTTAATCCATTTAAGTATTTAACTATTAAGAGGGATAAAATATTTTTTAAGCAGCTTCTTCTTCTTTTTCCGGTATTTGATTTCTCTCAATACATTACATCATCATAAGATTTTCATTCACACAATCAAACTTTAAAAACTTGAATACATGCGATAATAAAAAATATCATTTCTAATACATTATAAATGAAGCTTTTGAAACATGATAGACGTTGCCATGATGATGATAACAACAATAAAACGAAAAATATAAATAAATAAACAAATATAAATTCACACATGAACGGTTCGATCAAGACATACACAAACAATAATAATCGTTATTCACTCGAACCTAACTACTTTAGCCTTTTGTTCGACCTGATTCGAACCAAAGCGATTGTACATCATGCCGAGCTTCTTTTGAAGTTTTACTAGCTTTTTTTGCTTTTGATATAGCTCTTTCTGCAGCTGTACTAGCTTCCTCTGCTTTTGTTTTCACTACATCATATCATCCATCCAACAAAATTTTATAAACGTAAGACAGATAACGACGAATTAAATACTTCCTAGCAAGCATATATAAGTCTAGGTTAAATATCATACCAGGTTTAACTTTAGCTTCCGCGACTCTATTAGATACAAAAAGGCTCACAACTGCACTCACAATTGCACTCACAACTCCGCCTATAGCATTGCCAATCGCTTGTACTATGATATTTGTACGAATATCATTCGCGTTATGAATATCAGAGTTATGTGTATTGTTACCTGCATTCATGCAAACTTTCTATCTCAATATATACGATTTCAAATCTAGTAACTAAAAGTGGATTGACAAGCACTTACTGTTACCAGTATAGCGGATATAACATTTTCCTAAGTACATATCACCCCAACTCGACCTCTCACACTCTGATCTCAACCGTCCACTTGTCTCTGAAAGACAGTCTTGACAATCGCTTACACTCATATCTTGTACGCATTGTGCCACCCCATGTATGCTCCCAAAATCACCCTTACGGAAGTATTGTCCATTTCCAGCGATTAGATTTGCTAAAGTAGTATCTATACTATTCAAAACATCTGAATTAGTACCAATTAACGGCCCACATTTCTTCAACATCACCGTCTTGTCGTCAACCCCAAAAAATGGCACATTATTGTACTTCACAAAACATCCTTCCAACTGTATGGTTCCGCCTATTGACACAGGACAAATTGACTTGAGTTGACTTACAGATCTAGCTACGCAATCTTTGCATTGTGAGTTAAGGTCGCCTTGACATTGGAAGAGGCCATAAACGATGTTGGTTTGTGAGTTTCCGGGAAGGGAGACCTCAAATGTGTTGAAGTTGGAGATAGAGGCTGAGTCGACTATGGAAGTGAATAGAGAGTTGACATTCAACTCGTAGGGTGTGGATAAGTCGAAATTGAGTTGAGAGCATTGGAAATAGATATTGGAGTTTGTCCCGGAAACCGATAACACGAATAACATTAGAGAAAATATAAGGGATGAAACCTTTTGTTGTAGCATCTTTAGATCAACAATCTCTGATTTCATACCTTAGTTTTAGTTAGTTGTGTGACATGTGAGTTATAAAGATACCCATACACTTCTCATATCAAAGGTCAACGTTCTTTTAATTATATCTTATATTTATATAATAACATTAAAATATATTTATTTTATTAATTAATTAAAAATTGCATCATACCAAATGAGCATCTGGGCACAAGGATGCATGTTAATAAAAACTACACTGTAGACAAAATTCAATCTCAGGCCCAATTATCCATACCCAGAATAAATTTGATTATAAACCACTTCTTTTTGTCATTGATAAAGAACCTCAAACATATCTTTATCATTAAAACCTCAAACCATATTGGATACCCAAAAAGAATGCCAACATATATTGCTTTTCTTTATCAGCGAGAAATAAACCGTCACATAGTCATGATAAAGATTCTAATTCAGAACGAACACATGTAAACTGGTAATTACAGCAAAAGAGATGGTGACAGCATTCGAAGTTCCATGGCTAGAACCAAGTGAACTCATGGTGGTTACTGATTACAGCGTTTTCAGCACTGCTTACTTTTAAATTGACCTTCTTTTACTAGATCCTGCAACAAAATAAATCATCAGGAGAAGTAAAAACATAACAATTAGACAAGAAAGGAATACTCCCTCTATCACGTGAGAATCTCAACGAGTTTAATGTAGGATGTTCCACGTTACAAATACAAATTAGTCAATTACCACCATCATGAAAAAGATTAATGTAATTATTAATTTTAGCCCGAAATGGCAAAATGTTTATCATATGTCACCTAAGATTCTGGCCAAAACGAGCTCTACATCAGTTGTATTGTAAATTTAACTCTTTTTTGAGTGATTTTGTTTTACTAGCTATTGAAGGGTATCTTAGGTATATTGTTGAACAATCAATAGTCAATACTACTACATAAAGAGGTGAGAATTTCTTTATGAAATTCATGAAAAAAGCAAAATCAAAAGAAACCGAACACAGCCTGTTCCACACTCGACACCAAAATTGACCATACCCGTTTTTACCCAACCCACAAGATAAGCCCATTTTGCCACCTATAGGCTCGAGTAACATTTTGGCAGTTATTTGCATAAGGAAAAGGAAAAGAAGTGGAAACAAAAGAATACAAAGACCGCGCTTACTACTGGAACGTTTCATGTTTCTGCAGAATTGGCTACCGCATTTGCACATAAATGCCTTGACAGGAAGAGTATCATCATCATCAAAATCAATACCATAGTCCTGCAAGAATGTCAGATATGTTTGATTAAGAATGATAAATGCTGTACATACAGAAGCGTTCATAATATATAACAATCAAAGGGTACTCAAAGTTACAGAGTCAATATCGATGAATTTACTTCTGGATGGGTTGACTCGGGTTATATTTTGTCTCTAATGGGCCAAACAGTTTGATGGAAAATAATAGCTTTAAGAAAAATGGGTCAAACAGGTTGAATGTCACCCAAAATGTAGTTTCAATGCAAAAAATCCCCAAGTACCTTTAATCAAAAAA
Source organism: Gnaphalium uliginosum (assembly GCA_963930675.1). Taxonomy (NCBI): domain Eukaryota; kingdom Viridiplantae; phylum Streptophyta; class Magnoliopsida; order Asterales; family Asteraceae; genus Gnaphalium; species Gnaphalium uliginosum. Next base: position 53,009,818 of record OZ005680.1, on the reverse strand, counting down.
TCAGGTTATTATATTAACAATAATATAGCTTGTGTAATCATATTTAAGACGCTATTTATTTATAAGTTTAAAAATTTATAATAAAAAGTGTCATGAGGATTCCAACGTGTTTTAGAACTACCTGTTTTGAAGCATTTCCCACCCAACCCATTTTGCATATTTGCCACTTCTGACAGGCATACAAACAAAACATGACGTACAAAAGGGGCAAAATCAAAACAATGGCAACTAGCTCACCCGAGTTAACTCTTCAAGGGCTTTCACTTCTCTTGTAGTGAACAAGGCAACCTGTCAATCAGGACCAGATATTAGATCTACTTATGAGGATAACAGACCCGCTTAAAAGAGTAATAATTATATATAATGAGAAAAACATGCACATATTCCATACATGATAATAATGACGATCAGGATTCTCCACTTCCACTGGGATCTCAATCAAATTTGCATCAAAACACCTAGCAAAAAGAATGATTTCAGGCCATATAAGCCTCACAATAATAAACATCATATGAAACAGGCTCAACTCAATTATATAAGTATCAGCATGACAGCAAACCTATGATTGATGAATCTAGCTACATTTCCATAATAGGTGGCATCCAAACACAACGCTTTGTCGTCTTTTATCTCATTCTCATCGCCCCACTCAGCATCAAGCAATACTGGATGTGCATATTTATCTTTCTTGGAACTTTGTGAAACTCGATTATAGAGTTCTTTACATGTCAACAGTTCTCCCACATACTCACAAATGAATGCACCTTTTGGCAGATCCTCAAGACTGCGTAGGCCCCATCCTTTTCCCCCAGATGTCATGAAAACCTGCAACTTAAGTTTAATTCCACACTGCACAACTCGATTGCCACACTTTTTGTTGCAGCCACATTTTAGCCAACACTCCTTAATGAAACTCGTAGCTGAGTGGCCTTTACATGGTTCTGAGACGCCCTCATTTTTGGATCTTTCTAGTGGGCATTCCTTGCAATACGACAAACTAAGCTTTTGAGGGTCACGGTTCATTTTTATAAAATCGTCTAAAACGTCCTCCTTAACAAGACCCTCGGCTGTGTAAGCAAATTCACCATCACTTTGTAGAACACAGAGACAAGGTGTGGATGATGTTAGACAATCACCGGAACAATTGGGACAACAATTGTCATCCGCAATACAAGCAAGTGAAAAGTTAACATAAGCATTTTGAAAAACTGCATTGTGAGGTGTGTAATGGAAGGATGGAAGACACTTTTTGTTGACTTCATTTACAACAGAAATTATCACATTTTCTTGTCCTTTAGCTATGTCATTCACATCAGCAAAAGACCTTGTATCATCATAAGCTAAATGACTGTTATTCTCATTACCATTCTGCTCTATCTTCTTCTCACAATCATCGCTATTACTCTCTAAAACAGGTTTGACTGAACCGTTGACATCGGATGGTGCATCAGTAGATGGTATAGCATCTTTACATACTGGTGGTTCACTTGCGGATTCACGTTGAAGATCCAAAAGGCACTCACACATATCTTTCATAAATTTCTTCAGGGAAAAGTTTGGATCAAGAACTTTGTATGATTTCATACATTTATCTTCGATTATTTTCATAATGGTATCTACATTTGTGACAGAAAATTTAGGTTTTCCTTGAGCAGAGGTACAGCTTACAGATATCTTGATGTGTCCAGCAGATGAAGAAGCAATATCTAATAAATGATCAGTTGGTTCATCTGGAACATTGTTAGGGTCATGACTGCTTGTATCATTTGGTGGTGCTTGAGCATAGTTGGTTAAATCCACGCTCTCGGTGGATTTAGATGTCAAGGACAGAAGGCAGTTGGGTTCTTTCACCAAATTGTTTTCAGTTGAAGTATCTCCATTGGTCAATGATTCTGCATAATTGAAAGGAATCGTTTCATAAATACTAAAGCTATTGAATTTCATATGATCTAGAAAGTCATAGAAACAACTACCTGGCATAATCACCGCATGAGGAACCTCTGACGGAGGTGGGTCATCTGTAAGTGGCTCTTCTTTTGGTATGATTAAAGGATTTGGTAAAATAGGTTGTTTCCCCTTGTTCTTGCTTCGTTTAAGGGGAGAAATGGGTTCTGAATCGGTCCTAGAGACAGGTTCGGTTACTGCTGTTTTCACTGGTGACTGAAGCTTGGGTTGGGATTCAGGAAGTTCTTCGACCTCTAATTTTGGCTTTTTAAGTAAACTTCCACTTGAACTACTGCTTGGGTTTATACACAAGGGTGTACATTGACTTTCTTGGTTTCTTGACCGCAGTCGTTTTAATGGTCTTTCAGGCTCTTCTTGAATTTGTGTTTCCTCTTCAATAGCTTTCAGTATCTGGTGCAATAAAGAGTAGCACCCGCAAAAAAAAAGATGTTAGAGAATCAAGCAAAGAAATAAAGCAAATAACAGAAAAGACTTACTTCAGCTTGCTCAAGTTTTTTTCTTGTTTCTTCCTGATAAGTGGTCAATCATGAAAAAGAGAACCAACATTAGATAAGCATGATGCAAAATTAGAGCAGGTATAAGTTATAAAAATAACGTACTTCAGCATTCTCCATATTTTTCCTCTGCTCTACTGCCTAGAAATAATATACAGTTCAGAAACATTAATACACAACAGAAAACGACATAAAAAGATCATTGAACAATAAAATATATATATTAGGAATATAACAGCATACCTTTTCCTCCTCATTATCAAAAATAGCATCAGCAAGAACTCTATAATTTTCTTGTTCAATAAGCTGCCAGTTCCCGTCATAAAGTTTAATAAGTTTTTTTAAGACTGGTTTCGTTGTTTCTTCAGGAATTCCAAGGGATTTCATAGCACGAAAGGCCTTAGCAACTTGTGGTTTCGGAGCCATCACTAATTCTGCACGTCTTTCTGCAATATCAATTCATCCACCACACCTGCATACCAAAAAAAAATAAAAAAAAACAACAACAAAGATTTAGACAATGTGTATACATCTTGTTAAAAACACAACATAATTGTAACATAACTATGCTTTCCAATACCAACCAAATCTCATGTTACTGATATATAACTTTGCATCACAACTTGCTACTCCTACTTGATAATTCACAAACTACGATGCGTTAATTAAGACTGATAAACTAGTACCATCTTACCAAGTAAACCCCTAGTAGCCTGGTCAATTCAGACCTACAATAGTTAAAGAAGGCATCAAGTTAAGGCAGCATGCAATAAGTCTTCTAATTAAGAAGAAAGCATCTACATATAAATATAGATATAAATATAAATATAACTATCTAGAAGGATCATGTGATGACACTTTTAAAATAAGGAACAACGAGAACACTTGATTTATATAAGTTGATACATCTAACACAGTTTACACATACATATCGAAGCGTTTAATAACATTTGAAGCTCTAAAGTCATTAAAATCAAAGTTTTTCATTTCATTGCCATCTAGTATTTTTTGACTTATATAAAAAACTGAATCCATGCATCTATGTATGATGATGTATCTATGTACCTTTGAGCTATAAAAATGTCAATTTTGTGAAATGTTTGGTTTATATGATTCAAGCTTAGATTTTTGAGCGTTTGCAGCATTCCTATTTTTTATAATATACACAAGATAATAAATAAAACAGAACAAGTTAACGATTACAGTAAACTAATAAAATATTTGCAATTTTGCAGTATATTTTTGCTACTGTTACTGCCTGCAATTTACAACCTAAAGTCAAGAAACTAAATAACAATTTCAACAAAGTGTTTAATAAATCAAATATTATAACAAAAAATGTTACAACACTAATTATAACTTACCCTAACACAGCCTACACTTTACCTATACAATTGTTATGAAAAAGAAAATGCCAGATAGTAAAAACAAATGCATGTGAACAATGTACAAATTACCAAAGTTAATAACCCTAAAAAGGTAAATTTAGGAACAAAATCATGATAACAAACGACTTGATATGCATAAAAGGGGGTTTTAACTACGATCAAAGAATATAACAAGAAGAAAAGGATGTATGAAATTGAGCAGAATGTAGTTGCTTACCAACAAGAATTAGTAAACGAAGATTTGCAACGATCGCAATTCAGGGAGAGTGTCAATTTGTGCGTGAAAGTGACGAACACATTTGGAAAAAAATGCGTTTGTGTCGTGAATTGTGAGTGTTCTTGAGGGGGTTGGAGCAAACGCGCGTGTGTATCACGCGAATCGCTTGCATTTTGTCCTTTTTTTCGTTTGTAATGTAACGTTTTCTAGAGAAATGAGACGGTGATTAGAAAATTCTAACATCGTTTAATGTTTTATTCTTCATCAAAAAATGAATCTATAATGTGTTATTTAATATAATGGTTTTTATTTAGAAAATGAAGTTACGTCGTGAGGGCCAAAAAAATTACTTTAAACGTAAAAAATAACTTAAAAAAATCAAAGGCTCACCGAAACAACTCAAAACTGTCCAAATGATATCTAAACAACCTTAAATACATCTGGACGGTACTAAAACGACATCAAATACTGCAAGACCAACCAAAGGGTATTTGACCTAATAACCATTAGAGGAATTAGGGATGAGCGTGGTACGAAACCGGTACCGTATCGTACCAAACCGGTTGGTACCACTTTTCTTTTTTGTCCAAATGTGAGTACCGAATACCGTACCAACTGAAGTGGTTTGGTACCGGTACAGTATGGGTACTGGTACGGTAAAATGTTGTATTATACCCGATTGGTACCGAAAGTATAACAATATTAAAGTGAACAATGTTCAGCTGTAAAAAGTGGTACATTACAAAAATATAACACCACTTCAATACCAAACTGAACCAAATATGACAACTTATAAACAAAAAGATGACAAATAATTGACATGCTTATGTTTTCGATGTACACAAAAAAGTTAAAAATATTGACTATTTAAAAATCAATTTCTCATACATCCAAGTGATTCTTCGTGTATATCACATGGGTAGTTGGTATATAAATAATATGTCAGCCTTAATTGAAATTTCTTATATGCCTCTATTACAAAAAAGGTCTTACAAATAATATAGTTGCTCCTTCGTATTACAACTTTATTGTTTATGATTGTTATCTTCTTTAAATTCTTTATGCTTTTGAATTCGTTAAATATAATTAGATACATTTATAGTGGAAGGTTGTTTGATTTATCTTGTCTTCAATTATAAAATTTACCCTTTACACACTCAAAGTTGTATACAAAAAGTAAAATTAATATGACACCAACTATACGCTTAATATAAATACTACCTTATATAATTTTATTGCAAACTTTACTGCGTATTTTTTTAAATAAGGTAAAACCCTAGAATTTTATCGTATACGTTATTTGTATAATTATAAGGCTCAAGTGTACACACAGGATTAAAATCTAGATTCTTAATAAATAATAATATCTTATATAAATTGGGACCGGGTACTAAACCGGAAAAATACCGATACCATACCGAAAGTACCACATCCAAAAAAAATATTTATATACGTACTGAATACCGTACCATTTAAAAGGGGATGGTACCGGTACGGTATTGGAATTTCGGTACTAATGCTCATCCCTAAGAGGAACCCATCGACCAAGAGGTTGTTAGTTCAAGCCTCACTTGAGACAGTAAGTGTATATATTTGTGGTGGTTATACATAATATGTGTGGTAAATTAGTAGAATTGTCTTTCTAATATATATATATATATATATATATATATATATATATATATATATATATAACATGATCAAAAAGGAAAGAAATTTGAGGAGAAAAAAGGGAGAAGGATTTTTGTTACTATGATTCAATACTTTATTGATATGATTCAGATTTTTATTAATATAATTATATATTTTATTGTTTTGGTCATTATTTTAATAATAAGATTTAATCTTTTGTTGCTGTAATTCAAAAGTTTATAGTAATAAAAAATTGAATCTTAAAATAAAAATACTGAATTATAGTAACAAAATATTCTTCTCCATTTTCTTTCCCTAAAGATCCTTCTCCCTTTATCCCACTTTTACATATATATACATACATACATATATATATATATATATATATATATATATATATATATATATATATATATGTATATATTGCAAGACCAACAACAATAACATAGGATTAACAAGTAAAAAGCATACAAACTTATATATATCTAATAAAAGTCAACTACATGATCATATTTGACAACATATATTTAAATATGGACAAACTTTTGAAGAATATTCATTTTGATAAAAAATTTCGCTCTCACATCAACTTCTAGCGAAATGTAGTGTGTATTTTTAATTTGAAGTGAAATGTAGTGTTTTTTTTTTCTATTGGAGTGAATTTCTAAGCATTTAAGTGAATTCCTAAGCATTTGAGCAAATTGTGGGGAATTTGAGCGAATTATTGGACATTTGAGCGAATTAATGTGTATTTTCAATAAAGAGCGAATTGTTGTGCATTCGAGTGAATTGTATTTTTTTAATAAACGGTATTTGAGCGAATTGTATTCATGTGTATTTTTTAATAATTGGAGCGGATTGTTAAATATTTACTTGAAGTGAACTAACAATGATTTTTTATACTTCATTTCGCTCCAAGTTTGTGTGATGGAGCGAAATCTTTGACTAAAATGGACATTATTGTAAATTTTGTCCATATATAGATATTAGAGACTAAATTAAAACATGTAGGTAATTTTCTCTTTTACAAATATATAAGTTAAGTGTTTATCTATTCCAATCAAATTGAAATTAAAGATAAATAAAATCAAGAAAAATGCAACATGTGCAATGTGACCAAGTACTTGCCGGTTACGGATAGTTGGGAAGAATAAAATTGGAATCCTTTTTACACTATCATAGCATAGCAAAGGGAGTGGTTACTCCACCATACTGAAAAAAGTTGTCAGTTCAACCGCTACATCATTTTCATATTGATAATCATACTCACACTCATTTTAAATTGTATTCATCATATTATTTTCATACTGAAAATAGGTCCACCTAATGTTAATTATTCATTTTTAATTAAAAATACAATTACTTGAACAGTGAATGATGATCCACTTCTTCAATATAGTTCTAACCGTTTTACGTGAACCATTTTATGAACAATATTAAAAAAAGAGTTGTCACTCTTAATTAAAATGGTAAGGAATCGTATTGTATCATATATTACTATTCCTTTCGCTCTCAAGGAGAATAAATGGCCCATCGTTCATTTTATTAATTGATTAAGGGGTCCAATAGATTTTTCTTGGGGTTCATTTAACAATTGTGGGAGAATCAGGGCGGAATTTGGGGAGGCGAAAATCATGACACCAAAAATGTACTCGAACATTGGTTTTACTATGCAAAAGAAGTAAACAATTAAGTTTATAATCTTTTCTTAAAAGGTATGCATCAATAAATACATAGACATGCTCTTAGCAATACATTTTAGGTAATTAAAAAAATTCACTTAAATATGGTTGCTAAGCATAATAATACTCAAGGTCGTCTCATGAATCATGAAGACCTTGTGCTATAGTTAAAAATGGTAATTGAAATAGTTTTTATGCAATATATTGAAATGGTGGTAGATAATAATATATTCTTCAAGTATAAATGTATAATAATAATTGAAATGGATTTTTCTTCTTAAGTAGATAATAATCCAAAATAATACTTTGAAATATATGAATATACATATAAGTATATAGTTGTTTTTCTTATCCTTCCTACAAATAGAGGATTAAACTGTTAGCTTATTAAAATTAAGGGGTTAAACTTAGCATGTATACAATAATACGAGAAAACTAAAGAAAAACTTCATAAAATAGAAAAAAATGAGACCGTGGAGTCTTCTTTCTCACCCATCACCTGCAAGTCACCTTCATGGGCCATGGCTCCATGCCTCATTTTTTTTTTCTTTCATACATTGAACAAACTGATATTAACTATTTAAAACATACATTGTGTACTTAAAAACACTTTATATTTTGATGCCATGCAATGAAAATCGTTACATATATAGTACTAATAACTCGAATTTTATGGGGCACCCCTCCCTGCTCTAAGGAAGATCCGTCCTTGGGAAGAATCGCATATATGCCATTATTAAATGAGTTAATATCAAATATGTCAATTCTTAACTTAAAAAATATCAAATATAGTCAAATATTAATTTTAATCATTAAACACTCTTCTTAACTTGACACGAGTAATAAATTAAAACTTGACTATTATACCCTTATTTCATTTTAACCCTACCTACACCTCAAGAAGCCCATAAGTCGATCTCATACATTCCCTGTTCTCTCCGATCGTCAACTCACAAATTTCACTCCCTTTTTCCTTCTCTCAACATCAATAAAGCAATCAAGCACATATATGTTGTTGGTGTAAATTTGTTATGCTTTTTTAGGTTGGTTGTGGTCCCATGTTTATTGGTGAAAAATTTGTTCAGGTAGTACGATGCGTGACAGTGGGTACTAAAAGAGTAAAAGTCAACAAATGAGGCTAACAGTTATTTATCTTACACCCTTTGAATGATGTTCAAGAGTTTTAATATATCAGATCGTATCCACTGAATTATATTATATCGATTTTAATATATCTGAAAATTATTTATACCAATTAATTTAATTTATAATTCTTGTTTCCTTTTACAAACTAAAAACATTTTAGTTACAAATTTTGAATCATCAATTTCATATTTCTCACCATTAAAACTCAAATCTTCATCCACCTACATAACATCACTATCATCACCGCCATCACCATCCTTACAACAACGGTTGGGGCAAACCATAGCCAACATTTACCACAAATATTAATAAAACAAAACGAAAATCAGCGTTGAATCTAACAGCAAAAACAAAACATTTGAGGCAAAACCTTAAAACTTGATTCAAACAGAAATCCGTAAATAAAAGATGAAAACCATTTTGCAGATTTATCAAAACTTGAAGAAAATGATCTAATAATCTAATGGTGTTAGTTCTATTTTGAGAATGGAGAAATAGAAGTTGGAAAGAGAAGTGAAATGAGACAGTGATTTGAAAGAAAATGATAAAAAGTCTACATTTGTTTTTTATGGTGGAAAAATCTCATGACGTATCGAGAATAATTATGTTTATCGTGAGTTGTAATAAAATCATGAGAAATTGGGGATATTTTGATCAATTTCTCTCGAGTTTAGTTGGCTATTTGAATCGAGGCGCAGTGAAATAAGGGTATAATGTTCGATTTTTAATTTATTATTAAGTTAAAAAGAGTGTTTGATGATTAAAATTAGTATTTGGGCATGTTTTATACTTTTGAAGTTTAGAACGGTGATGTGTTGAATCTAGTCTTAAATTTATAAACAACGATTAATTAAATAACAACTAGAGACTAGCACACATTAAACAGTTAACCTATCGTTATATAGTATAGTTGTGGTAAGTTGAACCGAGATCAGTCTTGAACGGTAGTTGCAATGTTAATAAACAAACTTATATTAATGAATAAACAGTTAAACTAAATAAACTAATTAAACTAAATTCAGGAAAACGTAATAGAACAAATAATAAGGATAAGACATTCACTTGGATTTGACTTTCATAACTCCAGATAATATTAAGTAACTAATATAATAATGATTGATCATAAATCCTACAAGCTTAATTACTAGTTCTAATTCTTTAACTTGATAATTATCTAGGTTCTATTCAATAGTCAATGAATTACTACCTAAACAATCTTAAAAGACAACTAATATTAATTTAACATATGTTTAACATATATATAGAATCCATATTCACTTCATCTATATTTATCACATAAACAACTCAATTTAATGTAACTATTAATATTACATATCTAAATAACCTAACTGATTAATTAAAGCAGTCCTATGGTTGGGATGGAATCATGACTAAATAACTCGTCGAGTTCAGGTCTGTACTCGGCGAGTCACTCGACGAGTTTATCATAACACATGTAATTAAACAATCCAACATTCAGATTTACAATAGCTAAACATAATATTAATTTCAATCTTATATATTTTTAATCCTAATAACCAATTTGTCGCACCCCCAAATTATGATGCAGCGGAAGTTAATGCGGGGCGCGACGAAATCAGGGATCATCACACAAGGATATAACGAACGACCTCTAAATAAGTCGTTTGAAAAATAGTACATTCCATTTATATAAAATATTGAAATGTATTGTTTACATGTCACAAAATATTGTTGCCCTAGAGTCCGCGTTTAAAACGGAAGATTCTATTACATAACAGTTTACAAAAAGTAATGCGAAGGAATCTCCAGTAATGCAATTTTGAAATCATGCGACTCTAGTGTGCGGTCCCCCTGAAGGAATCCTACTGTTGCTGTGAACCTGAGAAATACATACTAAAACGTCAACAATGATGTTGGTGAGTTCATAGGTTTAGTTATCAAAGTATCAATGTGAACCACGAGATTTCCATGTTGTTTGTATCGCAAAACTACGATAAAAAAATGTATACTACTGCCATGAGCTTATAGTCCGAAGCTTAACCGATATGAGTTTGCCTCCTGCAGGTGTCTAATCCAGAACACCCGTATGAACGAATAATAAAGCGCCCGTTTGACCAGTTAGAGCTACTAACCCGGACGGGGATGGTCAATCCCAAATAGATCTATTCTTCAAAACTCGCGCTAAGATCCATACTAACGAAATTATGATGTGTAGAGGACTTCTGTGTGGATTACGAAAGTAAAACACTCATGCAATCTGTATATGTGTCAATCTGTACTCGTGTTCATGAAAACAGTGTATGTATTCTCACCCCAATAGTTAAAACAGTAAAAGTGGGGCTATGAGACTCATCCGAGTCTTGAAAGCGTGCGTTTAAATCAATAAACGTATATCCAAAGTGTAACCCTCTAGCGCCCTAAACGCATAAGGTTATGTATGAGTGAATGTCTCAAAAGATCGTTCATGCTAGTTGTCCATTCAACTAGTTATGTCCAAGTGTTTGCTTATCGTTTGTGTTTAGTAAATATGTACGGCCCGTTGGTGATGTTTTGTAATAATAATTCCCGAAGACATTATTTTTATGTTTTGTTTCATTGTATACTTATAAGAGTATATGTATTGAGAGTACAAATGGTGTCGTATATAGTATGGTTGTTGTCTCGCGAAAACGATACTTTGTGAAAACATGTTTTTAAATCAGACTGTGTTATGTGACACAATGGTTGTGTCGCTGTGAATTGTTGCGACACAGATGTAGTGTCACAGAGTGTAGATTTCAGATAATTATGCGACATAAGAATTGGTGTCGCATGTCGTGAATTTAAATCGATGCGCGACACATGGGTTAGTGTCGCAAGTTAATACCGTTAGTTATAAGTGTTGCGACACAAGGGTAGTGTCGTAAGTTAGTACTGCTAGTTATGTTTATTGCGACACAGAACTTGTGTCGCTATGTTAACAGACCGAGATTGAGTTTTGCGACACAGGGCTTGTGTCGCAATGGTTTTGGGCCAACTGCGACACCGACGACCTGATGTGTTTTCGTGTTCGGGAACTTGGTCAAATGTGCTCGGTTTGACCCGAAACTTTTACACGACTCTTAAATATGTTTTTAGAACTTATAAAAATTAGAGTTACGTTTTATGGTTAACCCGAAAGTGTCGTTTTATACTCATTGCAAAATCAGTCCCTAGAGTAGTTTCTTCGATATTTACACGTTTTTCGTGGCTCGATTTAACTAGGTAAAATTCCGAATTAAAATCCAATAAAATTTCACGGTATTTCCCTATGTCTTACCTTCACAAAATATATGTTTACATAATTTTTGGTCAAGTGTAAGTCATGAAATCGTCCAAGAACCAAACATGTGTTCAGTGGGTCGATTTCCTGACCTTTGCTCAGTGTTTTGTCCATATCTCACGAATTACAAAACTTCAGAAATCAAAATGGTACTATTTTTAAAGGTAACAGAAAATGTGAACTTTTCCAAGTGGTTTCAGTCGATTTGGATTTGTAGATCTCAAGATATGCCTTTTCAAAGTTGGTCAAATTTTCTGTTCAAAAGGATAGTCCGGACACTTACTTTTGTAGATTCGTTTTCCCATACCAAACGACCTCAGAAAATTACCAAACCACATGGGTTCGAAAGATAACATCCTAAGCTTGATTTTTGGCTCGAGAATCACTCGATTTGGTTGAGAAATGAGTTAGATATCATGGATCAAATTCGGGTCAAGTTTTTGTCCAGTAGTTAATGGCTTTGTCCGATAGTTTTTCGCATTATCCTTTGGTTTTCGGTTTAGATCTTGGACATAATTAGCAAAAACGAACATCTAACATGTATATTAACATTATCCAAGAAAACTAACAAGGTTTGAAGAGATTCTTACAACAAAAACGTGATCTATAGCCGAAATGAGAGAGGAAGGGGCTGCTGCGGTTGTTCTTTCTTCTTTGCTTGTTCTTCTTCTTCTTAGCAAGGTAGATGATGTTGGTGGTGACTAGAGGTCTTGGAAGAGGTTGAGAAATGAGGTGGTGGTGGTGTATTGTGGCTGGAAATAGTGAGAGTAGAGAGTAGGAACAAGTGTAAGAGATGTTAAAAGTGTGGTGAAAGTCAAATGATGCAAAGGGTGTGAGATTAAAAGGGGTGGGGATTAGTAGGCCAAGGGGGCCGGTTCTTGGGCTGGGATGGGTCGAGATTGGGCCTGGCCCATCCCGGGTCTCGGGTTCGTGACTTGCTCCTCGACTTCGTGTTACGTTACTCGGTCGGTTAAACGTTAATCGCGCGTTTTAGAATTTAATCGTTAACGTTAAATTTTCGCGTTTTGTTTTTGATACGAAGTCGCTATTTTAAATTGACCAAATATTTTTAACTACATTATTGAACCTTATCAAAATATTTGTCGGGTTTCGTTCGGTGTCGGGTTCGATTCGCGCATTTTCATTGCGTATGGTACGTTTTATGCAAAACGTAATATGTTTGTATATTATCGTACAATAATAATATAATGTAAATAACTACTGTTTAATTGAAAAATAGATTCATGTTATTTATGAAAGTTTTCACCAACGTCCGTATTTATCGAGTCGGATTCCATCAGATTGAAATCGCGTAATTAAAATTAATTACGTACGTGTGTATATAAAATATACAAAACAATGTTACTGTACTTAGTCTTATTTCACACTAAATACAAGTAATGATGACCTATCTTAGGTACTAATGATGGCCTAATTTGCCGGTTGTCACACAATTGATTAATTTAACATAGTATATCTACTAATAACCCTATGGAGTCGCATAACTAAGATCAAAATCTAAAACCCTAAGTGACTCGCCGAGTTGATGTTGATCACTCACCGAGTTTCAAGCGAATAACAGAATCAATTAATCATTCAATCAATTATCAAAAGTAAAACACAAAAGATTAAACGTTATAATTAATCATAAGTAATTACATGACCTAGTTCTAGATTCATGACATAAACCACAAGTTATTGTAACTTTATGTATTTATGAAACCGCAAACTGTAACACCCACTTTAAGGGCCTAGTGGTATCCCGATAATTTCCCTAAACTTTAAATTATTATTTAATGTGTTAGGAAATATTTTACTATTATTATGTCTGATAATATTAGTAAAATGAATAAATGAATTATTGTGACTAATACATAATTCATTGATTTAAACCGAACTAGTTGACGGTAAAATAAAATATTTGGTTTTCGCAAAATGGTTTTAGGTTCCCGACAATAGATTAAGAAGGGAACTAAAATTGTAATGGTATTGGGATAGAGTAACAAATATATATATACACATTTATACATACTTCTGTAACATTCTAAACAACTTTACAAAAGTCTCAAACATTCGGCCACTGCGAACCGAAATTCCAAAACTTGAAGAAATCTTCTGTGAATTCTTGAAATTATTTCGTATCATCTTTTTGTTTCAAAAATGGAATTCCAGAAACATAATCAAGTCGCCATCTTGTTTCTGTAAGTGTTTAGCTTGTAATTGTAGTTTTTATGAAATTAGTTAATTCACGAATTGATATGAAAATTAAGCTTAAACGATGTTATATGATGTTATTTGATGCATATAAACTGTTAGGAAGCTTATTTGAATGATAGGAAATTGAATTCGTGAGTTTTGAAAGAATTCAGTTCGAAGTTTCTGGGTTCAGCCGCGAACTTCGCAGCTTGAAGATGAACTCAGTTCGCAGAGCTTGATTGCGAAGCGAACTGAGTTGTCTTGCGAAGTGAGTTGTCTTGCGAAGCGAGATGTCTTGCGAAGTGAGATGTCCTGCGAACTGAGAAGTTCTGCGAACCGAGTTTTGCGAACCGAGTTATGGTTCTGCGTACTGAGCTGCGAAGCGAACCGAGTAATGGTTCTGCGAACTGAGCTGGTTTGCGAACCGAGAATCCCTGCGAACCGAGATGTGCCTTGCGAACTGAGATTTTTAAAATTTAATTTTGCAAATTTTGAAATTGCGTAAGTGTTTTCAGGGTAGCGACTGAGTGACAAATTTCACTAACTCGGATTGGGCCGAGATTCGCATGGTCACTCAAAAATGACCCAATAATCAAGGCTCTATATAGTCTAGGCAGTTTTAGGCCTTTCGGGGTCATCTTGGGGTCGGAAATGACATTTTTCAGTTTTAAACCTCGTTTCGGGACTTTCTGGTTTCGCTTCGGATTGAACGTTTGTTTTCTTAGACTTCAGGAATTTACCTGCTTGTTTAAATATGTTATATGATTATGGAATGAGTTACTAACTCATTATTTGTTGTATTCTCAGATCAACAAAAGACTCAGTAACATTAGACTTCTGAGTTGTTGGGCTGAGTCTGGCAGGTGAGTGGATCTGGAACTCACATGTTTGATTCAGTTGTAACGATTTGGTTGCAACGAGTAAACGTAGATATAATTGATAGACTGTTTAGTCTGATATGCTGATATGCTGATTATGAATCTACGTGCAATGTGGCATCTGGGCATTGATTGCTGCTAAAGAGGTCAACAGATTGTTGGACTTGATGATTTACAAGATTACATATATGGGGTGTCGTACATGTGTTGTACTAAACCCATATTGTGTAGTGGTAATATCAATTTATCGGTATATTCTGTAGTGGCCACTACAGATTGTGATAAGCGTTTCTTGAGGGCCACCGCGGCAGTAGAGTTCCTCAAAAACCACCGATCCTCTTTGATATTGATGATATGTGTTTACGATTATTTGATGTAAACAGATTGTTAAGCTAAGTTGAACTGTTAGTTTCATGTTCACTCACTTAGCTTCGTGCTAATTCCCCACTTAATCCCTGCAGGTCATGATTGAATGGGCGAGCAGGCAGGTTTTGTTCAAGGAATGTTTGATCGGCTGGCAACTCTGATATATTTTGATAAATAATGAAAGTTGAATTTTGTAACCCTCGTCTTTGTACGATGTTTTGAACATTATATGTATTTACCTTTTTGTAAATATTGTTAATATAATATATTTTGACCTACGCTTCCGAATTAAAGAGTATTTTATAATATACTAAGAGAGGGGCGTTACACAAACAATTAATTATTAACCAATATTAATAAAGTCAATCAAACAATCATATCATAAATAATAAATCATCTATCAAAGGCTAAGGTTATCTTTTCCAAGTGAATGGGAGAGATGATTTCATAACTAAACTAAAATCTAACGAAACAAATCAATCAAAAGATAATTTAGTCATGTTTCAATCGAATACAACGAATATTAATCAAACCGGGTGCTTGAACGCCTTCCGATGTCGCCGAAAAATTACTGGAGATGAAACGTAGGGTCTATCCCGCCGGTGAATTCACCGAGTTCAGTTGGAACTCGTCGAGTTCCTCCATCTGGATGGTAGAAGAAAGTGATTTTGAGTGATGGTTAGAGAGGTGTTGATTTATGAGGCTTGAAATGTGTATTTTATAGCTGTAAAAGAAATATATTTTGACAGATTTTACGGGCTTGGAGGTTGAGAGTTTGGGTTTATCACTTCAAGGTCGGTTGAGCTTTATCCTATCTGCTGAGCTATATTTTCGAGCCCGACTCACCGATTTTTGGTCCGTTTGGGCTAAATTTGGATATGTTGTAACCCAATAAATTTAGAGACCGTGGGCTTTTGAATTAACTGATTTGGACTCCAAATGAGAAAGTTATGGCCAAACCGTGAAGCCTCGCAGAAAACTCAGCTATTATCCAGCTTCTATCTTCTTTCTAGTTCTCGATTTGAATGCCATTCCTTTAGCATTTATCCTCCGAAATGAACCTAATCAAAAAATAAAAAGCAATTAAGTACAAATATATATCATTTTGTCATCGAATTAAACATAAAACATTAATATCGCAATAGAAAATATGTATTACTTCAATGTGTTTATCCTTCAATGAATGCATCAAAACTTTACTCCACATATTTATATCAATTAATTTTTCACTAAACTAATGCTCCCTCCGTCCCACAAAATATATCCACCAACATTTTTTATTTGAATGAAGATAAATTGTGTAAATGTCAGTTTATCTTTATATTGAAGACAAATTTGACTGAATTTATTTAAGAAATAAATTATTAAGAGTAATAATAAATGAAGGTAAAATAGGGAGTTTTTGTAGTTCTGTACTTTTGTGTGGTTCTCGTTTGAACATTTGAATATATATATATATATATATATATATATATATATATATATAATATAATATAAAATATTTGATACAAAGTCTTAAGAGAAGAAAATATTAATTTATTATTTTACCCTCCACTTTATTAATCTTCATTTCATTAATATGTCTACAATCAATATACAATTAAATACTTAAATCAATACAATTAATTATAAACTTTATATATTAAAATCAATGTTAGTTTTAAAAATATGTAATTTAAAATTATAACTAATGTAACTAACATAACATATTAATGTATATTAAAAATGTTAGTTACAATTGTGATAGAAATATTGCTACAAAAATATAATATTATATTACAGATTATAACCATCTATATACTAATATATAAGAAGTTGAAAACTTATATTGAACTTTTAATAACGATATACTATAAAAAATTTTTACTACCATTTTAAATATTTTATTTAATATTTGAACACTTTTACCTAAAATAGAAACAACTTACTCACATATGTAAAATTCTAAAAATCACGTATTAAAATTATCAATAATAGAAATCAACTATCATTTTCATCATATTTTTAGCAATATGTTACCTCGAAATTCAGAAAATGACGACGTGTCATGTACCGTACTACTATAATTATGATAAAATTGATAGCTACTTTATATTATTGATACTTTTGATAGTTCATTTCTATAATATAAAATTAGTCAATACTTCATTTCTATTTTATATAATTTACCCTTCAAATAATCATAAAAGTTAATCTATTACTGCTATAAAAGAGTTTGGTCATTTGGTAGTTTAAAAAAAAAAGTAACTATTCTACCGTCTTAGTTAGTACAACATTGATGTGTAAAATTTAGTTATAAAATAAACTTAAAAATACCGCAATTATCTATTACACAACTAGGTAAGTGTACCCTATCGTGTATAGTATATGTAACACCCCAAAATCTGAAGTAATATTATAATATACGTAAATGTCTTATTTTATAAGTTGTTGTATAAATTACGTGTATTATACGTAGTCGTGAAGTATTTAAATTACCTAAATAATAAGTGGGAGTAACCAATTAAATGATGTGTTATAAAATGACTGGAACTAGAGGGACTGGGGTGTAAATATTTAATTAAAACACTAAATAAATCAATATATACTCCCATTTGTACGTACATACACAGAAACTTCGAGAGAGATCGCAAGAGAGAAAGAGAGGAAAAGGAGACTAGCCGGAAACATCAAATTGAACCTCGTTAACTCGAATTCAAGTTTCCTAAACCATCCTAATCAAGGTATGATTATGTGTTCTTGAATAATTTAACCTTGAAATGGGTTTTTGTAGGGGTTTTGAGTGTTGATCACTTGTAAAACAAAATTAAGGTGGATTATGATTGATTAGTGATGTATAAGTATGGAAATCGTTGTGGTTAACCTCGATTCAATCCAAAAGTTGATAAATTGAATTAAGACTATAGTGATTAAAGTGGGGTTATGGTGAATTCTTACAAATTGTTGTTAGCTCACTCTATGGTTTGTTTAAATGAGTTCGATTGACATTACTAATGATGTTTAAAGTAGTAGGAAGAGTAGTTAAGCCATAAATTGAATTATGCTTAAATTGGTAACTGTGCTCCGTTTGACTTTAAAGGTCAAACTAATCATACGAAGTTAAAAGTGGTAAACAAAGTAAGAAAAGTTGTAAACAATGTTATTTGATCATATTTTAGTATGTTAATTGGAATATTTGAGGTGGTTATATTCCAATTTTGGGTCGTTGGGTAATTTGGGCGAAAAGTGGAAGTAAAAGTGTTTTTGGCAAATTTTGAGGGGCTGTAACTTTGTGTGTATAATGTTTTAGAAAAATTTGAAAGTATGGAATGAAACTATGGTCGAAGACCTATAATTTGATATAAAGTTTGCTGAAAATGGATATGCCTAGGTGGTTCAAAAATGCATTGTAAAACAGCTACTTGGTGCTGTTTGCTGAGAATTCAGCAATGCAAAATGACTTTTCGTTGTTTTCGAATGATTATAACTTGGTACGTGTTATGTATTCTGAAATGATAAAAGTTGTACATTGAAGTATGCTATAATACATTCGTAATGGTATAAAATATGTTCATTTTGGAAAGGTTTAGAAGGTCCAAAAATGGTGTCCAAAACACCTAGTTGGAGCTGTGATAAAGTGTCCAAATTGGAGTCAAAGTTGTAATTAGTATAAAGTAATCGAGAGCATGTGTATTTCCATATATGTGAATGTTTATATGATGTGTTATGATTGTTTAGGTGCTAAAGGAAGTGGTGCTTTTGTGTATCTCATGCTTTCGGGTAATCGACGTAAAGGTGAGTGATATAGGGATTATTTGGGTAATAGTTGTGTATTTCGGATTGCATACGTGCAAGAGGTTCACATAACCGAGTGGAATTGTTTATTATATGCTTATGTTGCTATGTGTTGTTGATTTGACATTATAGAGATTAGCTAACTTATGTTAGCCTTAGTTGTTGCGATTTATCGCTAGGTGTGCCAGTTATAGCACTATGTGCTTGTTGTTGCACCTTGTGCTAGTTGTTACAGTTGTGACACTTTGTGCCTATTGACAGTTGACAGTTGACAGCGGATCCGCTCAGTGGTGATAATCTCTACAATTGCCCAGTGGTTAATTGCTTAATTGTTAATTGCACAGTCGTTGTGATTCAGTTGTTATTGTTGATTTTAGTTGTTATTGTGGTTCAGATGTTGCTTGCTACTCGTTTTTGTGAATTACTCATTTAATCGCATGTATGCTTACTAAGCTTAAAGCTTACCCGTTTAGTTGTTTAATTTTGTAGGTACCTATGGGTCAAATGCTAAATGGTGAATCTAGAGGTGGCAAGGGATTATGTTTAATGAGCGTGGATTTCACTTGTAAAGAGGTTTGACAAGTGTACTTTTAAATTGCCGAGTTGCTATTAGCTTGTTATAATTCGCCCAAGTTGCATTTTGATTGACGAATCAAAATGGGACATTTTCGTGAAGTAATTGAAATGATGGTTTTGGTTATGATTTTGGACATGAGATAGTCGATATGTTGTTGGTTTAGAAACCGAATAGTTCAAAATGTTGTTGACTTTCAAACGGGTCAGTTGGTGCCCAATTGGGTCATCAACGAGTCTATATACCCAAATAGACTATAAGAGAAATGTAATACTTTTGTTATTGGCCTAGGAGTCAAAATGGATGGTTGTATTTGTGGAAAAAATTTGTAAGCCATTAGGTATGTGAATTGTAAAATGAGTTGGTCTCAAAAATGGTCAAATTTTGGTGATACGTCCGAATCCTTCGTTATTGCGAAATTTAAAAAAGTGTAAAAAGAGAAACTTCATTTTTATATAGTGGAGGTGTCTACAAAATTTCATGTCTTAACTCTAAACAAGTCAAAAGTTATACGCGTCCGAAGTTCGAGTTTTGGGCTGTTCTGCAGGTGGTCGCCGGGCGATGGGGGGTGGTCGCCGGGCGAAATCTCTTCTGTCCAGAATTTCGCCGGGCGATGGGGGTGGTTGCCGGGTGAAATTCCTTCAGTCTAGAATTCGATCGTTTCGATCCAAATCGTTTCCCGTTGCGTTTTTAAGCGTTTGAACCTCATATTTTAGTATGTATGGGTAAATGTAATGTGTTTAAAAAAAAATTGTCGGGCGTTACAATATAGCTACAGTAAGTCTGGTTCGATCCACAGTGAATGTATATTTTAAGAGTTTTATTTAAATGCAATTAATCTAGACGAGTAATTGAAACGTGGGGGTTTTGCAACCGTGTTGTTGCTTTGCAATTTAAACTAATTAAATTAAAGTAATGAAAGTGAATTCTGAAGAATCGACTGCGAAATAACTTTTATCAGATATTAAAAATAACACTCACTTGGATTATTTCACTAATGACTTCGGAGTGCTTGTTAAAACCAGTTTATCAAAGTTGCAATGGTAAATCTAATTAAGCTTGGATTAACGTTTGCTATCTCCTACACCTTAATTTCAATTCACTAACTTACAATTTAATCTAGTGAAAGACGTTCGTTAAAATCATTATCTTACACGTTTGAGGTTCGTTGTCTAACTTATTTAACCGCGTTCGCGATCAATTAACAATCATACATAGACATATAATTATAATGAATTAGTTATGTGAAGAACATTCGCTATAATCACTAATCAACTCACAAATAAGCTTGAACAATTAATTAAAACTCAAATACGCAAGGGTTTCGATTAAACGTAAATTAAATCGCATAAACTCAAAGGATTACACCCCTGATCACTAGTTATTTCATCCAAGCAGATGTTTAAGGGTTTAGGTACTCATAACTAAACTAGAACAATCAAAATCAAGTATTGAAATCAAAGAAACATAATTTTATTGAATAAATAGTGTTAACCAAATGATTACAATGATTTGATGATGATTCCTCGTAACCGAATGATTAAGCGCGATGAACGATCTTCAAAGTGACGAAAAACCTTCCAAGTATGCTTAGAAATTCGTCCCTGGGCGTTTCGTATCCTAAAGTTAGGTTTAAAACCTATGAAATTCATTTTTATACTTGGTTCAGAAAATTCTATTGCTCCGCCCAAGTACGCGATCCTGATAATCAGTACGCAATCGCATACACATAGTTGGTACGCGATCCTAGCAAAGCCACACAATCACATACTTTGTTCTTGGTATTTTTTGTCTTGTTTTCTTTGTAACGTACGCGAACTGGTAAAGGTTACTCGATCGCGTACTTATCAGTGGTACGCGATCCTGGCAGTTCTACGCGATCGTGTGCTACAACTTTTCACACAACTTCAGATTTTTACTCCAAATCGTCACCATTTGAGCTCCTTTCAACATTTCACCAACAATTGTACCTGAAATCAATTTACAACCTAATAAGTATTAAAAGTTCACGAAATTGACTATAAACAAATACAAAATCAATGATATCGCGAGATATAAATATGTACAAAATTAGCGATATCAAACATCTAACGCAGATAGTAAAAATATTTGAAGCAATTTTTTTATTTTTTTCAAAGATAATATATTTAACTATCAAAGTTAATAACCATATTAAAAGTTTGTAATTCAATTTTTTAAATTTTAAATTATTATAATTTGGGGTTACAATACGAGTCGAGTCAAGTTAGCGGGTTTGAAATTTGGGGTACATAGTTCAAAACCTAAACTCGAACTGATTTTATAAAGAGGTTGACGAGTCAAAAGTATTCAACCCGAAAATGATTTGCATAACCCATTTAGGTAAATGGGGCAAACAAATTGACGAGTTGGGTCAGTTTATTTAAAAATAAAATAAAATTATTTTTTCGGTTTTAAGTTAGTAGACTGATGGACTGAAATTCAACTCTAACCTATAATAATGTATACAATAAAGTAAGAAAATGATATATTACTATTTTTTTCTTTCCAAATTTCATTAAATGACAACATATAATTAAACAAAAAATATCGCAAGTAAATTCTTTTGATGTCGCTGCATAGCGTGGGTAAAATGTTAGTACTATATAATAAAGAGTTTGAGGTATAATCTTAAAGGGAGAAATAGTAAATTACTATTCTACCCTTTTAACTATCTCATTTAACATTTAAACACTTTAATTGAATGCAATTTATTATACAAGTTAATATCTCATAACTAATTTCAGTTACAAATGTAACCCCATAAATATTTATTTTTTTCATAACTTATATAACACATTGATGGATATTTAAATGTATATTAAGATTATTTTAATATAAGTATTAATGTATCTTCTATATCTTTTATCTTTATATTAATATATAAAGAATTTGTCCATCCGTCCTTAAAAATTGTCCCCCAACAATTTGTGTGAATTAAAATAGTTGAATAAATGTCAGTTTTCCACTTACATTAAAGACAAGTTTGACTGAATTTATTTAAAAAATAAATAATTAAGAGTCATAAATAGGGTAAAATAAAGAGTTTAATGATTTTTAATAGTTATTTTTTGGAAGTGGACAATTAATTTGAGACAAATATAAATAGTAATGCTTACATTTATTTTGAGACGGGAGGAATAAAGAGTTTGAGGTATATTCTTAAAGGTAGAATATCTCATTCAACTTTTAAACATTTAAATTGAATGCTAGTTATTATACAGATTAATATCTCATAATTATTTTCGATTGCAAATGTAACCCCATAAATATTTATCTTTTTAGTATCTTATATAACAGGTTGATGGATATTTAAATGTATGTTAAGATTGTTATAAGTATTAATGTATGTTCTATATTTTTTACCTTTATACTAATATGTAAAGAATTTGTTATCAAATTTTAAAGGGCAAATTACATTTTTCGTCCTTGTGGTATGTTGGATTTGCACGAATCGTCCTTTAGTAGTTTTAATTACAATGACCATCCTTGTGGTATTTGAATTTTTTCAAACTAATCCTGTTACACATGGATCTAAAATACACTTAAATTTATTTTTAATTGATTTTCTTTTAATTTTTTCTATTTAAATTTTTGTAATTCAATTCTTAATATATCAAATCATCACTCATCAGCATCATCAATCATCACCAATATCATCGTCATCAACAACACCATAACCTTTCGAAAACCCTCTCTCTATTTCACCTTCCCCGTTTTCACTTCTAATTCCGGTGCCGAATCTACAAAAAAAAAAAAAAAGGCCCCGGCGATGCCATCAGATTTGTAGAGAAAACGCATTGGAGCCACCGTAACCTCCGGGTCACGCACCAGGACGAATCGCTAGAAAATGCATTCCGATCTGACACATTCTTCGATCTGACGATGATCATCATTTGGAGATTGCAAATTCGTTTCTTTCTCCGGAAAAGCTTTAATTTGAATGTAAAATGAAATTTGCAGGTTAGGGTTCGTAGTAAAAATTGAGGGTAATTGTTAGGGTTGGATTTGAATCTTATTGCATTCTTAAACCTAAAATTATATGTTATTGTTGTTGCTTCTTATGATGATCTGAAAATGAGATGATGCTGTGTTGTTGTTGCTTATGATGATGGTAACGAGATGCTACTATTATTACACCATGTTATGGTCTTTTATTTTTTAAATTCATAATTCAATTAAGAAAATAAAGCAAAATAGAAAAATAATTATAAATTAAAAAGAAAAATGGGAAAAATGTAAGAGCAAGATTAACTTGGTCATTTTACATGTTAAAAGGACTAAATTGGAAAAAATTCACGACCATAAAGAATCAAATTGTTTTTTCCTCATCTCTCCTTATTTTTCTTCTTCCTGAAACCGACTCATATATATATATATTGTGAGGTTCAAATGAGAATCACTTAAAAGTTGAGAACTTTGAGAACCACTATAATACACGATTGTTCATATGTGTATAATGTCAAAATATGTATAAAAATGTTAATAAGAATCGATGAAACCTTGAAAATCAAAAAATTATGTGTTATAATTTATTTTAACTCTAACTTTAACGATTTGTTCACATGTGAACTGTTCAGTTGTGAACATATGTGTTTTTACGTATTTTTATAAGTAATTTTGCAATTTTTGACATTTTTTTTATTTCTCAATCGAACAAATATTAATGTTTACATGTGTATAAAGTTAATCACATGTGAACAATCACATATTTTTGTAGTTCTCACTAGTTCTCAAGCTTAAGTGGTATATGAACAAATCGGTTAAAGTTAGAGTTAAAATAAATTATAACACATAATTTTTCGATTTTCAAAGCTTCATCGATTCTTATTAACATTTTTATACATATTTTTGACAATATACACATATGAACAATAATGTATTATAGTGATTCTCAAAGTTCTCAACTTTTAATTAGTTCCCATTTGAATCTCTCACTATATATGTACGATACTACAGTTGTGTTTGTGTTTCAATTATTAGATATGTATATATGTATTAGTTGTTAATTCAAATATTAAATGTGGTGTAAGGTAAGATATTCAATAGCGTTATACCAGATTCATACATCATTTTAATGTTTTGTTTGTAGAAGGTCTACACTAAATCCTATACTATGACGTTTTTAATGTAAGAGTTAATTGCATTGTTGGACCTGTGGTTTACACATAGTATGTATTTTGTTTTTTGCCTTCTAAGTCCAAAAACATAAAAGTTGTTGTACTCTAAATTCCTATTCACCTAAAATTACTATAATACCCTTATTACTTAAATTTTTATTTAATTGAATTAAATTTAAAATTTAAAATACATACACAATTATTTACTTTACCCTAAATTCAAACATGAAATGGATCACAAATCTACCACTTTCAAAAACTCCCAGCCGTCAATCTATTCTCCTCCGATGATATCTATTTCCGGCATCGGCGACGTCGCCAACTCCCGTGATCTCGTGTGACTAACCTATCCCCCTTGCTTATGTTCTCCTTCTGTTAACAAAACTAACACACATAAAAACAAAAAGAAGTCTTCTCATTCCCGATCTAAAAATTCCGGTAATGTTTACCATAAAATATGATGTTTTAATCTCGTAATCTTCGTCGTTTGAAGAAATTGGGGGTGAACTCATTGGCGAAATCAATGGTGAACTCGGCAGCGACGTTCGCGGTGATGGTTGCGGTGAAATCAACGGTGAGCTCGCTGGTCGGGTGCTGGGGTGAACTAGCCGTTCGGATACATTTTCGCGGTGATTCTGTGGTGATGTTTTGGTGATGGTTACCAGTTTTACAGGTCTGCCGCGCTGGCCGCTCAATAAAGAAGATGAAACTCTTGATCCAGTTTTAGAGTTTTACAAGTTAGGGACGACGGTTGCGATGATGTCGATGTCGTTAACGGTTCCGACCGCCGGGGATTAGAACGGAGGGCTAGAATAGTTGCAGGTGGCCAGGTGGAGAGGTGATGGTTTTAGAAGGGGGAAAGGATAGAGACGAGAACAGAAAACGAGTAAAAAAAATTAAATTAAGGGTAGTTTAGTCCTTTCAATTGAAGGGATTGTTTGTACAACAATTTTGTATTTTTAGACTTAGAATTCAAAAAATAAAATACATGGATGTGTTACTGTATGTAAACTATATAAATCAGCTATGCAATTAACTCTTAATGTAACATTGAAGATTCTAACTTATAAATGGGAGTGGGTATTATGTTATTATAGTAAATGAGTTTAATTATCGTGCTATGATAATGCGACATTAAAATGATACCTAAAACTCAAAGTGCTAAATCTACAATATAGTAATCACTCGTTTTTCATCCAACTTTTCTTCGAAGTAAAGTAGTAAACCGCTAAAATTGTGAAGAGTTACTATACGCACAAATCACACTTCTTTGACTCTTTGCTTCAAAAGGACCAAACATAAAAAGTCTCACAAAGTTGAGGGACCAAAACCATAATTCTTACAAACCTTCACTAATCACCAATCACCATAATAAAACTGATTAACAAACCCCATTCATTTCACCTTCTCACCATCACCACCTTCCCAAAAACCCCTCAACAAGAAACACCTCCAAAATACAAAATTACCAATTCACCCCTCTAATGACTTCATCGAAAACCAATCTCCACCACCTCCTTTACGTCATCATTCTCCACCTCCTCCTCCATTTCACCACCACAACCGCCACGTCAGACCTAACAACCTTAATCTACAAAGGCTGCGCAAATCAAAACTTCCAAAACCCACAATCATCTCAACATTTAAAATCCCTCTACACATCCCTATTATCCCAATCACCCACCACCAATTTCTACAAAACCACTGTCAACACCGTCACCGGACTCTACCAATGCCGGTCCGACTTATCAAACTCCGACTGCAACACGTGCGTAAAAACACTCCCTGAAACCATCTCCCACGTGTGTAACCAAAACACCATGGCTGCCCGGGCCCAGTTAGTCGGGTGTTACATGAGGTACGAGGTTGTTGGGTTCCCGCAAGCTCCGGCGACTGAACTGTTATATAAGAAATGTGGGTCGGGTCGGGTTGATGATGATAAGTTGGATGGTGCGTTTGCGTTGTTAACGAAAGGTGTTGGGAAAGGGTATTTTGCTGGTGGGTATGAAGATGTTTATGTGTTGGGTCAATGTGATGGTGATTTGAGTGGTGGTGATTGTATGAATTGTGTGAAAAATGCGGCGGAGATTGGACGGAGTGAGTGCCAGAGCTCTGTTTCGGGTCGGGTTTTTCTTTTCCGGTGTTATATTAGCTATACTTATTATCCCGATGGTGTCCCCAGTGCCGGTAAGTTTCTACCGATCATAATAAATAATATAAATTGCATTTTTATTATCATTTGTATTGTATATAAATAAATAAATTGATGATACATATTTTAAAAAAATGTGTAATACAAAGAAAGAATAATAAAATAATTTAATTTATTTAATAAAAAATATGATATGATATATTGGTAATATCAATATTATTAATTAAATTAAACATTCTTATTATAGAAAAAGAATTAAATACATGTAGATTGTAGTTGCTAGCTAGTAGAACATTTAAGAGTTTGTTATACGTCGTAATGATAAAACAAAAATAGGTTAATGCTACTAAAAGTTGTATAATAATACTGGTATTTTTTGGGCAACATATTGTTCCGAAAATATTTGATAAATTAATTGGAGCAAAAGTCACCTGAGAATAAAATATTCTGCGGGAGAATAAAATTATTCTGCAGAACATATGATTGTAGAAGGATTTTGTTATAGGTAAGGCAGATAGAGGTACACTTTTTAATGTGGAAAGTACAATAATTAAATGATGGTATCGTATGGTATTATATGGGTCCATTCTTTGTCAGTTAAAGTTGTGTTTTGATACTATATGTTATGTTATGTTGTTGTTGGTGACAGGAGTTGATGGTGGTGGCGGTGTTGGTGGTGTACAGACAGCGGTAACAGAGATAGACAACGGTGGTGGTAACCATGGCAGGAGCAATACACAGAAAATGGTGGCGATTGTTTTCGGTGGGTTAGCAGGTTTGGGGATGGTGATGGCTTTACTGTTGGTTGTTAAATCTGCTTTCAAAAAGAAAAAGGAACAACATCAACACCAACACCAACACCAACACCAACACCAACACTACTCTTATGGAGGTTACTATCTCTCTTTTCACTTTTTGTTTGTATTTTACCTATATTTATACGAATATCATTAATATACGTTGCGTTTGGGGCGTTTGGGATTGCTTACGAATCCAGTTACATTGTTACAAAACGCTTTTAATGTAATAAAAACGGAATAATTATATGTACAAAATACAATGTTTTATAGCTCTTTTTAGTTTAAGTTGTAACATACATATGTTTGATTTATGGTCAAATAATGTAGGTTACTGAAGAGGGTTCGAAGACTGTGTTTAGAGCTTGTATTTAAGTGGACATTAAGAAGCAGCCATTGAAGAATGTAAAGGCAAAAGTTAGGAAAGATAAAGATTAAAGAGGGAGAATTGCTTTGCTTTCCATCTTTTCAGGTTGGTGGGTCTAGTAACTCAAAGAGTTCTTCCTTCACTTCCAAGTTATATTGCCTTTTAAGCTTTAATCAATTAGTAATAGTGTTTATGTACATACTAACAACATATATATAGTTTGATTTGACGAACCAATTATACCAATACCAATGGTAATTAAAGTTGAAGTTTACAACAATGTTACGCTTCACGCTCTTTGTATCTCGCTAGCGTTCATTAGTACGGAATTTGGAGTAATCTTTGCAGGCGTTTGTTTGATGGTTAAACACGTATGAAGGAATTCATGATTTGCAAAAGGTGAATGAAATCCTGTGTGGGTTCATGGGTTCAAAATTATTGGCTTTATATTGAGCATTATAGTTATCTAGTGTACATTTGGAAAGCTTTGTTTCTTTTACATGCTCCCTTTTCATTGTGTTGTTACTTTAAACTTTAAAAGCACCTACCACAACACTTTAAAAAACAAGTTAATCAATTATGATCATTACTTGAATTAAAATGATGGTATTATTAATGTCAAGTGAAATAATGAGTAATCATGTCCTTCAACTCATGAAACTTTTACTTATCAAAAACAAAAGTTGTTAGTGTTTAATTATTGACTAACTTTTAAAATACCAATGACCTTCAATTTTGTTACGTACCCACTCACACATAGTTATATACATTTACAGACAATTAACCCTTATATATATATATATATATATATATATATATATATATATATATATATTCAATCATGATTCAACATAATAACACTGACATAAACACACGGCGGCAAAAGTAGTTTTCTTTCTTTCTTTGAATAAATCCTATGTGCACTCAAAATTCAAACTTTCATACTCCCAAGTCCCAACCTGTATAAAGAAGGATCCACCTTTATCACGAGAAACAAAATAAATTAAGAAAAGAAAGTAAAGAGGGAAAATAATGCATCTTTCCACCAACATTTAAGAGTACCATAGCTTGTAGGCTATATGTCAGTAAACTTTTGTGAAGTAAGTACGTGTTCGACCTTTTGAGCTCAATCTGCTTGTTAACGAGAATATAATTGAGAACGAGCACAAAACCAAGCTAACAGTACTCGTTTGCTAAACGTACATAAACTGGATCTAAAACAAACATATACATGTATAGTACATTATATTCTACGTTGTTTTTCTTTCTTGAGGACTTCGATCAAGAGCAGTTATAAAGACACTTGCAAGATAACAATGAAGTTGAGGTGCCACAATTATGGTTCCAAATTTCCAATTTCGGAAGCTTGTATATATAGTGTGTTCAAGTACAGGGACTAAATTGCCATCTGATGAAAGTGTAAATACAGGGACTAGTTCTGAACATTGTAAACTACAGGGTATGAAAGTATAACTTGTTAGTTAGTTGTTATTTTAGTATTAGTGTCAGTATATAGATATTAGTTATCATTCTGTAACATTAATTCAATTGAGTGAATGTAATGAGAAAGTAAGAGTGAAATGTTTACACTCTTAATAACTGTGTTATCTTGTGTATGTTCACTGATTGATCAGACAAGTACCAAGGCTTTTAGTAGGCTTCTTTCGTTTTCTAATTTGCTTGCGACAAGTCCTAGCATTAGTATGAGTTCATTGACCACGTAAGGATGTGTGTATCACCATTGATCGTTGTGTTATGTGAACACAAGGAAGAACTGGAAGCGTCTAGAAACAGAGGAATAAAAATATGCCAATCTTCGATATAAAATTTTACTTGATCGCGATGAAATGCAGAATACACATATCAAGATTTTAGTGGTTTAAACTTTAGATGATCTTTCTATTGCTACTCCTTTTGCCCCTTCTTTTGGCCACCAATAAAATAGCTTTCCAAAAGGAACCAAAGTCCACTTGTTTAGAAGGGACACATGTTTTGAATTTGCACGACTATAGTAAAGATATCGTAGTCGAGTAACTACGAATTACATTCCATGCTTGAAATGTCATATATTTGATTTGTTTCGTATGTGAATTACTGAAATAAAAGTCTTTATTCTAAGATTATTAAACAAAATACCATTATAAATGTATTTAACTAGTAGAATATTCGTGTTACGCAATGGAAATTGGGGATCAAAATATTGCAACTCATGAATATGAATGCGGACATATCGTTTTTCAACGGATATGTGAAATTGTTTCGAATACATATTTTCTTACTAGGTCAACGTATTATGAATATATATTTGGTATAATTATATAATCTTTATTTTATTCAAATAATTAATGGAGAGGTAGATTGTGTGGTATTAGTGGTAATTAACTATTTATTAATGTATTACTATTACCATATTTAATAAAGGTAAATGAACATAAAATAATAATTCTTAGAGGTTATTTTAGTTTTTAAACAAAGTTGAATACGACAAATAAAGAAATGCATTGTATGTAGTTACGATAAGATAATAAAAAAGTATAAAGTTTAGCATAACTATAACTTTAACAATGTGCTCAATAAATTGAGGGAGGTTGTTAAGAGAAAATTACGTTGCAATTGGTGATTCGTTCATGGTTCATTCACCGTTAGAACTACAATCAATTTGGACGTCTTTCAATGTTACATCTTGCAAGGTTAATTATTTGGGTGATTTGAAGATTTTATTTAGATTTCAATAACGAAAAAGTGTACGAGATAACCGAAAGCGATTCGAGAGGGGGGGGGGGGGGGGGGGGGGACAAGATGGGTTGATTTCAATAGTGGCGAATAAAGCAACTGCATTCGTGATGGTCTTGAAAGAAGGTTTGGCGAACTCAACGCACCAATCGGGATTAATATGAGTTACACAACCAGCAAG
Source organism: Gnaphalium uliginosum (assembly GCA_963930675.1). Taxonomy (NCBI): domain Eukaryota; kingdom Viridiplantae; phylum Streptophyta; class Magnoliopsida; order Asterales; family Asteraceae; genus Gnaphalium; species Gnaphalium uliginosum. The sequence continues at coordinate 52,978,855 of OZ005680.1, read as the reverse complement.
ATCGTTACCTCCGTTGATTTCCCGGGAAATAGTGCGGATGTAGCCGCAAAAATTGGGACTGAGGACACCAACGCCGGTGATGCATCACCAATTCCCGCTAGTGAATTTGAAGAATCGAATTTGAATTTTGAATCTATTGTTGGGCATGTTCAGAAGATTGAAAAAGATGACAGTGGTGATTCAGAGACAGTTGAGGAAATCTACGTAAGTATAGTGGCTGAGAAAAAAGACAATGAGCGTGATTTAATTTTACCTAAACAAGTTGGGCCAGTCTTACGTAAGCCCACAATTTCGGATTTAAAAGCCATTGTCGCTTATTCTCGTGGGCTTGGTCCAAATCTCTCTATTAAAGAAATTCGTGATGGATTTGTTTCATTTAGAAATTTAAGCCCATCTCATATGGATAACATAAAAAGCTCACAACAAATCTCTGTTGCTGATCCGTTGGTAAAAGCTTCTCGATCAAAAAGGTCAAAGAGAAAAAAATTAAGGAATATGAATCTTTTCGAGCTAATTCAAATTAAGATTCATAAAAAGATGATGAAGGATTTGAAGAGCACTTCTCCTGGACTTGGGTCTTCCAAGATGCTTAACTTACTTTGTCAAATGACGTGTTGTAAATAAGTTGTTTCGTGAAGAGATATCTTTATGGTGTTTTTCAGTCTAATTTGATTTGTAGGATGTTGTTGCTCGGTTTCGTTACATGTAAGTTATGGTTGTGTTTAGATGTGTGTTTAGGTGGTTTTGCTAGTGTGTTTCATTATCATGGTGGTTAGATGTTTTTTCCGGTTGTTTTTTAGGTGTATGTCGATGATTGGTGGTTGTACTTTCTAGTGACTTGCTAGTTTTCTAATTATAACTATGCCGTTAAAAAAGAGAAGATAAACTTACGTGAATAGACGGTCAAAGAACCCATTCTTATTAAATAAACGGTGTCAGATATTTTTTTTCAAAACTAAACACAAAAATCGCCTAAATGCAAAATACCTTTAGACGATTCGGCGATTTCCTTATAATCCAATAACTGCTCGTCAAATGTCATAAAATAATCGTCAGCCAACACCCTTTCGCAACCAATTTTTCGCCACGTGGTATAAAACTTTCGCCGAAATAGAAATTATAGTCGGCGATTAGGCGAATCTTTAAAAAATGCGGATGTGTGCCCTTTTCCGAATTCAAGGAACAAATCACATTGAACGAGCTTTTTTTTTAAAAAAGGCGTTGATCGGTAATTATTTGGGGCACGTGACGAGCAATTATTGGATTATAAGAAAATTGCTGAATAGCCTAAATGTATTTTGCATCTAAGCGATTTTTTTATGTATTGTTTTGAAAAAAATTTCTTACACCGTTTATTCAATAAGAATGTATCACTTAACTGTCTATTCACGTGATTTTCTCAGTTGTTAATGTAATAATAGTAGGATAAGATCCGAACCGTTGATTTAGAGAATTTATACAAAAACGCGCGGTGACATGATGGTAAATAAACGGAAAAGCAGTGGCAAATGTATGGTATAAGTCTGACGAGTACTGTCGGGTCACTTTCGTAAAGTTGAAGAAAATGGATGGTAGTTAAGAGCACGGGGTGTGGTGACACTGTCACCACAGTGTTCTGGACAGTGTTCTGGAGAATGTTGTAATTGAGGATTTTGTGGTGTGGTGACAGTGTTCTGGACAGTGTTCTGGACAGTGTTCTGGAGTTTTTTATTATTTGTTTTATTTGTTTTTTTAATGCTGATAATTGTATAAATTAATATATAAAAATAAATAAATCAAATAAAACAAGATTTAATTAATTAAAAAAAAAATTACAAGTCCTAAAATTAAAATACATAATTTAAAAAGTTCTACAAATTTAAAATACAAAAGTAAATAAAATAAGACAAATCAGTTTCCCGATCCCAAACCCGAAGCACCACCTCCCGCTCCCGTTCCGTATGGCCATCCCATTGTCTCGCAAATCTTCTTCTTCTCCATTTCCAAGATGAACCTTGCTTGCTCCGGTAAATGCTCAGACGGCATCGACAAGATTCGAAGTTTGGCCTCGAGATCCTTCGTCTTGTAGTAGCCTTGCTTGTCGGATCGGATGCCTTCGAATGTTGTTGCGAGTGATTCATCAAACGAAACACGGGAGGACCCGGCCGAACCAGAAGAAGTGGTTTTTTGAGACTTCGGTTTCCTTGACTTTCCAGCCGGCCGTTGATGCGGATCGTCCCCAAATAAACCCTCATTCGGGTTTTGCGTTTCTTGCTCCGGTGGTTCGTCAAAATCCGAGTCCAAATTGACCGTCTCGCGGCGTTTTGGAACATTTTGTCTACCCACGACAAACATATCGGGATGTAGCCACTTCTGTTTATCCTTCAAAAAGTTCCACGCCAACAAACTTGTGAAAGTTTTTTCGTTTTCCAACTTGTATTGCGTGTCACAACGGATCATCAAATCATCCCCCCTTCACCGCTCCGTAGTTGATCCGAAAGCCTTTTCCATATGCCTTGCCACCTGTTGCAGTCCGCGTTGAGTTTGGTCCATTTTGACGACAACGCGTCTTTTCCTCGTTGAAATGGTGGATTCCGTGCGTTGTACGAATCCATAACGAGATACCAAAACGAAGACCCTTCTTGGTCAGTTCCACGTTGTGAATTTTCGGACACCGAAATCCATCTTTCGGCCAAACGAAGCTCGTCCTCCGGTACCCAAACGTTACGGTGTGGAACGACTTTTTTGGTTTTGGCCGGTGAATCTTTTTTGGGTTTTTTGCCCTTGGTTTTTTTGGATGATTCTGGTGTCGGGTTGGTGTCTTCAACGGATTGGACGTCAGGTTGTTGTTGACTTTGACGCCACATTTGAAATTGGGCGTATTCATCGGGTGACAATTGTGGTGGTGGTTGCATCGGTCGGTTGTAGGCGTATTGGGCAAATCCTTGAATTTGTGAGTTGAAAGATGGTTGATTTTGTTGCGGTTGTGAGGTTTGCCATTCGCTCGTGAATGGGTTCCAAGTGGATTGTAAATGGTACGGGTTATTCGGGTTATTCGGGTTGTTCGACATGATGAAGAAGATGAGATGAAGAAAATAGAATTTTTGATTGTTTAGATTGTGTGTGTGAAAGAGTGTTTGAGATAGTGTTTGAATTGTGATTTGAGATTGTATTTGAGGTGTGTTTAAATAGGAAAAAAAAATATTTTTTTTTTAAAAATTCTGCCGATCAACGGCTACTTTTTTAAATTTAAAAAGTAAATTTTTTTTTTTTAAAACTAACGGTAAAAAAAAAAAAGAAAAAAGAAAAACGTTGCCGTTCACAACGTTCGGAAAAGGACGGCGGCCGGAAAATGCGACGAGAACGCCGTCCCGGTGTGGCAGAACGCCGTCCGACGGCGTTCTCGTCAGAAAACGGCGACAAATCACCCCACACCCCGTGCTCTAATGCGTAGTGAAAATGAGTGAGTGCCACGTGCCCACTTCACGCTTTAGTCTCCACCAAAATTTTAGCATTCAATTTCTTTTTTGTACGTAGGGAATACAATATGTGCACATCAATTAATTAATACTCCGTATTAAATTTCTAAATGTTATTAATTTAATCTTTAAAATAAAATAAAAGTATTAAGAGTGAGGTTTATTGTAGTAATAATGTTACGATTAGTTACTTTTACTTTTAATTTTTAATATATATTTCATATAAATATAAATGAAAATTTTATTAAAAGAAGTATACCCAAAATAAAAATAAAAATGAAGCTATTTATTTAATATGAGATGAACTTTTAAATATTTTTTACACCGATTCTATTTTTTAGTACACAAAGGTGTCAACATGTTAACGTTCAACCCACCGACAAGATGCACAAATTTATTTTTGTGATAAACACAATTAATACAAAATATTATTTCTAGTTAAATATTACCGCAATACTCGATAAGAAGATCCACAAAATTTTTTAAGACACACACGCTTAGTATACGAAGTTATTACGAGTAATAAATTAACGCAAAATTAAATAACAAGATACACAAATCTATTCTCATGATACATACAAGTTTTCAAAAATTGTAAGTACAAAGTGAATCAGTTCTATTTCAATCTTCTCCTAAAATAATAAGAAAGTACAAAGTCTAGCATAACTATAACTTTAACAAATATCAAGGGTGTGTTCAATAAATTGTGTAAAGGTTTTTCTAAAGCCTTTTCAAAAACCTAAAAAGCTTTAGAAAAAACATTTCTCGATGCTTTGAAATACAAAATTACAATTTACAAATGCATGAAATTTGTGCTTCGGATCAAACAATGCGCGATTGAGTGACCCGACCCATACCATATACAACACCCTCCTATGCAGTTACGTTACTCACCGGCGTCCACCGTCGTTGTTGTTTACCGCCATCCGCTTGTATTTACTAATTCAGTGAGTAATTTTTACTATTTTTGTTAGGTTTTGTACGTTTATGATGAATTTTAGGGGCTTCAGTCGTCGTATATCGATTATCCATCATGCATTGTTGATTGTTATAAAGTTTGCATATTAGAAACCTAGCATAATTTATTGCATTTTTTAAAACATGCGTACAGAATGCATATCAAGTAGAGTAGTTGTATTTCGTTCGACAAGGATCGTAAACTTAGGTCATGGTTGGTATTCGTTCGTGTTTATTGAAAAATGTGATGCAAAATGAAAGAACAATTACACAAAAAAGGTGAAATTCAGGATATTGAATGTCTAATAGACTAATACTAGATTATAAGTTACAACTCTTTAAAATAAACTTGTAACTTGTTAATTCATAAGGTTCACTTTGAAATTGGGCTTCTATAGTGAAGGAATTTTACAAGAAATAGAATAATGGTATCCCTTTTTGTGCTGTTATATACAAGGCGTTTAATTAAGAAATGTAGCATACTGATCTTTATCTTGTGCTAACGGTATTTCACTAGGTATCTTCAGCTGCGACTGATCTTTGACTGAGTATCATTACCAGCAGTGGTCGAATCTTGCAATGATCCACACAAGGATCTTGGAGCATCCTCATCAGCACTTGGATCCATATTTTGATAGGTGATGTATATGTATATTCCTAACACAATCCTTATGGACTTGCTTTGCAAGGACAATTTTACTTGTTATTAAATGATTGGTGTTAATCAATACTTTTTATGTTTGATGATTCATGATACAGATTTTTGTATATAAATCGTACTAATGCGGTGTGCATTTGGGCTTAGTATATCGAACAATAGAGCTTATTTGTTCTTTAAAAAAAATAAAAACTGAAACACCAGTTATGTCTGTGAATTACGTGAATGGTTCTGGCCATATATGAGCTTTGAGGATAAGTTCTTAGGCATGCATTTCATGGGAAAGTAGCATCTTTCTGGAGTCTTGGTTCTGTGAAAAGTGTGTGTTGTATATTTACAACATAAATCATAATGTTGCACCAACTTGTACAATGAGATCATAATAAAATAGTTGGAAAGAGATATGTAACAATATAATTGTACCCATTGCATGACCGCAAATGAAAGCAGCAACAAAAACCCAGGCAGCAGCAACGAATCCCGAACAGCAGCAACAACGTCAAGCAATCGAACATTAGTGAATCAACACCGTAAAGAGTTGCACGGGAAGAAGTTCCCTATCCTTAAAAAGTGTTTACGCGCTCTATTCGTTGCAAGCCTCATTCGTAACGACCACCAGGATTATTGCAGAACCGTGTTGCAATTTGTCAGCGAACAAATGCACCACAATGACAATGGCGGTAACCTAAACTCGAGTTTGGAAGCCTTCAAAACGCAGCGGCTAATGTGATAGTTTATGTATGTGTTGTTTGTATTTTTCTTCTATCAAAACAAGTGTGTGATCCCCATATTTATACACAAATAATGCTTTAGATGGGATCATGGAACCATGACTTTAGGCTAAAAAAATGGAAATGGGGAGTATGGGAAGACGGTTGAAGTCTCTTGATTGCCTTCCAAGTTCAACCCAAGTATCCCATTTATTTGTTTACCAAATCCACACACAGACACTACATAAACTTGTTACTGCTTTAACACCTTTTACTAATAGCTGCAATAGTTGTACAATGAATCATTTCATAGACCATTTGGTCATTTAACTATTATAAACTTGCCAAACTTAATAATTCCAACAGTGTGTATATCGACTTTCTGAGTTCTGACCATTCATTTTTCAGTTCTTAGATCTTTTTGGGGATGCACAGTCGATCAAGAAGGCTAATGTTCAGCATGCCAGGGTTTTCTTACCTCACAAAAGTGCTTCAAATTCGAAGAAGCGCCACCAGGAGGGCTATTTAGCCTCTGATTAAATGAAACTTGCCAAAAATGGTGCACAAAACCAGTGGGATTCAGGTTACATTGTCCAGCCTTGAGCCATAGAAGCTCAAGGACAACAATGGCAGTCGGGATATACCCAACAGGTGCTTACGTGCTTGGATTTGTTGCTTGTAAATGTTGCTCTACGCCTCTACTTGTATGCTGCTTATGGCACATATAATGCTTATGGAAGCAGCTATGCCTGACCACAAGTCTCAACATCTGTTCCGCAAATGGGGGCTTAGTGGCTTACACTTCATATCCTGCTTCGTACCCTACGTCGTACCCAATCCAGGTATGTCAATAAACGTAAAGTCTGACTACATAATTAGGTCCCTGAAACTGTTAAACCTTTCGTCACTTTTTTAAGGAAGACCAAAATCAGTGTCAGCATCATCAGTTGTTTGTTTGTTGCGGAAAAAGCGTGCTGTTCTTAGTAGCATGCTTCAATATCTTACTCTGTGTCTTTATGGTTCCAGCAGGCTGTTCCACAACAAGTTCACATTCAGCCTAACACGAGTCGCAGCTGCAACAAAATCGGCTCGCACATCAACCTGCTGCCGTCACTCCTGTATTTTATGGAACCTATTATTGAGCCAGAGCCTGCCATTTTAATTTTAGGTCGTATTTATGCCCTTTTTGTTTGTTTTTCTCATCTCTGTGTACAGGGGTTTTTATTGAAATTAACGTGTCGTTCGAACTAAAGTTAATGAAATGTAAATTCTAGTGAATCCGCAGCCTATCATCGCAACTTGTTGCCAGTTTGCAGCATATTTTTATTTTTATATTTTATTAAATCTAATAGATACAAAGCATAAGCTACATATGTCGTAACTACCTCTAGATTCTAGCAATATGCTGCTTTGATCATCAATGTCACCATTGTAGAATTTGAAGCTTAAGCGGTAGCAGCAGAAGCCATTTTTCCATTGTTGAAAAGTGGTGGGATATTACTAAGATACCTTTCTTCTTCCTCATCTTCATCCTCTTCGATTTCCCATAGGAAACTAGCATACGCTGCATGAACACGGCTGAAAATAATCTCGAGTTAGATTTAGACTTCCTCAGTTATCTAGTAACAAAAACAGTCAAACGCCATCAAAATTCAAAAGTACTTACCTATCGTCAGAAGCTACCTGAACTGCTCTTTCAAAGTAACTTGTTGCTCTGTCTTCATCACGATGAAGCTCCCATAATACTTGTGCATATTGCGAAAGAATTTCACCATCGTTAGGATCCACCAGAATAGCCCTCGAGTAGTATTCTTCTGCTCCTTCAAGATCTTGCTTCGACTGTAACATGATCGAAAATAAAAGGTCAAAACTTGTACTACAAGGGGATATCAACTTATATGCATGACCAATATCGCTGTCATCATGCTGGTATCCAAAAAATTCCATCAAATTCAGTGAATTGAACGGGACGTAAGAGATCCGGTGAGTAAGGTGGCTTAATGGTAAGATAACCTAATGTCCTCACAATAGGTTTCAAGTCAAACCTCCATAGGTATATATCCTAGTGGTGGTCAGGGAAAGAGTTCGGAAACTGTCGCGGTGATACCTCGTTGGGCCGCGTACATTTGAGTAAAAACAGAGTCACCTCCCCGATTAGTCTTAAACTCTAACCTCCTCCATTTACCACATGACAAGTATACATGGGTGTGCTTATAAGTGCAATCCAATAAGTTTATATTATTCGATTAAGTTTTTTTGAGAGATACCTGATAAAGAAACTTGGCATAATTCGATAGAAACAGTGCATTTCCTGGATTCTCATTCACCATCTTCTTGTAATGATCCTCCGTGTCATGGTTGTCACCGTCGTTGCCCCCTTCTCCACGACCTAATCGAGAAAGATTCCGACCACCTCCACCTGCACCAGCATCATCAAACCCTGCATCAACACCTATCCCTTTTGCAAGATACATTTGTGAACCGCTCTCTCCTACATCATCATTCATTGCCAAATTCCCATATCCCATCTGCTTATTCAAGCTCAAAACTTTATTTTCTACGTTAAAACCACGAAAATTGTCAACCCCTTCATCGTCTTCTTCATCACTAGATTCATCATCTTCTGATTTGAATCTTGAATTATGGAAAGAGAAAGATGGGATTGTCTCCAATAAAGTACTATGAAGCCTACTCGAATGTTTCTTGGGTGCATTGAAGAAACTGAATCCATCATCTTGTTCCGAACTAATCAAGCCATCTAGATTCCCTTCAGATTGCGCTCGTCGTAATCCGCCATTGCCGAATGAAGGCGAGTTAGGAGATGGAATACATGAAAGTGTGGTGAAATGTTGAGATGCAGAGGATGGTGTTTGGTGAAATGAGAATTTGTGAATTGGTGATGATTTGTATGGATGTAAGGTGGTGTCATGGAGATTGTTGTTGGGACTATCAGATGAGATTGATGACAATAGAGATCCAAGAACTGGTGTTGATGAGCTTCTTAGCATCATCTTGTTCTTGTTTGATCTGTTTTTCCCACTTGTTGTTTCTGTTACTCTGCTTTTCTTTTGAAGATTGGGGCTCTGTGGACAAGAAAAAAAGTTCACAAAAATATTATAAATCTTGGAAACAAAAATCACATGCAAATGCAAATTTACATAAATACCCTTATTGGAGAAAATATGTATATGTACATATTTTAACCAAGCAAAATAAGTCTTACCCTTTATATTCAATCCTGTTAACAAAAGGCTCCACCATATTTTTTTGTCAGAAATAAATCTTCTTTTCAAGTTTTCATTTGTTATGGTTGCCTTGCATGTGTATTTTAGGATCTAATTATAAACTATACTTATACTTATGATAAAAATCAGTGATAAATCTTGCGAGCATGCCTTTGATAAAATGACATACTCCTCCCTCCGTCTCAATTTTATTATTCACAAATAAAAAATATATCGTTTAAGAAAAATGCAAACCACACGGTTATGTTGCTACAATTCCACAAAAGAAGATTATTAAGACATTGAAGCATATTAGACAAGAATCTTGACATACAAATGGGAAGTAAAGAACGAAACCTTACTTTAGATGAATGTATAGAGAGATAACAACTTTCTAACCAAGAAATCGAACAAATATGAATCGCCAAATTTAATATGTAGAAGACACTTAACTTTTGTCTCTTCGAATCGCAAAAAGCGTATTCAAGACTAGGAGAAAAACACCAAATAAAAAACGTTACGAGAATATATTATGGTTCAAATACATTGACCAATTTGTATTGCATAATATAGATGGTCAATTACTATTCTATTATACAATGTCATATAAGTTCCAAGAAAAGATGGGTAGAGCACAAATCACATGTGGTTTCTTTTTGTACGGTGTAAATTAATTTAGGGAAGCATCCAACCACTAGCATTGCAACTCACAAATATCTTTTTGGTAGGTGAATTGTCACATTTTTTCTTGCTATAGTCATTATTGTCACGAGAGAAAAAATACACAGTTTAAGAAAAATGCATTTATTACTGTTGACCACCAATAGAATTTCATCTTTACCATTTTCAAACATTTTTATTGGTTGATTTTGAAATAGGACAATTATTTTGAAACATACCAAAATAGAAAGATGGACAAATAAATTGGGACGGAGGGAGTATTAATTATAATTATATTATACGGACCAAAATGCATATACCAAACTCATCTTATGTTTGCAAGCAAAAACATAGTTGTCATCAACTCTCAATGAGAACGGCTTACAACAAATCCCAAAACAATTAGGTTTGCATTCCAAATTTAAGTTGATTTCACTTATTTTATAGATATAATAATATTATAATAGTTTTCGAGGAAAAATAATAAATGAACCAAAAGATATTGCATAAAAAGTTAAAAATTAATATTTAAAATAAAAATAATGTGACAAAGCCTAATAATACTTGTAAAATGTGTCCAAAATCAGAGCCATATATAAAACACAAAATTGTAAAGTAGAAGGGCCCCGTCCAATCGTCCATGCCACGTTACCGAATTGAAGACACGGGCCGGGCATGTTTTTGGTTTTGTCCGTCCATACTTGACTTGTTGTGTTTATACGTGGCATCTTTTTTTGTTTAGTCAATGTTGTTTCTCAAAATTTATAATAATCGTTTATAATAATTCGCTCTTTTATAATAATTCTAATAATGATAATTGTAGTTTTGGTTTCTTTCTTGACAAAAAAAGAAAATCACAAATATTTTTCTTGAATGCTACGTTTTATCTTTTCCTTAAGAAGAGAATACATTTTGTTACATAGTAACCACAATATATAAAATGTTAATGTTTGTTATTAACAATATCTTTGGTGTATTGTATGTAATATTAAAATCACAAATCATATAAGAACCTCTTCTTAGACCACTCGTAATTAGTGACTAAAACTGATTGTTGTGAACTCAGCACCACCTCAGCACTTCTCCAAACTTATTAACAATTGATTGAATACTGTTATGACTGATCACTTCAATTTTCTACGCTCACAGTTTTTAGTATACCTTTATTTTTATACGCTAAATGAAAAACAAAAACAAAAAAATGTTTTATGATGTTGTTTGTGACACCTGGCAAATGAGGCCGTCATTTGTACCTAAGCTAGGTCATTATTACTTGTATTTAGTTTGAAATAGGACTAAGTACGATAACATTTTGTATATTTTACATACACACGTACGTAATTAATTTTAATTACGCGATTTCAATCGGATGGAATCCGACACGATAAATGCGGACGTTGGTGAAAAACATTTTTCTTAAATAACGTAACTATATTAAATAATCGTTATTTAACTTATATTATTACGATAATATATTAAACGTTATACGTTTTGTATAAAACGTACAGTACGTGATGAAAATGCGCGAATCGCGCCCGATAACCAAACGAAAATTGATTTATATTTCAACAACTTAAAATGAAATATTTTGAATAAAACTTCAATCAAAATTTACGCGATTAAATCGTTAACGAAAAACATAATTAATAAACGTTTAACGTTTAAATGAACGACGAAACGAACGGGTTATCGAGCACCGCACGTAACGTAAACTTGGGGAACAAAATTTAAACAACCCACACCATGTGGGTCCCACAAAATCTGCTACCACAACCCCCCTAACCCATACCCAAGACTTTCATGCCATAACCCACACCCCCTTACCTCCTTTCTCACTCTCACACACAAACACATTCACACAAACACACTCAACTTCTCCCCACTCTTTCTCTCCTCTCTCTCACGGTTTTCCAGCAGCCACCACCTGCCACCATCATCACCATCATCATCCACCACCATTTTCAAGAAGAAAATCAAGCCAAAAAGCAAGATCAAGCATTCTTCATCTCTTTCTCTCCTAGATCATCGATCTCGCTTGTAAGAAACTCCATTTTTCGTGTTATTCACTTGGAACATACTTATTTTCATGTTACAATGTCCACTTAACAAGATCTTGTCCAAAAACAAAGTTGAAAAACGTTTTTGAAATACGTAAGTGCCAACAGTTTTTTGGCCGGAAAATACACACGATTTCAAGGAAATATTTCGTACACTTAACTCAACCAAAATGGACGATTCAAAAGGCAAAACTTAAGTTTAAGATGTTAGCTTTCATTTCAAGTGGTTTCGTAATTTTTCGACACCGTTTGATACCCGAAAACGATTTTACAAAAACATGTCGCCGTTCTGTCTCGGATGGCAGATTTTCGTGCTAACTTCTCGAGCCCATAACTCGAGCTACACAACTCCAAACGACATGAGCTTTTTCCTGAAGGTCACAAATCTTGTTAGCTTTAAAAGTTGTATAATTACGTCTCGTGAAGTTATGTAGAACTCGTACAGTAATTAAATCTTTGAACGTGTATCCGGATTCGTCATTTTTGGACGTCAGGGGATTTGCCTATTTATTTGACCAACTTAACGTTAACTAAAAATTTTGAAAAAATTATGTTAGGTAGCTAAGACATAGGGGAATGTCTGGAAAATTTCTTGGATTTTATCTCGGGCGTTAAGCTAGTGAAAACGAGCCACGAAAAACGTTAAAAACTTGATTAAAATAAACATAGGGACTGTTTTGGCAAAAATATAAAAACGACACTTTCGAGTTAACCACAAAACGTAACTTTAATTTTTATAAGTCCTAAAAACATATTTAAGAGTCGGGTAAAAGTTTCGGGTCAAACCGAGCACGTTTGACCAAGTTCCCGACATGAAAACACATCAGACCCTTAGTGTCGCACCAGGCCTAAATCGGGTGCGACACTAACCTCAGGGTCGCACACTTATTAATTTCTACGATCTACGACACAAACTACAGTGTCGCAACAAATCAAATACTTGTCACTTGCGACACTAAGACTAGTGTCACAACATTCAAACCAACAGTATTAACTAGTGTCGCAACATTTATAACTAGCAGTACTAAGTTTCACGATAACCTGCGACACTAACCCAAGTGTCGCAACCATTGCAAGTGTCGCAGTAACCTGCGACATTAACACTATGTTTCGCAACACTTCACAGCGACACAACCCTCGTGTCGCATAAAACAGTTTAATCAAAACTATGTTTTCACAAGGTATTAAATACGCGTATCCACAAATAACAAATATTTATATACGACGTTACTCGTACACGCAATACATATACTCTTATAAGTATACAACGAAACAAATATAATAATAATGTCTTCGGGAATTATTATTTTAACATGTCACCAACGGTCCGTACACGCTTTCTAAACACAAACGATAAACAAACATTTGGACATAACTAGTTGAGTGGACAACTAGCATGGATGATCTTTTGAGACATCTACTTACATATAACCTTACGCGTTTAGGGCGCTAGAAGGTTACGGGTTTGAAAACCTACTTGCTTGTTTACAAGACTCAGGTGAGTCTCATAACCCCATTTTTACTGCTTTTTACTATTGGGGTGAGAATACATACACTATTTTTCATGAACACGAGTACGGAAACACATATACGGATTGCATGAGTTGTTTTACTTTCCTAATCCACTAAAGTCCTCTACAAATCATAGTTTCGTTAGTATGGATTTAGTGCGAGTATTAATGAATTGATCTATTTAGGATTGACCCTCCCCGTCCGGGTTAGAGCGCTAATTGATCAAACGGACGCATTAGTATTTGTTTCTAACGGGTATTATGGATTAGGCACTCGCGGAGGCACACACGTAACGGTTAAGCTTCGGACTATGAGCTCATGATAATAGTATACATTTACTTATCGTAGTTATGCGATACAAACAAACTTGGAAATCTCGTGGTTCACACTTATACTTTTGATAACTAAACCTATGAACTCACCAACATTATTGTTGATCGTTTTAGTATGTATTCTCAGGTTCACAGCAACAGTAGGATTCCTTCAGGGGGACCGCATACTAGAGTCACATGATTTCACAACTGCATTACTGGAGATTTCTTCACATTACTTTTTGTAAACTGTTGTAGTGGGCTAATTTTTATGTCTAGAGTGCAGGATCTCGAGTCAGGATATGATTATATTTTACAGGTGTTCAAGATGCCGGATACGTTCAGGATCTCGTATACATTCAGGATCCCGGATATTCAGTATCCCGGGATCATATGCTTTTGATTCGTGTTTGCTTATTTATTTTGACCAGGTCATATGCAGACTTGAACGTGACTTATTGACTCCGTAATACATGGATCAAGACTTATTCAACTTCAAACGAAAACAAGAGAAAGCGTGTTGAATAACAAGTCAAGGAGAACGGATGGCATGCCCGGTCGTCGGTTCGGGCGCGATCAATAAGTTTCGATATTTATATTTTGCGGGGCCTAAGTATACTTTAAATCTATAGCGATAAGAATGACGTTAGGGTCGTTATGATGATTCAGCTATATTGTGAAACGTTGACGAAGGAGACAGTCTATCTAACTAGTAAGGGTTTTAAAATTTTGTTGGGAGTTTTGTTTGATACTTAGGCAGAATAGGGAAGGTGTTTGTTGTGATTTCGTTAACCTTGTATTGGGATGATGCTTATGTTCTAAGTTATGAAAACGTCTTTTAAAGATTTGTATTTTATTTATCTTAAGTATATGTGAGGTAAGCAATAGTGCACTACTGATAGATTTCTCGATCAGTATGTCACTGAGCAACTAGGCTATCGTGATTCTGATCGGAGTAGATTGCCCAGCCCCCAATGACTTCAATTTTTTAAGTTCAAATTACCAATATATATTTATTATACACACTAAACAAAAAACAAAAACAAAAAAATGTTTTATTACGTTGTTGGCCACACCACCTCGTCCCATTCCTTGTCGCCAAACCGACGCCCTCCAAAGTGTCGCCAAACTAACATGGCCCGTGCTAATGGTGTCACTTAAGTGACGTACGGCGGTTGGTAACCTGACGCTCCGTTGGGAGAGGTCTTACCCTCATAACACATATTTTAAGTGTTGATTATTAAAGAATCAAATCAATTTTTATCTTTTATGTGAACCTTCACCTATTTTGAAATGGATAGAATCGACCACTAACAACACATAACTTACATTCGTTAGTAGTTCGGATAATTCCCCAAATGATAGAAGTACATTTTAAACATCATTAATAATTGACGAATCGATGACATAGAAAAAAATATCCTATTTAAAAAATATCACAAAATATCCACACTAAAAACATCCTCGACAACTAAGTAATTGCTATAATTAGAAATTTTTTGTCATATTAGGTAATTGCTATACTTGCAAGAAACTAACAAATCATCATTAAAAGATCCGTCATAAACCAACACAGGAATAAAACATATTTGGTTGAGGTTTTCAACCCGTCGATTTGGCATGTAAATTGTTGAAAGTGCAATTGTTCATCAATTGTTTGGTGTGTTTTGCATAGGAAAATAGAATTTTTGACCGAAAATAGTTTAATTAGAGAAAGACATATTGGATATATATTGAATAGGAATTTATTTTTTAAGTGGCACGAGCTTAGTAAATAAGCTCTTATGCAAGTGGATTGGGTAAGAAAACTCCACCCTCACTATTTTTTGACAGATTATGGGTTAAAAAATCACATGTTTAAAATATGCAAGACCAAAATAGATGTGATTTTAAAATTGATGCCGACTCCGTAACCAATATCATAATGTGATCCGATTTCTCTTTATTACGTGTTATCAATAATCGAACATACTACTTTTTCTTTTAATTCATTACTTAAATTAAATTAAATTAATTGATAAAAAAAACAATAAAAATCTAAAGAAAAAGAAGACAGATAGATTGATTGATAAAAATCTTAATCAAAGAATCTTGTTCGTCGCAATACTCCATAAATAATAACGTTCGCGAGATGAAAACATCATCAAAATTCTCTGCTTTGCTTTAATTTTGCGGAGAGAGAAATAAAGAAAGAAAGATGTTGGGAGGATCATCATGTGGATGTTTGAATTGGAACAGAGTCTCAACCACCGATTTGGGTGCTCCTCATTATTTCTCTCTTCCTTCCCCAATTCCTCAATGGCCTCCAGGTTTGTTTCTTTCTTTTATAATACTCTGATTAATGTTCTGTCGGTGTTTCCAATTCATGTTCTGTAAACATGATTAATGAATGTTTACATGTGTGTTTTTGTAGAAGGTTTTTAAGTGACTTTGTCTGTGATCATCATGAACAACATATGACATTATTATTATGCGGTTTTGTTACTTGTCTCTTAACTAGGGTGTGTGTGCTTAATCTTACTAATTTGATCATTTTTTCAACTCTTATATAACAATCATATATCATAAATCATAATCATAATACTGATAATGCAGTAATTGGGAAAAAAATGGTAATTTTAATATAGAGGGCTTTCCTCGAATAAGAGTTGAGTTCATCTGGAGCGGTTAAATCTTTACTTTACACGTTTGCGAATATCTACTTATTACTGCATGTGTGTGTATACCTTATTGGGGAAGAATTAGGTGAAAATGACTCTTATGGAGAAAAGTGTAAGGAGGTTTATGGTGTGTTCTGATGCATCACATTTAGCCATTTAGTTACTTGATGCACCAAAGAAGTTCTCAATGAGAACCATTGTCGCCTGAACCACACCCATAGCTTAAATATGTGTTTTTGTGCATTTGAGAAGATAACGTGTGTTAAGATTCATATGATTATGCTCATGAACCATATATCAATTTACCATTCCTTGGGTAACTTCTATTACAATACTGTTCATCCCTATAGTCAGGAAATAGAGATTTTTGTAATTATTTTAGAGAATATCTCATGGTAGATGTGACATTAAGATTACCAGAAACTTACTGGAGGGTTTTCTGCGAATCATACTTAGGTTCCATAATTTAGAGCTGCTGTCGATTCATAGAAACAGTAATGTGCTTCATTGATCTTTTTAGCAAGTATCTTAATTTGCACTTTGCATTTCTTTTGTTGTTTATCAATTAATAGCTATCAGAAACTAGAGTTTGTTTAAGACATGTAAGTCTGGACTTCCGTTGACCTACGGTATTTTCTAAGATTTCCAGGTCATGGATTCGCCACTGGCACAATCAGTTTAGGAGAATTAGAAGTTCGTGAAATCACAAAATTCGAGTTCATTTGGGGAAGCGAGATGAAGTACAGAAAAAAAAGTGTCAACTTCTTCAAACCAATCGATATACCAGATGGATACTTCTGCCTTGGTCACTACTGTCAATCTGGCAATTCTCCTTTACGAGGATTTGTTCTCGTGGCCCGTGAAGTTACCAAATCCCAATTACCAGCTCTTATCGAGCCTATTGATTACTCATTAGTTTGGTGCCCAGATGACTGGACTGAAGAAAATGCTCACGGGCATGGCTACTTCTGGTTACCTATGGCTCCTGAAGGTTATAAAGCTTTGGGCTTTATTGTTACAAATAGGCCTGCAAAGCCCGGTTTAGAGGAAATTAGATGTGTTCGTGATGATCTTACAGATTCAATTGAACCCCACCGTATCCTACTTAATTCACCTTCTAAAATAGCAGAATCAATGTTTAGAGTATGGAAAACAAGACTGTGTAATAGAGGAATGCACGAGAAAGGTGTCTCAGTTGGTACTTTTTTCTGCAGTTGTCTTTGGAGTCAAGGAGAAGAGTTGACCATTTCGTGCTTGAAGAATTTAAATCCTAATTTGGACGCAATGCCGAATCTTGATCAGGTTCATGCTCTGATCAAGCATTACGGGCCAACAATTTATTTCCATCCTGATGAAATGTATTTACCATCTTCTGTATCCTGGTTCCTTGAAAGTGGAGCTTTGTTGTACAAAAAAGGGGAGTCAAAAGGCGAACGGATTGACCCTTCTGGGTCAACTTTGCCTAAAGGTGGGAGAAACGACGGTGAATATTGGATAGATTTGCCGAAAGATGACAATGAGAAGAAAATCAAACAAGGAAATTTAGAAAGTGCGAAACTTTACGTTCATGTAAAGCCAGCTTTAGGTGGGACTTTTACTGACATTGTGATGTGGATTTTCTATCCTTTTAACGGGCCGGGCTGTTTGAAGATCGGGCTCATGAATTACCAACTTAATAGAGTCGGGCAGCATGTGGGCGATTGGGAACATGTTACTCTTAGATTAAGCAACTTCACTGGAGAGCTATGGAGTATGTACTTTTCGCAGCATAGTGGTGGCGTATGGGTGGACCCCAGCAATCTAGAGTTCGTTGAAGAAAATAAAACAATTGTTTATGCATCAAGAAATGGACACGCAAATTATCCACATCATGGCGATTTCCTTCAAGGTTCAGTAAATCTCAGAATTGGAATCAGGAATACTGCTGCACCTAGTAAATACTCGTTAGATTCAAGTAAAGAGTATGAAATTATAGCAGCAGAGTATCTTGGAGATGGAGTTGTTAAGGAACCATGCTGGTTACAGTACATGAGAAAGTGGGGCCCGACGACTGTGCATGACTCTAAGGCTGAGATTACTAGAATCTTGAACAACCGTTTGCCTGCAACTCTTCGGTGTACAGCTCAGAGTGTATTCAATAAACTACCGAATGAACTCTATGGTGAGGACGGGCCTACTGGACCCAAGGAGAAAAGCAGTTGGTTTGGTGATGAGAAATGTTAGGTTTTCTTCCTTACCTTTATGTGAATTTACCAAACTGTCATCAAACATCATTTCACGAAACTGTACCTCAATGCGGTGTGATTAGAGTACAGAAATGGATTTGTGTTATAGATAGGTTTAGTTGAGATTCAATAGGCTTGTGCATAAATTTTTTGTTTGATATTTGTAAATGATATGTGTTCAGTGTGCATTTGGCTCCATCTCATGTGTGCGAAGTTTGTTGCTACGTTTTGGCCTTTGTGCTGATAGCTGCAGTTATTCATTAAACTGAAGCACTGAATAGGTAGTATTCTGCAACCAGGTTTAACTGCAGTTTTTTTTTCTTTTTTTTCTTCTGAACCCATGTATGGACACATGTTTAGTACAGAGTTGACAACTTCAACCCAGTTATATGAAACTCGGCGAATTCGAGTTGCAAGGCCAGTTAAATTAAAAAAAAAAAAAAAAAAAAAAAAAAAAGCACTCAGCAATACAGTTTACGTGTCAAGCAGGGCTTAAAATGGGTTGGAAGCCGACAACTTCTTAAATCAATTCTTTGTTTTTAACTGGATTTATCTTCATATATAGCTTTCTTAGTCATATCTATTAATCTAGTTATGTATAAGTTATAATATTCTACAAACCTAACTACTTTGACCCCATAGCCAACCTGCCCATTTTGCTACCTATAACTTTAGTTTCAGTAAAAAAAGTACTGTCATGGCCATCCAAAATTTTAACAAACTGTTTACTTTGTTTAGTGAATATGTGTATCCTGCGTATATGATGAAATGGTGTTCTCTATTCTTACCACCAATTTTGATAGGCTTATGGCCAGATGTAATCTCAAGGTGAGAATCAATAACCATCAACAGGTTAAATGATACCACTTGGTCAGATAACAAAGCAAAACTGACTTTTGTCGAGAATCTTCTCGGAGAAAATGAAAAGATGTGACAGCAGTGGAGAACAACTTATCCAGAGGCTTATACCTCACTGGAAGCCATGACTGATGACCCTCAAAATATAACTTCTCAAATGAGGCAAATAATCCTTATGGAATATCCATATATGGGTTCAACTGAAGAACAAGACAGAGCTTATAGAGATCTTGAACAACATCTGCCATCGAATATTCGCCAATGATTCTACAAACATTAATATTGGCCGACATACTTTAATAATTTGACGCGATTATTCAACTTTGATACAAGACGTCAAAATAAGCATGCTAATATGGCCTACACATTTTAATAATTAGGTGCCAGATGCCCCGGAACGTTTGACATCTGGCACCTAATTATTAAAATGTGTAGGCCATATTAGCATGCTTATTTTGACGTCTTGTATCAAAGTTGAATAATCGCGTCAAATTATTAAAGTATGTCGGCCAATATTAATGTTTGTAGAATCATTGGCGAATATTCGATGGCATATGTTGTTCAATTTCGCCTATATAAGCAAGTTTATTTTCCCCATGAGAGGCATCGAAGTATATACACTTCTCTCTCAACCCTTGTATTAAAAACCCATTGTATAATAAAAGGTGTGCTTATTTAAAATTTTTTTTTTTAGTTTTCTGTATTTCAGTTTTTAACTTTGTACTGATACAGAAGTAATTTGATCCGAGGATTAATTTTTGGGACAAATCCTTAGAACAAAGAACTAGAGTTGGGAATTGTTAATAACAAGAAAACAATCACCACAAAAATAAGGTTGTGATCATCGTCATTATCCATTTTACATTAGACCCCATGATAAATGTTTGTAGATTTGGACGCTATCTTCCTTTGAGGATTAGTCCTTAATCAAGAAACGTTCCAGAAATCAGTCATACGAACATCCTTCTAATAGTATAGAAGAATGTAGAAGGATGATTATCAACGACGGTGGTGATATTTTCGTTAAGGAAATAGTTGCATATGAAAATGATATGATTATGAACATGATTGCAATTTGTTAAAATGGTTCTTGCCATGATAATGTCATGAAAATGATTGCAAACTGCATAAACTTAACATTCCCTAAATTATTGGTTAATCTTCACTTTTGGTCTTTAAAGACAACTTGATACTATTGCTAATCAAGCCACCGCAATGATTTACCTTTATTCTGTTTACACACACGTACATAATACACTCATAGTTTTCTTCTTTAATGTGAAACGGGTTTGTGAATTTTTTTTCTTTTTCTTTAACTGAGTAATCGGTTGTTACATCAATGGTATCATCATTGTCGTTACTTGACAAAAAACTATTTACCGGATTCATTTGCAAGAAAAACATATTGACAATAAACTATTTACCGGATTACACGCGTTTTATATAGTTTCTTAGCATATAATTATTTGCAAGAAAAACATAGTCCGCATGCACTTATATTACTTTCGAACCTCGATGATGAGGGAAATGTTAGGCCTCTTTAGACTAAAAAGGAAAGAAAATAAGTGACTTACTACGTATTTGTTATGTATTAAGCACATATTTAGGTCTAATTTATTCTATTTTTTAGATTCGTTTAACAGAGTTACTACTGACATTTTTTAATCCTAAATTGTAAATAGAATAATGGTCGGCATATTGGAAATAATGATGATATTTTCACCATAATTTTTTATGAATCCACCAACTGTATAATAATGCGTTGTACTGTACACATAAACGATGCATAACTGTATTTATTAAAATTTCTGAGAAAAATATCGCTACACAATTGAAAATGAAATGGAGGTAAAGGGAGATGGTCAAATGAAAGAGAAGTGGTGGAAACATATAATGATTGTCACGAACTTCCAACAAGATTTTGTGGGTTTTGGTCCCTCCCTCTCGGCCTCACCCTAACCTTTTGACCATAACGCACCCATAGCACTGCATCCATAGCACTTTTGCATAATGCGACTTACGACTCATCTAGAAATTTTGTATAATGCTGAGTAATAAAAGTTTATAGAAATGATATATTTATACAAAATTTCTATAAATATATCATTTCTCTCCTTTTATTTTCTATATTTATTTACGATACATATGTATATGTAAAATCAATATATAGAAAGTACACATAATATATTCGATGTTTGCGTTGATTTTAGAGATCAGTGTTCGTAAATGTATTTAATAATGATCAAAGTTCTTTTTGTGTATAAGTGTATTCATAACACCTATATGATATATTAAAGGGTTTACATTAATTGCCTCAAGAAAGATAATTGTTAAACGGAAAAACAACGCATGTGCATCGTACATACTCAAATATAAGACTCGCCCATAGATAATAAAATACCCAAATATCATAATAACTATTAACAATAAGGTAATGTTTTTGTAAGCTTAAAGTTTTTTTGTTTATGCATTATGTAAAAGCTCGAGATATTGGGTGTAAAGTGTAACTTATTATTCCAAAAAATGATAATAAACTTTCACCGGCACTTTTTTGCTATAACGAGAAAGTTCACCTTTAAGTGGCTTACAGAGAAACGCCATCAAAAAGGTTCAAGCCAATAGCTCAACGATTCTTACTGCCCACCTCTGGTGCAAACACCATTTTCTACGTTTCCTTCATATCAAAAGGGTACGGGGAAGCAATTTGACGTAAGTTTATCCAAACACTTTCAAACAATTTAATATAGCTGTAAAAACATGAGAAATTTTACGGTGTTCAGTAACAGTAATAGATATAACGTTTTCTTATTTATTATGATAAGAATCGTAAGAGACTGATCGAATTCGAAAACCACCAAAAAACTTTTCATGATGAAGTAGTTTTTCATTATTCGGCTCAGGTTTATTGTGTATTTTATTTTGTAATATTAATTGTAAAATTAAAAATTGTATATTGGATACGGAAAATTAAAGTTGACGACAAAAGTGTCTTTTGGCTAACCGACAAAACAATCTTTTTACGTGGATCTTCCGCAAGTTTGTCACCCTCACCTTTTTTCCAAACTAAATGCTTGTTTTATTTGTATAATCATAGATAGATCGTAGATATGTTTAATAGATCAACATATTATTCGGTCAATTTTTATGCTTATTTTTTACAATTTAGATTTTGCTAAACATAGCGCTAATTGTTATAGATAACAACTAATAAATAATAGGTAGTTGATAAAAGACAGTAAAGTTTCAATTAATGTTTACTTTTTAACAATATATAGTTGGCGGTCAGTGCAATTAACGGTTATTTTGTGGAAGTTATACTTTTAAGGGATTATTGTTTGGTTATGTGCTCAACTTTACACTTATTACTATTGTATACTCTCAACTTTTGTATTCTCTATTGTATGAGATGAACCTTCAAAAAACTCTATTGTATACTCTCAACTTTCATACTATCTATTGTATTAGGTAAACTTTCTAAGAATTATAAGTAATATGATATAAATTAGACATTCTAAAAACTCTATTAGAAAAGTTTATATCATACAATAGAGGGTATGAAAGTTATGAGCATACAATAGAGTTTTTAGAAGGTTCACCCTATACAATAGAAGGTATGAAAGTTGAGAGCATCCAATAGTGTAATAAGTGTAAAGTTGAGCACATAACCAAACAATAAACCCTACTTTTAAACGTTGTCCTAAAGATTATATTTAGAAAAATTCATTATTTTAAATTTAAATAATTATCTTCTTAACTATAATGATATGACGTTTAAAATGACAAATTGAAGCTGTTGAAAAAAACAAAAACAAATATGTTGTTTAATATCTTATTATTTCTTCTAAAAACAAAGTTTTTTTTTTTTTTTTTTTGAATTATCAACTTGAGGTTGTTATATACATGTTTATTGTGGACGTAGTGGTTCAGTTATAGTATGAGTTTGTTAACGACAACTTTTTAATCTATCATTAATATTTTTAGACATGTAAATAATTAGTGAGAAAATTACACCGATCGTCCTTTAAGTTTGCCATAGATTTTATTGGTAGTCCTTTAGAAAGTTTAATTACATAGATCGTCCTTATTTTACAAAGTCGTTACACAAACGGTCACTTACGCTAACGATCGTCAATATGGTCCGTTAAATAAAGTCATGTGCAATGCACATGAGGGTAACTTGGTCATTCTAAACTAAAAAGACCATTCACCACCTTCTGACTCATCACGTTCTTCTACAACCATCAATCTTACCCCTTATTCTACCCTGATCACATCACTACCGTAAGAAGAAAATAATAATTTGCAAAAAATAATCTTATTTTCGATGGTAGTGGTTGTATGTTCTTACAATCGAAGTTTTCTAAACCCAAAATCACAACTGAAAATTCCAACTAAACAATCGCATCTGGTGTAAACTCGCAACAATTTTCAATTTCTGAATTGGTGGTCGGAGTTATAGCTTCAAATCCTATGAAAACCATTAGTGATTTCAGTTGTACCTCACGCCTATAAACATGTACGTCTTACATAATATACCCATTTCTTCGCGATGTGATTTAAAAATATCCATCGAAGTATGTAGGAAAAAGGTGGTTTGAACTTGATGTTGTAAAGTAACCGCCAAGGAGTGATGACTAAATATGATCAGGTACTTTAATTTTCATTAAAATATTTGAGGGGTTAAGAAAAACTCACAAGTAAAAATAGAAAATGACATCTTTAGATGAATGGTCCTTTTTAAAATGACCAAGTTACCTTGATGTGAATTGCACATGAATTTATTTAACGGATCATATTGACGATCGTTAACGTAAAAGACCGTTTGTGTAACGAGTTTGTAAAGTAAGGATGATCAGTGTAATTAAATTTTGTAAAGGACTATCAATGAAATTTAGGACAAACTTAAAGCACGGACGATGTCATTTTTTCTAAATTAATTGTAGTTCAACTAATATTCATTATTCAAGGTGATTAACTTATTACACAAATATTTAGGAGATATTGAGTTTATTTTATTATGTGAACAAATATTGATATATGTCTGAAGGCGTCTACAAGTACTTGAAATTGTAGTTATCATTTTCAAAGTATAGGAGCATATACTTAATTAATCATACGTTTATTATTATTATTTTCTTTTGAAAAAAACCCGATAACGTCACCACTTAAAAGATTTGAGCATAAATAGATACATACTTATGATATACAAGTAACAAATTCACGTGAATTGTTGATATATGATTAAGAACTAGCGTTCGTTAATATTATAAGCTATTAACGGTATAACTGTTATTAACAAAGGTAAGAGATGGATGCCATTGTTCTAAAAAAAATGTAAAATTAACCTGTAAAAAATTGTAACAGAAACGGCGGTGGACTCATAAAATTTAGTCACTGGTGATACAAAAAATTTGAAGTCCACTCCAATTGATAGTTTATTAAGTTTATTTAACAGTGAGGTGCACCGTCAAAATATGAGTGAGAACACTCTTAAAGAACCAATAACTTTTCAACTAATTTTACACTAAATCAACTTAATATAATGGTATCACGTGACATCCCGACTGTAATGTAGGTCCGCTTTTTAATAGAAAATTCTTGAAAGTGTCTCTAGAGTTATTAAGTGGAGTAAAGAGAAATTTGGACCGCTGAATCATGAGATTGAAGAGTGTCGGAAAGAGGTAGTAAATTGGGAAAAAGAAGCAAATGGGAGGATTCTGTCAGGTGGTAAAACCGAGAAGTGGATGGAGGCTCGGAAAGTTTGGTTAGAGAAGGAGAAAGTGAAGAATGGGATAATGAGACAAAGTGTCGCACCCTGCCATGGCAGAATCACAGCGGGGCATGACTAATCTGAATCATAACAAAGATTACATCGAACGACCTCTGTATGAGTCGTTTTTAAATAAAAACATTTGAAAATGTACATTGTTTCAACATAACGTTTACAATCAAATATATATCCCTAGAGTTCACGTCTAGATTTAAAAGATTTTATACATAACCAGATGTACAAAATGGTAATGCAAAGAAGTCTCCATATGTGATGCTGCAATGTAAGTGACTCTAGTATGATGTTCCAAAAGCTTTCCATGAAATAGGCAGCTTAAGGACCCGAGAGATACATGCTAAATCGGTCAACATAAAGTTGGTGAGCTCATAGGTATACTATTTCCATGAGCTCATGCATTCGAACTTAACAGTTTATGTTGGTGCCTCTTGTAAGTGCCTAATCCAGCACACTTAGATGGATCAAATAATTATGCATCCGTTTGACCAGTTAACGCGACTAACCCGGACGGGGGTGTCAATCCCAAATAGATCTATTCACAACATTCGCGTTTGAAGTCCATAACTAACGAATCATGATACGAGAGGCCTTAATGGATTAGTAAGCTACTCATGCAATACGTATATGTTTTTCCTGTACTTGTGTTCATAAAAACCTGAGCATGTATTCTCACCCCAATAATACAAGTAAAAGGGGGCTATGAGACTCACTTGAGTCTTGTAAGCTAGCGGTTTCTAATAGCAAGTGTGTTCTCCAATATCTGCAATCTTCTAGCGCCCTAAACCTGTAAAGTTATATGTAAGTGGAGGGCTAACAGTCCACTTATGCTAGTTGTTCACTCAAATAGTATGTCCAAATGTTTAATGTTTTCGAAAACGTGTACGGCCCGTTGGTAAAGTTTTTTGTAATAATAATTCTCAACAATATTATTATTATGTTCGTTACATTGTATACTTTGTAAGAGTATATGTTAATTGTTTTCGAGTTGTCTCCTATGTAGTTTATTCGTTGTACATATATATAGTTTGTTTGTCGTATATATATACAATATTTATTCGTTATATATATATATATATATATATATATATATATATAGTTTACATTTGAGTAAATATGTATATATATGAGTATCGCTTTCGTTTTCGTTTAAGTGTAAATGTAAAAGTGTCATTTTTCGTTTGTATTATATTTATATATTTTCGTTTGAGTTTTATAATAAAATGCTAAAAACTCTTTTCCGGCTAGAAACTTAGTATTTAAATAACTCGGTCAAAGTTTATTGTATTCGGGCTTCGTTTGTTGACTTGGTCAAACCTACTCGTTTTGACCCGAAACTTTTACACAATAAATCTTAATGTTTTAGCATTTGTAAAAAGTAAGTTTTATAATTTTTGGCAAACCCGAAGGTGCTCATTTTTATCGCGTGGATCGTTAACATAATCGGACCAAAATATACGTTTTTGTGAGCTCGTTTTGACTAGTCAAACCTTCGAGATAAATTACGAAATTTTTACACAATATTTCCACAAGTGTTAGCTTTCCATAAATGTATTTTACATAATTTTTGGCTAAGATTAAGTGGCCGAAATAAATTGTTTAGTCCCCTGATGTCCAGTTGCGATAAATCCAGATATAAGTTCAAAGATTAAATTACTGTACGAGTTCTACACAACTTCACAAGATGTAATTATACAAGTTTTAAAGCTAACAAAATTTGTGACTTTTAGGAAAAAGTGTCATGTCGTTTGGACTTGTATACAAAAAGATATGGTCTCCCAAAGTTGGACTAAAAATCTGTCCCCAGCGACAGATTTGACACATAAACTTCAAAAATAGTTTTGAGGTATCAAATCTTAACCAAAAATTATGAAACCAGTTGGGTTTGAAAGATAACTTCTTGAACTTCATTTTAGACTCCAGATTTGACATTTTTGGCTTTGTTTTCAGTTCGTTTTCACTCGTTGAAGTCGGAATAGTTTTCTGTCCAAAAATATTTTTGTATTTTTGAGTATGCTTGGTTGTTTCAAGTGTTTCAAAACATATTTTTAACATGTTTTTGGACAAGGTCTAGGAGAGTGAACAACTAACATGTTTATAACCAAAAACACATGAAAGAATAACAAGGAGAAAGTGTTCTTACAAGTTGTTAGATGAAGAAAAGAAGAAGAAGAAGAAGAAGATGATGTTGTTCTTGAGCTTGTTTCTCTTGAAGTTTGATGATGATTCTTGGTGGTGTTTGATGGTGGTTGTGTGGTGGAATATGGTGGTGGTTTGGGGCTGAGATAGAGCTGAGAGAGATAGAGAAGTGAGGAGAGAAAAGGAGTGGGTGAAGGAGTGTGGAAATGAGGAAGATGTTGGTGTGTTGTAGTGTATAAAAGAAATGGGGGTGTTGGGGTATGGCCTTTGGATGGTTTCTTGGTCAAGCACAAGACATGGCATGACTAAAAATTTGTCCCCCATTTTAGTTGTTTAATTACAAGGTAACTAGGTCGTTAATCGTTAATCGCGATTAGTGTTTAAACATTACTTAGTTTAGTTAATTAACGATTGGTTAAACATTAATTATTCGTTAATTAAAATTGAAGTATTTTCCAAATACTTAGTTTCGTATTATCTTAATGTTCGTTACGTTGTGTTGAGTTGTTAAGTTCAATTCGTGAACTCTCGTTGCGTTCGTTACGTTTAATTTAAAACATATAAACGTTAATTAAACGTTTAAATGTGTTATGCTTAAAAGGTTCTAGCATAATAATATCTTAAATAACTACTATTTAATTAAAAATAAATCTACGTTATTTATAAAAACGAAATCACCAACGTTTGTATTGCTCGGAATCCATCCGAGTGTTTTGCATAATTATAAATAACTACGCATGCGTATAAACTGTTACAAGTACTTAGCCTAATTATATACTAAACACAAGTAATGACGTTATCGTTAAGGTTAAATGGTAACCTCAATTGTCGGGTGTCACACAAAGAGCTCGAGTCAAATGGGCAGTGGAAGGTGAAGAAAATTCAAAAATGTTTCATGCGGTGGTTCGTAAGAGGAATAAGAAAGGAGATTTGTTGGGTTTACATGTGGATGGGAGGTGGTGTGAGGACCCGGGGGTTGTAAAAGATACGGTGAGGGAGTATTTTTCGAAGATTTTTTTGGAAGATGATTATAATAGACCAATGTTTGAGAGTGATTGTTTTAAACGGTTTTCAGAGGAAGATAAATAGATGCTGGAGACACCCTTCACTGAAGAAGAGGTAAAGAGGGCGGTGAATCAGTGTGGTAGTTCAAAAGCTCCGGGGCCGGACAGGTTTAACTTTAGGTTTGTTAAGCGGTATTGAGATATTTTGAAGGAAGAGATTATGAAGGCGCTAGAAAGTTTTTGGGCGAATGAAAGTATTAGTAGTGGGTGTAATGCCTCGTTTGTGTCTATGATCCCTAAGGTTAACAACCCGATTAATTTGAGCGAGTTTAGACCCATTAGTCTAATCGGGTGTTTTTACAAGATAATTGCAAAGGTGTTAGCAGAAAGAGTGAAGAGGGTAATTGGTTCTGTTATATGAGAGGAGCAGGGTGCTTTTATCGGGGGGAGGTCGATATTGGA
Organism: Gnaphalium uliginosum; assembly: GCA_963930675.1. Lineage (NCBI taxonomy): Eukaryota > Viridiplantae > Streptophyta > Magnoliopsida > Asterales > Asteraceae > Gnaphalium > Gnaphalium uliginosum. Next base: position 52,950,175 of record OZ005680.1, on the reverse strand, counting down.
CGGTGTGTTAGTTGCAAATGAGCTTATCGATTATGTCAAATGCAGGAAGAAAAGGAGTTTAATTTTTAAAGTTGATTTCGAGAAAGCTTTCGATTGCATCAATTGGAATTTTTTACTCTCAATTATGGAGCAAATGGGTTTCGACAATAAATGGATTGGATGGATTCGTACTTGTATTTCGTCGGCAAGAATTTCTATCTTAGTTAATGGGTCGCCGACGGAGATTGGTCTTTCACGGGGTATTCGTCAGGGTGATCCACTATCTCAATTTTTATTTTTGATGGTTGCTGAGGGTCTCAATGTGACTATGAAGGAGCTATGAAGGAGGTGCGGGGTAGTGGAGCTTATGAAGGAGTAAAATTGGGAGATAGGGGTGAAATTGTGTCACATCTTCAGTTCGCGGATGATACCATTTTCTTTGCGGAATGGAGTGAGGATAATGTAGTTAGTTTAATGTCATTATTGAAATATTTTCAGTTGGCTTCAGGCTTGAAAGTGAATATGCATAAGAGTAAGCTTAGGGGTGTTGGGGTGGACGAGGAAGAAGTGAAACTTTGGGCGGATGTGATTGGGTGTGGGGTGGAATCGATGCCTTTTAAATATCTTGGTCTCCCGGTTGGTTGTTCAATGAATAGATCGGTAGCTTGGACCTCAGTTTTAGATAAATTCCAAAGTAGGTTATCGGATTGGAAAGCTAGAATGATCTCTCATGGCGGACGGTTAACCTTGGTCAAATCGGTACTTAATAGCCTTCCTTTGTACTTCTTCTCCCCTTTATCGGGCCCCGGTATGTGTTCTTAACTCTCTTGAATCTATTCGTAGAAAATTCTTTGGGGGTGGGGGGGAAGGGTTGGGCCATAAAACGTCTTGGATTAATTGGAATTGTACTATTTCTAGTTTTGGGACGGGGGGTCTAAATATTGAGAGTCTTAAAGCTTTAAATTGGAGTTTACTTGGGAAGTGGTGGTGGCGGTTTAAAACAGAATGGCGGGGCGGGGGGGGGGGGGGGGGGGGGGGGAGGGGGGGGGGCTTTATGGGTTAGGGTTATTTCATACATTTATGGAGAGAATGGGGGTTTGGGGGTTGTGGATAGAAGGGTGGATGGAAAAGGGAGGGTTTGGGGTAGCATAATAAAGATGGAAAATGTGATTGACGAGGAGGGTATTAATTTTTCAAAATCATTTGGGAAAATAGTGAATAATGGGACGGACACGTTATTTTGGAAAGATAGATGGGCGGGGGAGGGAGGAGGGGAGATTCTTAGTGAAAAATATGGGCGTTTATTTCAATTGGAAAGTAATAAGGAGGTGAAAGTAGGTGAGAGAGGGGTTTGGGATGGAGATTTTTGGTGTTGGCGGTGGAATTGGGTTAGGGAGTTAAGAGGGAGGGCGCTAGGAGAGTTTGAAGAGCTTTGTAGTCTAGTGGCAAATAGTGGTGTTAAAAAGGTTAGGGAGGATAAGTGGAAATGGGTCTTGGGTAAGGATGGTAGATTTTCCGTCAGTGAACTACGAAAAATGATTGTTGATAAAGTACTTATGGAGGTGAGAAGTAGAAAGGAGACCGTGTGGTGTCGGGCGGTTCCAAAGAAGGTATGTGTGTTTGTATCGAGACTTAGACATGGGGGAATTCCGGTTCGGGAAGTGGTGGATAATATGGGTATTGATATGAATAGCATTTTATGTCCTTGTTGTGATGAAAAGGTAGAGTCAATTGATCATTGTTTTTTTAGTTGTAAATACGTAAAGGAGTTTTGGTCTAATATGTTTAATTGGTGGGGAGTGGATCAAGCTAATGTTAATTCTGTCGAAGATTTAATTATGCATGAGGGTGTAGCATCTTTCTCAAAGTATAAAAAGCTTGCTTGGAGGGCGAGTGTGTGGTCTTCTTTGCACTTGATTTGAATTTTCAGAAATAATAAGGTGTTCAAAAATAAAACGGAGGTAGTTTTAGATTTATTGAAAGAGGTCCAAGTTAAATCATATGGGTGGGTCACGGCTAGAGACAAAAATATGAAGATATCGTGGGCTTCTTCGAAAAATCCTCGAGATGTTCATTTTTAATTTTTGCTGCTGCCTAATGTTGTTTTTTCGCTTATGTTTGGTCAAGTAGTGAGTTTGATTGGCTTTGTCCATTGTTTTGTATCTTTTATTTTGGTCATTTGTTTTATTTATGTATTACTGGTAACAGTTTTTGCTTTTGTTTCTTTTTGTTAGTATTCTTTCTCGTATACCAGTTACATCTTGTAGCTTGGGGTCATGGTTGAGTCTTTTTGTGAAACGTCCCATTTTTTTTTTTTATACTCAATATAAATTCTCAAAAACACTTTATATATTAATATAAAGTAATAATCACATAATTTACTCAAAATATTTACATTGTTTTCACAAAACACCAGATGTTAATATAGAGCATGATTTATGAGTCCATCACTAGCAGCTCTCGGGTCGCTTGCCCGGATCCCTGCCCTTCATTCCTTTAGGCGTACCTATCAACACAACATCCAACATTACGTAAGCACATTGCTTAGTAAGTAGAGGAATAATACATTTACATCAATACAATAAACCAGACATCTCATGTCTTCATCATTTAATTATACATTTATCATATACTCAGTTGTCACAATTGATCACTCAGCAATTTGACACATAATTCATACAGCTAGACACAATTGATCACTCAGCAATTGATCATTTAGCTCACATATACATAGGCACAATTGTTCACTCAGCAATTGCCCTTTCAGCTTAATCTCACAGGCACAATTGGTCACTCAGCAATTGGCCACTCAATTCAATCTCATAGGCACAATTGATCACTCAGCAATAGGCCTCTCAACTCATTTTCATAGGCACAATTGATCACTCAGCAATAGGCCTCTCAACTCATTTTCATAGGCACAATTGATCACTCAGCAATAGGCCTCTCAACTCATTTTCATGGGCACAATTCATTATTGACAAATCAATCAATTAATATTCTTTACTTTCCTACTACTTACCTCGAAGACGACAATCGGATATTTATGAACTGCTACCCGAATTACCTGTCGAGGCGACCGTACTCAATTAACTCTAATAATAATTAATATTATTTGAAATATCAATTAATCCTGCGACACTACCCTCTAGTGTCGCTACACCTCCCTGCGACACTAAATTAGTGTCGCTTAACACACTTTTGCGACATAACCTGCGACACTAGCTCTTAGTGTCGCTAAAACAACAATTCAATTAACAGCATAAACTAGCGACATAAGCTACGACACAAGCTTTTAGTGTCGCTAAAACAACAGTACTAATCAGCAGTAGAAACTAGCGACACAAATCCTTGTGTCGCTAAAGCAACAGTATTAACTCGCGACACCATCATTGCGACACAAGCTGCGACACAACCCTTGTGTCGCAATGACGAACAGAACAGCAACAGCTTTCGATTTTAATAATTTTCTGGGTAAAACTCACACTTTTAACCCAATAAATTTACTGAAGATGATAAAGCACGTAATAAGCTCAAACTCTTACCTGGAATTGGTTTCAAAACACACAAGAACACTTTCAAAGATCAAATCTTTAGCAACCTCAACTTTTTCTTGCTTTCTCTCTTTAGAATCTCGAAAACACACACACAATTGGCTCTGGAAGTGTTTACTAGCTCCTGGAGAGTTTTGGAATCGAAAAGTGGGGTTTAACCCCTCTGTTTTACACTTTTACCCCTTACAAATCGCCTCTTGACCCGGTACTGCGACACAAGCCTTGTGTCGCACTGGGCTCTGTGTCGCTACCTGCGACACTAGCCCTTGTGTCGCATAACAGTACACAACTTTTAAATTTAACGAATTTCGGGGTGTTACATTTTGTAATCAGTTTTTGTACTTGAATTTGTTTTCTAATGGCAGTCTGCCTTTTTAAAAAAAAGAGTTATTAAATGAACGTTTAGAGATAAATAAATTATTATTTTAAAACAAAATTAGTGGGCATAAAAATAGGCATAAGAAGTAGTCGTAGACAAAGAGCCGTGTGGTTGACTTTATAGGACCCCACGTTTTGTCGATTTGTCCCCAGTCCCCACCCGTCTCACTCTTCATCTCGTCTCACTCCGAGATAATAGTCATGACTCGTGCGATATTGATTTTTATAGGTCCTTGGTTTATATATCCTTCTGCTAGTTTTTTATTTTTCAACGATAATACATACTCCATTCCCCAAATTTATTGTCCATACAAAAATACACATTTAAAAAAATATAATTATAATTATTAAATTGTACTTTTGAATAAGATGACATTTGTGCTCTTGCTTCTTACCAACCTTTTTATGACATATAAACAAAGTAACATAATATGAAAACTTTAGTTAATTATACTTATTTACATTTGAAAGTGGACAATATATTTGGGAGGTTTAAAAAGAATAAACGTTGACCATAAATATGTGACACAGATAATACATTTTATACATCTTAGATATATTAATGTCTTACGTCTTAACTGATATTGAATTAACAATTTTTATTAGATGGCAATCGGATGATACTATGCTAAAGAATTATTGATGGTTGGATTTACATCTCCTAATACAATCTTACTATGTACCCCACATTTTCAACTCATACATTTACAAGTTTGTAAACAACTATTTGTACAACAGTTGACGAATAGTAAGGTTTTTTTTTTTGTTTTTTTTTCTTTTTCTAAAAAACTCATCATCATTATATAAATTTTATTTAGTATAATTACTTTATTGATTATTATACTCAATTTATATATATATAATTCTATATTTTATGAAATGTATATGCATTATCTTATATGAATATTCTACATCCGATTAATCCGATTAATCAGTTGTTGTTTTTTAATTAACAACTTAATTTGGAGTAACAAAATTTATATTATTCGTGTTCTTATTTAACGCTAAGTGTTAGATTTATATTCAATCATTTTTATTAGTTAAATATTTGTTGATATTAAGTGTTATACGCGTGATATGATATTATGAATTTTATCACTTTCTAATATGTCACATAATCATCTAAGTTATTATTATTATTACATTAATTTGTTATTTACATTATCAATATAGTGGTTTTACCACGAAGTACAACGAATTTTAAAGATATCACATGATATCATTTTTTGTAGTTTACATTACATATGCATAAAAGCACATCTATTGTCATATCTAGAAGATATTATCCAATAATATTAGATTATAAATTCATACAAATCTAAATGACATAAATTCAATTTGACGAACATCTCATATATTATGTTAATCACTAGAAAAGAAGAGCGGAAGATTACGTTGTTTGCTTTAAAATATATATAAACAAAATAGATAATAAAATCAAAATATATTTAAAAATAAGAATTACATAAGGTATTAAGAAATGTATCTTTTTTATTTTATTTTCGTCGCAATGTGCGGGTAAACCAACTTGTATATATACAATTCAGAGTAGTATCTCCCTTGAGATTTGAGCCAATAACCTCTTAGTTTATATTGTCCTCATATATCACTAGAACCAAGACAAATAATGCAATTTTAGATATACGAGAAACTTCATTCGACCTATATTTGAGTCAATAACCTCTTAGTTGATATCGTCCTCATATACCACTAGAACCAAGACAAATAGTGTGATTTTAAGTACACGAGAAACCTCATTCGACCTATATTTGAGTCAATAACCTCTTAGTACAACAAAGACAAATCTTTCTATTTTAGGTACACAAGGAACCTCATTTGACTTATACTTTGATGACATGCTCGGAAGTAAACACTTGAGTATAGATGAGGGGAAGCTAGTTGAAATTGTGATTTGTAAAAATACTCGATAACTGATAACGTCAGTCGACTTACACATCTTGTCTTAAACACAATATATCAAACTTACTTATTGTCTTTCGATACTACAAAACCAAAACATGATCATTTTTGTTTTTCTTCATCTTACATTTACAAAACTTTACTTGCTATTTACTAAAAAGTCCACAATTAATAAGTTGTACATTCACATCTCAACTGCGCATCAACAGTTGTACCTTTTTTTTAACCAAAAACTATGATATCACAAGTCCATCTTTCATGGGCACAGGCAGAGTGTTTGGTTGAAATGGAAACAGAGTAGTTTTGTGTTTGTGCGCGTTTGGCGAAATCGATCATGAATTAAGGCGCACGAAGCCGACACATGGGTCCCACCAACCCCCTCTCCCCCCCTTCTTTTTTTTTTTTTTTAATTTCTTTCTTTACACTTCACCTCCCCTGTTTTTTGTTCATTCGCCTTCTTCAAATAGCTTCCTTGATCTCTAATCTCTAAACTTATTATTCAAAAACATGAATGAAGTGAAAAAGAATTATAATATGTCTGTTGAGGTTACTTCAACCTACCCAGTTGAAATTGATGATGATCTTGAATTAGGCTTAGGGTTGAGTATTGGTGGTGGTTTGAAGAAAAAGGAAGAAGCTTCTAGAAGATTGAGTAGTCAAGATTTGATGTCTTCATGCTCATCTACATCTTCTTCTTCTGTTGATAACCCAAATTCATTCACCGTTGGTCCTAAAAGAATTGCTGCTGTTGATTCTTTTTCTCCTAATTCCACTAGGTAATTCAGCTTAAAGTTTGTCCTTTTAGTTTAATTTCTTGGTTATCTCGTCTTCTTCTTATTTTCTTGTACAGTATTTTACGTGGGGTATGATAAAAATTGAATCTTGATTCATGTGTATTGGATTCTTAAATGTTTTCTGCATTTTACAGTTAATCTTATGTTAATGTGAGTTTTTTTAATCCTTTTTCCTATGATTCATATATGTGATATGTTTGAAGTGTTCATGTGCCTGTGAATTGGAATTTTCATATTTTTAGGAAAAATTAGGGAAATTTCTATGTTTTTAGGGCCTACCACACATTTCCGAATTACATGAAACTAGAAAAGAGAAAAAGAAGATAGTCATCAATTACATAAAGTAGTTCACTAATTTGACCATTACTAAGTTATTATGAGATTGTTGAATTGTAATGATATACAATCGGTGAGCGAATAAACAGCCTTTCAAAAAGCAGCAGACAAAAAGTAAACCAAAATAACCATCATCAACATCATAACCGAATTCTTGCCTAATTAGATCCCCAAAGTAGTGGACCGATTTTAAAGATTCTTACGTGTTGATGCTGAATTGGCGTTTGTAATCGTCTTAATGCAGTGTAGTTGGATGGCCTCCAATAAGAAAAGGTCAACGGATGCCAATCTTGGCTAACCGGATCAAGTCAGAACAAAACGAGTTTAGCAAGAACACAACCAATGGTCGTCATCATCTATCCGTAAAGGTGAATATGGATGGGACCCCAATAGGCAGAAAAGTTGATCTTTTTGCTCAAACCTCCTATGAAATGTTAGCTCAAACACTAGAGGACATGTTCTATGGAATACATAAGCCAAGTACTGATACATTAGGAACTTCAAGATTGTTAAACGGAACATCTGAATATGTGCTCACTTATGAAGACAGAGATGGAGACTGTATGCTTGTTGGAGATGTTCCTTGGCAGTACGTTTTCTCAACCTTAGTTTCTTGCACAAATGGACGAATTCATGTTCATGTTCATATTCATGTTCTTTGACGTCAACTTTGTTTATCCTAATTTCGTTTCAGGATGTTTCTTGGCTCAGTGAAAAGACTACGGATCCTTAGAAATCCCAACTTGCAGCATTGAGGTTATCCAAGAAAACATGAGGGAGATAAACGAAGTTACATAGCTTGACTAAACTTATACATTATTTTAGTTTATGGGTTGAAGAGGGTAATGGCTTGATCGACGATATTTTTTTGGGCTGTTTAAGGTCTAAATGTTGATTTATTTTTTATTTTTTATACAGCTTCTTCGCACCAGGACCAGCTTTGAACAAGTGTATGAGTTGTTGGTGCAAGTATACACAAGTCATATCTGACTGATAGTTTCGTTTGTTTGAGATTTTGTTGTAATCTGGATTGGCCTTTTGAATCAATGATACAAAGATTTTCATGTAATAATCAATGTTAAATTTAAGTGTATGCTGTTGACCTGTTGTATTACATTATGGCCATATGCTTGCAAGACCAAAAGAACAACAAAATTTAAGTACAAGAAGATAGAAGTAAGACCGAAAGAATACACAGAGTAACCGGACATGTGCCAAATATCAAATAAGTAACATATACAACACAACCAAATCTAAATCAAATTGATCCGATCAACATCCTCATTTGACAGATCAAATTGAGTAATAAATTGTTAATAACTGAAGTAAATTTACATTAGATAAACTCATCGATCATCGTCACAATCCTATAGCGGCTCGTGTGCTCAAATAAAGTATGCTTAAATTTACATGAAATACATCACAGTGAAAGCAAAAACAATCACAAAAATCGTTAACAAGAAAATGCCTAAAGATAAACGACCCACATTACTACTGTTTCTCTTAAAAAACCATCTATCCAACTTCAAATCTCTTAAAGTCAACCACACACCAGGATCACCCATATACAACCGGCTTCCAATCATTATTGAGTTATTCAAACCCTGTATATTGTTATTTACATAAATGTTAATACCACAACTGTCATTCACGTCACAAGACGATAGCCCAGAGCTGCGGTGGATAATCATCGTGGCTCCCACATTCGTACCTTGAAGATTGGGGGTTCCAATATTGGGTGGTTGGAAGGTAGCCCCACCAATATCTCGGCGGCTGCTCTCTGACGACATGATCTGTGCTATGAGAGCAGATAGGTTGATGGTTGTTGTGGTTTGGTCTTTGTGGTGGTTCATGGCGGTTCTAGTGTTCAAACCAAAAAAGAACCATACTTTACTTATACAATTGGTACTAGTATAGTTTATGCCTTGCTCTATCCACAAGGCAAATTGATGTTAAGTTTTTCAAGGATAACTTCACAAACACTGAATGTATAGGAGAAAGAAAATTTAGCGACTTTTGTCTAGCAAAGTTATGAACTGGAAATATGTTTCTTAAAGAGTGAATGTTATATGCTGTCAAGGGATGATTGTGTTTATATGAAAAACTTGAAACACTGAACGTAATAATAATAATAAAAATTTTAACCGCGCGTTGTGCGGGTATAAAAGAAATACATTTTCATTAAAACTATTTGTCATTTATATATTTAGAGTTTTACTTTTAGACTAATACAGTCATTATAAATCTAATACGCGGAGTTTATAAGCTATACATTTCGAATAATCACGTTTGAAAATGAAAAATAATCTTGTTCGGCAATCGTATCTTATTTTTAATAAATAATAATAAAGTTATTTGTGAAAAACCTAGCATACTTTTATTAAGTAACCGATTTAAGCCTCTGATCCATTTATGCATCATGAATAAGACATACATACTCATTTATTACTTTTAATCATTTATTTCAAAAAAAATTTCAGTCAAACTTTCCTTAAATATATGGACAAAATTGACATTCATTTATATTGTCTATTTGTAAAAAATAATTATTAAAAATCATTAAATTCTCTAATTTACTCTCATTTATTACTCTCAATCATTCATTTTAGAAAAATTTTCTAATCAAACTTGCCTTGAATATAAGGACAAAATTAACATTTCCATCATACTGTAAATTCAATAAAATTAAAATACTTTAAATTCAATAAAAAATTTTGTGGGCCAATAAAAGTAGGACCGGAGGAAGTAATATGTTTACCAAAAAGTTAAATAAAATGGGTAGATTGAGTGGTTAACAATATGTGTACATGAAGCATTTGATGCAAGTTCAATCCGAGAAGATGACATTTTCATTTTTTCAACTTTTTGTTCATATTTCAAAACATGTTAACCTTTTATTTTTGGAATTATTATTATCTATTATTTTTAATAATACTCCAATTTTGATGATATAAAATCAAACAATTTCGTATAACTTTTTACATATTCATTTAAAAGAAACTATTCAGTTTTTAGTCTAAGATATGATGGTTTTTAATTTACTAAACCCTTAAAATTATGTGTGCTAATACGTAATCGGTTGGTTATTTAAACTTTAAAAATAAAACTTAATATATATAGTAGATTGATCCAGAGTGAAGTATTTTTTTCATAGGGGGGAAACATTATTATTTATCAAGAAGCATATTACATTCGCCCATACAAAACTCACAACGAAGTGAAATTTAGTAAATGTAAATCAGAATCGATGTTATGAATATTAAGGTTCCTTGATAAATTCTTTCTGCAGGTTATAACATCAATTTATGAATATTAGACCCAAAATCGTTAATATTCATCGCGGTGAATGTTAGTTAACATTTATGGTGATGAATATTAAAATTAAAAATATTCTTCGAATAATGTAATGTTTTAACATTCATCGTAATGAATGTTAATTAACATTCATCACGGTGAATGTTAACAATTTATTAAACAAAAATTCATCAACTAATGTTATGATTTAAAAGTGAAATTAATCCGTTAATATATTCTTTATAGCATCGATATTGATTACTATTTATTGGTAAAAATAATTTTTTGTTGACGTTTTGATTACTAATTATAAGATGCTTCATGATGGATAATATGCTTCCCCTATTCCCTCAAAAATAAAAATTCCATTTTGATATATATATATATATATATATATATATATATATATATATATATATATATATATATATATATATATATATGGTGGGGTTCAAGAGGGAAGTAAAAAAAAATAGGGAAAAGATGGAAGCTATTCCTAGCCTGGTCAACTCAAAAGTCAACGCGGTGGCAAAATTGTAAATCACTCAAAAATTTTCCGAATATTAATATTCATTTGGAAAGAATGTTAATCAAAATTACAACTTAATATATTTAAACATTCTTTTACGATGAATGTAAATTCACATACATTATTATACACTGATGAATGTTAAGTTATCTCGTTCAAAAATGTATAAAAACGTATATAAGTTAATATTCATCATAAATTATTGTTTATGAATATTAATTGTAATTTTGATCAATATTCATTCCAAATGAATGTTAATGTTCTAAATTATTTTTTTTTTGTGAAATTCGATGGTTAATGACGACTATAATTAAATTGATTACTTGTTTATAAGTTTTGTATGTTGAAATTCGTTTAATTTTATTGTATTCATTGGTGAATCAAAATTTTCACAGAAACCCAAAAGTTATACCCAAAATTCTTAATATTTGATGAATATGAATTATGACGAATTGAAGATATGTATGAATATCTTTGATGAATTTGAAATTTATAATGTTTTGATTGATTTACATGCTTTAATTTTGAATTTTAAACAAAAATTGATGAAATTGGTATTGTATATGAGTTGGAGAAGATACAAGGAAATATGTGGTTGAGGTTTGCTTTCCTCCTTCCCTCAAATTTAGAGCTTCTCTCTTGATCATTCTCATATATATATATATATATATATATATATATATATATATATATATATATATATATATATATATATATATATATATATATATATGCAGTGGTTAACGTACAAAGACAATAAAACTAAAATGTGTAGGAAGAAATTATAGTCACTAGATGTATTTGCCCACCATATTCAATTGTCAATGGCTTTCTTGTAATATTTTTGAAAATAAATGGCTATTCGATTACAATTAAATGTGTAAATATAATAATAAATTTTTTTCATTCCTAAATATATCAACAATTTACGGGATTTATATCACTAAATCATTGAATTTTGAATTTTACAACAAACTCGGTAGACTTCCGATATCATTGGTATACATCAAATACAAAATTGTTAGAGTTTATCCGATTCTGAATATATCACCGATGTATCAAATGTAATTTCATTTCCAACTTTATCTATAATAACAAATTCATACTTTTAAATTGAGTGCCAGAGTATATCCAAACTCATCTATTCCCTTGGTTATATATTATATATACCAAAGGTTGTTATTGAGAACGACACATCAGAATCACCAGTTTATATACAACACATGCAACATCCAACGATGGCTAAGCTGAGAAACAAAGGAAACAAATCTAAAAAGCATCATGTTCTAGTTGTAAGTAGTTATACTTTTAGTTTAATTATGCATAAAATAATAGTGTGCATCACATATGATGTATTGAATCTCTGTTCTAATGTGCATCAATTTAATGCAGCAAATAGTAGAACGCCAATGGGGAAAGAGATTGTGGGATGTGATTCAACGATAAACTATGAATGATAATAAAAAATGCAAACAAGCAAACGGTACGCTAAATCCTTCAACAATAATTTATGATCGGTATCGTTTTAATAAATATGACACACGTGTAGATTGTTATTGATACACAACTCGAACGATTACATGTATTAATCGATAATGATGCACATCGATCGTGATGCACCGATCATGATATATCAATACATTTTTACTTTGTATCTATCTAAAGTAATGGTGATGCACCTTGATAATGATGCGTCGATTACAGATGATAGATATTACATACTTTTTTTTGGATGATTACTCTAATTTCCTATTTCCTGTGGACTTTACCACTTGGGACGAAATCTCAAGTCTATTTTAGTGTCTTATCTTTTAGTACATTTATACAAACTTCAATTTACCACACCGATCAAGTGTTTTCAATGTGATAATGGAAAGGAATATAATAACGATGCATATAGTAAGTTTTGTCACAAACATGGAATGACCTTTTGGTTTTCATGCCCTTACACCTCATCTCAAAACGAAAAAACTGAGCGGAAAAATCAAGCTACAAATAACATAATTAGAACTGTTCTTGCTCACTCCTCCATGCCACCATCTTTTTGGCATCATGCACTAGAAATGGCAACTTACATATTAAATATCCTCCCCTAGTATAATCCTTGCAAATTCATCAACGAATCAAGTTTTATATCATCGTACCCCATGCTACAACCATCTACGGGTGTTCGGTTGCTTATGCTACCCACTTCTTCCATCCCCAACGATCAATAAACTTCAAGCGCGTTCCACTTCTTTTGTCTTTCTTGGCTATCCTCAAAATCATAGAGGGTACAAATACTATGACTTATCAACCCATAAAATTATTATTTTTCGTCACGTGGTGTTTGATGAATCTACTTTTCCTTTTGCTACTTTACATAATCCAAATCCTAAATCATATACGTTTCTACGAGATGGTCATAACTCATAACCCTCTAATTTATCAACAATAATTTACACCCATTGATGGGTCTGCTTCTTCTATGCAGTCTACTCGGCCCACATCCCCTATTCAACCTGAAACCCAACAAACCACCAGGCCTGCATTCTGATCCACTAACAACCTAACCCTCTACTTCACCTATAGCCCAACCTATCTCCGTCAATAGTCCTCCATCACGAGCTGCCATAACCTCTCGGGCTTCTTTCCCGGTCTCTTCAAGACCCACTCCCACAGTCCGCTCTACCCGACTTTCTTTACTTCGTACACAACCTTCCACTTCTGCCTCTACTCCTCTTCGGTCCATAGAAACCCGAATCATGCATGGCATTGTAAAGCCCAAACAACATTTAAATTTGTTTACTTCTACTTCTATTTCTCCACTTCCCTGCAACCCAAAGCAAGCATTGTCTGACCCTCATTGGATAACCGCAATGTTAGATGAATTTCAAGCTCTTATTAAAAATAAGATGTGGGAGTTGGTATAGTACCAGTGTCACACCCCAAAGTCTGGAGCTGTAACTTTTAACTACTATTTCAATAAGTGAACACAATCTATAGCTTACCATTCTAAATACGATCTCTATAATAATATAAAGTCATGCTACGAGGAATTAAAACCATCAAGGTCTTCAAAGCTTTCTAGACCTTCTCTTCTCTTTTCAACTTGACATGTCTCTATTTTTGTCCTATTAACTTGTAACAACAACCTGAGATATATGTTAGGTCAGCTAATGCTGGTTAGATCATGGTTTACTCTACAAAACTACTCTTTCCAAGATACTCTTCAAATTAATGTAATATCATGCAGTTTAAAATACTTTAAACAACATTTTACAAAATATAATAGCATGCAAACTCTTTCACATATTAGTCAATTGTCGTTTAATAACGACCTCTGCAATTTGTTGTTTGTTGATGACCTCTTCTCTATTATCATGGTACCATATAAACTCTCACGGTTCATATTATAACAAATAGAACTACTCTTTAAACTATAACATGCAAAGATAATTTATTTTAAAACGAAAGGATAATAATCATGTAAACCACATTCACAAAATCTTTTTCTACTAACATGTCCTTCAATTAGATCTCACCTTGAAATCTTAGCTAACTCTTCACTTCTTGCCTCTCCTACAATTTCAAATACAAATCTTTATAAACTCTATAAAAAGTTACTATCGAAATCTTTACATGTCTCGTGTGCCTTATAAAAGTTTTGTATTTTAAATCTATCAATTGCTTTGAATCTCGAAAACTCTTCCAAAAGTCTTTACTATCTCAAACTTGTTAAATCTGGCCAAAACAACCTTACGGAAGTTTTATAAAACTTTCTGTCACTTGAGGGGTTTAATACAAATAATACAAAGGCTAATTACTGAATCTTACAGAATGTAATTAGCCCATCTCTTTGTTATAATAAAACTCATTTTCAATCTCTACTAGCTATGTACATATTCAATTAAGACCATCTTCATTTAATCGATCTGTGTGTTAGTTTCTCGCCACCGTATATAACCATTCTTGGTTCAACTTTGATCGTTTGACCATTAACGTATCTACATACATTTCAATACATTTTCACATAGCATGATTTAATAACTCAAACTCTACATTCTCAATGTCAAGGATGATTATCTGCATCCGTAAAATATGTTTTCGACACTCGAACACAACCAATCGACTAACGTGGCTCTTACGTATCTACTAGTATAAGAAACAAAGATTCTAATAGGTTGTTACCTTAACAAAACTGCCATCTCGAAACCGAACTCCAACTCGAAAGCTAGGACTCGGGATTTATGGCTTAACCTTCTGCTCTGCTTCTCCTTCTCCTTCTCCTTCTCCTTCTCCTTCTCCTTCATGACTGAGTTTCTTGATTAGTCAAACGGTACTAAGAAACCGATTACACCTCATAACCCGGTCAAAGAGTAACTCGCGTATAATCTAAAACTCTAATTTCAAATTAATTTTCATTCAACTACCCTTTTGTTTCCCTTCTTGGTCAAATACCACCCCTCAACTATCAAGTTAAATTTTGATTCTCAAGACTTTTAAACAAGTAAAATGTTACTATGATTAAATACTTTGACATTTTTTTCCGGGTGTTACAACCACGAGCTGATAACATGAATGTAATTCGTTCTATGTGTTCATTTGAGTGGTACAAAGGTCGTCTTGTTTATGATGACAGGCAACAAGTTGATGTCGATTGTGATGAAACTTTCACTCTCGTGGTCAAGCCTGCCACAATTCGAGCCGTTCTCAATATTGCTTTATCGAAATCTTGGCCAATCCATCAATTGGATGTAAGAATGCGTTTTTGCATGGCAAGCTTGAGACCGTTTACATGCACCAACCATTGGGTTTACGAGATCAGTTACATGTAGATTATGTGTGCTCCTTGAAGAGGTCTTTATATGGTTTAAACAAGTGCCACGAACATGGATTTCATTTCCATGGAGTCGAGGCACCCACGTTTTATTACAAGTTCAAAACTGCTATGTATAGCATTTATTTATATCAGTTCTTTTAAGGCATGTGTAGCATGTCTCTTTTGGTCATATGGGCATGACCTTTTTTTTTTAGCTGTTATATGTGATTATCGATCAGTTGTTTATACATTTTGGATGAAACTAATTATGGCCAGTTTAATCAGATATTGAGGATTTTGCTGCCGAATCTCGATAGATTTAAGTGTAACCTGAATTGACTAATTCACAAGTAGAATGGTCAAAATTCTAACCTCTTAGTTACTTACACCTTTGCAAAAGACTGAGCAGAGAAAAAACAGATGAATTATAGAAAAAGGACTAACCATGATTCCCCAACAACCACCTCGACCGCGATTCGAATAACTTCTGTTATCTATAAACCATTGTTATCTCTATTTCTTCAAAGTATTTATATTTTATTGAAACTAGAATTCTTTTGCTTCATAACTTGCGTAATTGATTTCGTATAACTTTTAATCTAATTATAATTTATTGGCTAAATATTATAGTCGAATGAAACTTCATAATTATGGATCAAATTTAATGGGACGGATGGAAGAACCCTTTGCTGGTAATCTGTAATTCATGCAAGCCTGGTCGTTTGTTTCCAGTTATTGGCGTTGCTGTTCTGAAGATGGGTTGCTGTACAGCTTTTGTCTGGGTTTGATTGTGTTTGGTCGTCTAGTTCTGTTTTAGTATTGTATATAACAATTGAGTTGTAGGGACAAGGCTGCAAATAATTTGGTATTTATACAAGTTAAAAAATAAATTGTCAAGAGTGGGATTTGAACCCACGCCCTTTCGGACCAGTACCTGAAACTGGCGCCTTAGACCAACTCGGCCATCTTGACTTTGTTTTTCTATTTTTCAATTACTATTTTTATTAAACATAATAAGATTCGGCAAACAAAAATAAGTCAATTCTGTTGATGAACGTCCACTATAAACCCAATTCTGTTGATGAATTTTATGTCATCTTGCATTTTTCAAAACCACGTGACTTCAAAAGTAAACTTAAACTTTTATTACTTTTGATTTTAGTGAGGTTGATTGGAAGTTTAAACAATAATTTCACGAAAATCACCTCTAAACCACCAATGTTCTTTTTATCATTTACTTCTTTTTATTTACTTTAACTTTTAATTTTAAATGAATTGATTTTTACAATGAAAATAATAATTAAAAAGTGCGATGTGTTATTGTATCACATGTTTTAGGGTTTGCATCTTATGATGTATAACAAATTATTTTCAAAGACAATATTAAAATTCTTACAAAATAGCTATAACGTTAAATATTATGAGTAATAATGTAAGCTAATGAACTCTTGAGGTGAGCATCGCAAGATAAGCCTTTATTTTATTTGTTCATTTCTTAAAAGATAGTCGTGATTTATCTCTTTTAACCTTTATGTAAATGTAAATTTAGATGAATATTTTAATAATAGAACAACTATATTTCATTTCATATGATATGATATAGGAGATAAGATTTCAGGGGAAGAATTGTTGTAGAATTATTCTTTATGTTAAAAATTGTAAGAATGATCTTTTTCATTTTTAATTTCATCATATGTATACTTTTTCCAAAATAAATAATACCAATATTATTAGAATTTTATCCTTTTAAATATGAAATTGATTTATAAATAATATATATATATATATATATATATATATATATATATATATATATATATATAAAACACAACTTAAAGTTATGTATCACAACTTTTTAGTGTGATACTGTAATATACACTAATTTTTTTATAATGTGTATCACATTTAAAAAAAAAAAAGATTATCTAATCTTAAATATCATAAAATTCTAATAATTTTAATATAATTATTTTATCAAAAAATTTAAATAATCTTAAATTTAAAAAAAAAATATGCATAAAAAGTGTTCATATTAGCACCTTCTCATGAAAAAACTTTATATATAGAGATTAGTAATTAATAATAATCACAAATATTCAAATAGTATTACAAGGTCAGTTACAAACCTTTAACATAAATATAAACTTTTATAGATATTTTATATTCTATTTTCTATTTTATTAAAAGCAAAACAAAATATTTTTTTGGTAGTAGACTTTGCTAGTCGATGGAATCCCCAATTTGGCAATTTCTACTCCAATTTCACTTCTCACAAATCTTCTCCATATCAAACACTAGGGTTTTGCATCATTCCATATGAAACCTATTCTCCATTTTCTTCATATCAATCAACCCTTTTCATCTAATTAACCATGACCCGCCAAAACCCAAATAAAAATCGTTCCTTTTTTGTTACCCTAATCTTGAAATAATTTTTTTTATGCAAAATTGCGATGGATCCAAACACTGTGGTACTGGAAATCAGTTCCGATGAAGAGGGTGGTTGGGAAAGTAATATAAACAAAGGAATTAGTACTGATGCTTTTGATGATCATAATTGGATAGCAGACCTTCTTGATGAGGTTAATCGAGGTGATTGTGGTTACAATGAAGATGATGCTGATGGTGATTCTGATGAAGTGGTGGTTGTTAGTGAGGTTTTGCCAAAACCCAAGAAGAAAGTGGTGGCAAAGTGTTCATCTTTAGTTGAATTTGATGATGAGTGTATGGTTCTTGATCATGACCCAGATAAGCCTTTGGATGTCCGAGATGATGATCCTATTAATCGCAACAAAGATGATGAGAATGATGATGATGATGTGCTCGTTGTTAGTGAAAAAGGGCAGGTTTGTATTCTATTGTTTAATTATTTTTTATTGCTATAACTTATGAATTGTGATTGTAGAACTAGTTAGTAATGCTAAATTAGGGTTCTTTTTTGTGTGTTTTCTATGAGCTATTGGATTATTTGAAAATGTACATGTATTAGTGTTATTGGCTATATTAATTTTGTGGAGGTTGAGAGACGTGTTTATATGGTAGAATACGCCACATTTGATTATTTTCAAACATTAATAACCGACAGTGTTGACTGGTCCACATGCCCTGCTTCAAGGACAACAAGTGGAAGGTAATGTTGATCATACGCTCTAGACCGACTCAGTGGCTCACTGAAGAAACGTGACCATATTTGCAAAGTCATCCCCTTCGTAACCAACTGAGCTACTCGCTGAGGGAATGACTATCGTAAGAAAAAGTTTCTACATGATGCATTACACAAATGTCTCATCAATTTATTGATCTTTTACACTGGAAAACAATACAAATAGTATATGCACGTGCGTACCAAGCGGACCATCTATTACCGCTTATGAATTTGGATTGCAGCAATGGCTGTTATCAACAAATGTATTTGGTGCATGTAGCCATGTAGTTCCTTTTGTAGCCTTCACTCCATTCAAATGTAGACTTAAGTGTCTATGATGCATTTGGATGCTTAACATGACAATCGAAAAATGGAATGATGCAAATTAGTATTACACGCTTTGTGACCTTCACTCCGTTCAAATGTAGACTTCAGTGTCTATGATGCATTTGGATGCTTAACATGACAATCGAGTCTTACACATGGAATATATATCTTTGTTTTGGGTGTGGGTTGCAAGGGCCTCTTTATTGATAGGAACTCACTAAGGAATATGGAGGTGAATTGGTTGGTCTAGCATTCGATGCTTGGTAAAAAGATGTCAAGGAAGAAGATAGTTTACAAAGTCATTGTATGCATATTTGTAAAATCTTTCCTACTTCTCACCATCAACATTTTCATCTTCTGGGTCCCTATGTAATCGGGTGTGGATGTTCATTAAAACTGAGTCACAATAATCAGTTTTGAGTGTTAGAAAAATAATGGTCATGATTTTGATTTCCTATTTAGGGTCAGAGTAATCAGATTTAGTGAAGGATATGAGTTGTTGGAAGAAATTGAGGGTTTAAATAAATGTAACGTATATACACAGCTTTATCTCTTTCTTATTATTTGAAGTAACAATAACAATAATCACCTTGAAAATGTACATCCTATAACAAATTGATAGAAATGTTTATGTGAGGGTATGGTCGCAAATACTTGATTTGAGGCAAATTAAAGATGAAACACACATAATGTAGATCAAGCAATGGACAAAATAGTATATACAACAGAACCTATATATATGCTGAAAGGTTGGTTATATTGCTAAGATGATGTTTGAAATGCAGCGTTAGACTACGAGGGAAATCGGATAAAAATTGCAAATTATTTCTTATTGCAGGTTGCATGTCGCGATTATCCACACTCGAGACACCTTTGTATCAAATTCCCATTTTCGTCCACTCCCAACCAAAGTCACTGTGATCAGGTACTTTCATGATCATTTTATCTGTAATTTGTAGTTTGTAACAAATGACTATTACAATCAGTATAATGCTGTTTTGATGTATACTATTTGTTTGAACTACAGTGCTACTGTTATGTTTGTGACTCACTTGCTCCATGCGTCTATTGGGGCAATGGCAGTTACAGTCTCGACCATTGTCAAGCTACTGATAAAGACGATTTCTGGAAAATCGAGAGACAAAATTCCAAGAATGGTAGTAAAGTTGCTGATACATCTCCCTCAAATCAGCTCACCCCTATGAACCTTGTCCCACCACCAGTCCAAAATCAGGTCACGAGGCCAAATCCTATCCGTACTTGCCCCATATCATCCAATTTTGGGGCCCCAAACATCATCAACAAAAACCAAACTCCCCTTATATTATCTAGTAACAAGTATGAACCCAGTTTAGTCTCGCAACAGCTGATCAGAACAAGTAGTTGTACCATTCCAACAGATAGGGTGTACCATAATTATGACCTAGGCACCCCGTTACACAAACCCGTATTTAAAAGAACGGTTTCAGCTGGATATGTGCCAACCACTAACCGATCTTCTTATAGCTCATATAGGGACAGTTACAGAAACCTCTCTTCACAGCCAAATGTTGTTAACGCTTCTGTTCCATTTTCTCCTCCAAACTTTACTTATGATGAGCCATTGCCGAGGTCAAACTCAATGTTTGACTTCTCACCAAAGTTCAATCCTTCGTTAAATCCAGACTCGTACTTGGAAACCCCGGTTCCTTTTCAACCCCAGACAGTTTCATTATCTTCTCAATCTCAAGGACATTCTTCACTACCAAATTATTCAATTCCTTCTGAAGCGCCATTACAAGGATATCAAGGTCAAAAGTCAACAGTTGACCCGAAGTTCTTTCATGATAGCAATTGGCAGGAAAGTCAGACAAACCACCAACCTGCTGGCCAAAGCTCGCTGCTTGAAGGTGCAAGTCTGACAAACGAACCCTCACTTGCAACTGGTTCTGGAGGGTTAGTTGATTACGGTTTTGATAATTGGATCGTTAACAACCAGTCTTGTGAACCGGGGTCTATGGACGTTTCTGGATCATATGGGTTGAATGAGTTCTCTCCTGAACCTGCTCTTATTGATACAGGTATTATGTTTGAGTTTTAAGCCTTTTGGCTTTCGTATGTATAGCCATATATGTTTCCAACAACGCCCTTTTGGCGACGTTGACGTTGAATCCAATAGAGGTGCATCTTAGCTATGTTTTATTTGAATCCGGTTCAGTATGTTTTATTATTTAGATGCATAAAACTTATAACTAGAAAATTGTGTATAAGCTATTAAGCTTGTAGACCTTAGTGATGTGGTATGTATCCTGAAGTAAAGATTCTGGATGTGATTTGAATTCTAAATCTTTTATATCAGCATATGAAATGTCAAAAAAATTTAGGCAGCATGACAAACGACCCAGTTGAAATGAATGTATGATGCATGCAGATAGCTCGTGACATTTGTACATGTATGGATGTTTTCAGGTCAATGAACTGCCTCCTTTTTTTGGAAAATAATAAAACTATTGTGTGTCTTCTCATTTTACACGATCACTGTCTATGATGGTGAAACCGTGTATGAACAACTTGAAGAAAAAAAAAAAAAATTGTAAAGACGCTTGTTTTTCTGTTAATACACTTCATTTAGTTCAACAAGTTCATGAAGTTTCAATTTCCATTTTTTCATATGTACATGATAAGGAATACTCTATTTATTAATGAATTAAGAAACTATTTTGACTAGGATAGTACAGTATACCAGCTTTGGTTCTCCTTATATACAAAATTGATTGATGATATTCGTAAGAGATACACGAGTTGGATCAGAACTGATTTGGGTCGATATGTGTAATCTGGGTTGGGTTGATCAGTGACTCGGTATACTCTTTTGTTGAATTTCAGTAAACCATTCTAACATGTATGATTTAGTATGTTGCATATGGATTTGAAGGAGTTATAGCTTTTGTACGTTTTGAGAAAACTATGGAAAGATGTTGACTTTGAGAAACAAATGTGATTAATTATTCAAATTTTTTCCCGATTTGATCCTTTCACTAAACAAAGTTACTCTTAATCACAGACTCTGATAGTCAGAACTCGGAAGTCATTACCAAATCCCTTATTAATTTGAATTGTGAATCTTTTGCTTTTTGTCTTGAAGTCATAAGGCAAAAAATCCAGAGGAAAAAACCCTGGGTGACACCTGAGAGCCTAACAGCTGCGATACCGTAACTTGGGCCAAAATCAAATCCATTACCGAAAATCATCATCATTCACACAGCCACCACAACCACTAGAAAAACAGAGGTTCGATAGATATAGATAAACAGACATTCACTTTATTCTTCACTTTAAAGTCGATTAACGCGGGGCTTGTGTCAAACCTTAAGCACACAGCGCAGACAATCACCTCCATGCAACAAGTCAAATGCCTTGTTGATCTCTTCGAGTGTCAAATTGTGAGTTATGTACTCATCAATCTTGATTTCCTGTTGACATACAAATCATGATATGTAACTTCAACTAAAAAAATATACATGTGACCACTATCACTGATTCACTTGGAGTTAGGTTGGGTCTTACCTTGTTCATATATTTATCAACAAGCTGAGGCACTTGTGAACGGCTCTTAAAGCCACCAAAGGCTGTGCCTTTCCAAACACGACCCGTAACCAGCTGAAACGGACGAGTTGCTATCTCTTGACCTGATGCTGCAACACCCACGATAACTGATGTTCCCCAGCCCTGTATTTATACAATTTAGTTTTATATTAATAGAAATTCAGATGTATCCTGTGATTACCGCATGTAATAATAACAAAATTTGAACAGCTTACCTTGTGACAGCACTCCAAAGCAGCCCTCATTATTGAAACGTTCCCAATACACTCAAAACTGTAATCAACACCTCCATCTGTCATATCAACAAGAACCTGCTGTATCGGTTTCTCGTGCTCTTTTGGGTTCACAAACTCCGTCACACCAAAGTCTTTTGCTGCAAATCATAAATCGTAGAAGCATGTTAGTGTCTCACTTCTCAGTTCATCCCCTCTACGAGGAAACAAAATAAAAGAAAAGATAATGCATGCCTCTATCAAACTTTCTATTGTCAATATCGACTCCAATTATACGTGAAGCACCAGCTGCTTTTGCACCCTCTGCCACCTATCACACAGTAGTCAAATGTTTTAGACAAATGGTGATGAAAATCATACTCAACGATAGATGAATCTTGTAATATTAGAAACTTACTGCAAGACCAACAGTTCCAAGACCAAAGATAGCAACATTTGAACCTGCTTCAACTTTTGCTGTGTTCCAAACTGCACCAAGACCTAAAAGGCAAAGAATTTTGAAGAAATCAGAACCATAGAATTAACTTTACAATGGCTTGCAAATACAAAAAGAATCAGAAACTTTAACACTCAGAACTTTTAATTTGGGTTGATCCACAGGGTTTACCATAAGGTGAAAAAATCAATTGATATACCAGAACATAAATTTGCTATAGTCGAGAAAAACTTACCAGTAGGAACACCACATCCAAGAAGGCACACCTTCTCCAAAGGAGCTTTGGGATCAATCTTTGCAACACTTACATCATGCACAACAGTGTATTGACTAAAAGTAGAGGTTCCCATGAAATGATATATTGGAGTCCCCCTAACTGAAAACCGACTCTTGCGATCATTCATCATGACACCAACTCCAGTAGCTCCCCTAATTTTGCCACAGAGATTGGTCTTCCCTGATTTGCAAAACTTGCATTCCTTGCATTCAGCCTGATAACAAGGTATGACATGGTCCCCAGGTTGAACTTCAGTTACCCCTTCACCAACACTTTCTACAATCCTACAAATTTATATTAAAGAGTAATCTCAGTTCAAATCCTTTCAAAACTAAAAATAGCACAAACTCATAGTTAAAAGAACATAATATGTACCCAGCAGCCTCATGACCAAGAATGCATGGAAAAAGACCCTCGGGATCCTGCAGGGGAGGGACTTAAGTCATTAGATCAAATGAAAACACCGTGCAAACATATAACACTCAGTCACGTACTAATTGACAAAGCATTATGCACGAGACTTCTACTCAAACATTAAAGTCTACTTACAAGAATAGTCATGCAAAAGAATCTTCAGTCTCAATATCATGAAGAGAAGGAGAGAAATTAACAAACAAAGCTGAACAAGGCAAGCAATATGTCCATCTCTCAACCAATTCAAAACTACATTAATTATAGTGTCCAGGTTTCTGTAAGGTTCTTAAGTCAAAACATTCATTTTACAGTAACGAAATCTTCTAAATCATTTATGTCCAGTGAAGCTGTCAGTTATCTTAATTCACCATGCCAGTAACTACTATTCAGAACCACATTCCACATAAAACAACCCGAGAAATAGTGTATTATGATTTCAAACACATTCAACATCTTACAATTAAAGTTTTCAACAATTACTCAAAAGATCATTTCAAACTTAAAAGTATTCTATCAAACATCCAAAATAAAATCACTATCTGAACATCAAGTTACTCAACGATTACTACCATCAATACGTAAATAACATTTAGTACGTTTCATTTCATTTCAAACACACTACAAATATCAACAAGACTCAAGTGTTCAACATAACTATAGATACATGCACCTATATGAAAGCAATTATTAAAACTATTACTATAATAATAATAATAATAATAAATAATAATAATAATAATAATAATAAAATTATTATCACTATACCTTGCCACTCCAAGTGTAAGCATCAGTATGACAGAGTGCAGTAAACAATATCTGGACCCGAACTTCACCGGCTTGCGGTGGCGCGACTTCAACATCTTCAATCACTAACGGCTTATTAGCCTCATACGCAACCGCAGCTACATAACAATCACAATCAGATCAAACTTAGGGTTTTAATATAAACCTCATTTTAATGTAAGAATTAACCGATTTACGACGTAATATAGATGAATTGATAGATATATAGAGTACCTTTACAGGTGATAACCTTTCCTTGAGTAGCCATGGCGGATCGATTGACAGTAAGCTATTGACGGTGGATTTGATAAACAAAGAAAGGGTCTGGAATGTGAGGCGGCAAATGCAGTATCTGAAAGCCCACGTTTATTGACGTTTGTGAGATCCGGATGGATCCGGTTGAGGATCCGAATGACTTTAGGAATGTGTCCAAGTAAGAACAGTGTGTGGGGTTCACTTTGTTGTTGTTACTTGTTATAGTGCCATTATAATTGTTTGTTGAAATAATTAAAGTAGTCTTGGTTTATATAGTTGATTTAGAATGGTACAAGTTGATAATGCGTTAGGTTTTGTTGTACAATAATCTCGCTACCGATATATACAAAAATGATATGTGATGGTAGCAACACGTAATATTAAAAGCGGTAGCGGAGGAGTAGATCATAGTTACTTGGGTTCATGTGGTAAACTTTGAGGGTGAAAATTGTAATTTTTTTTATCGTGTCTTCGTTACATCTAATTTAAGTGTTGTTGATTACATAATTGATAATAATTGTCATTCATTATATATTAAATCATATATTTCAGAGAATTAATAGAAGAGCTGATAGTTACAACGTCGGTATGTTTTCTAGTAAAATATGTTTGCATTTACAACTGTGTCCTTTTATCACAAGAAAAGACAACACAAATAAAGGGTAAAATTGTAAATTCAAATGACTTGTGTTGTAAGAATCATAAGTTTTCAATTCACTGAAATTGAATGACATAGTGGTTATTTCACCACTTTTTCTCGTATAAATTTGAGTTTTTAAAATGAAATTTTTGCTATAGTTTGGCCATCTTTGTAAGCATTGAGTTATGTGTTATAATAAATCAAATTCTTACTTTTAAGCATGTCATGAGCTTATGTGCAAAATGATACAATTCCAAGTAGTCGTATGACTATTTGATGCCTTCTATTTGATTAGAAATTTTAGGGCATTCTTTGAATAGTGTTGATTTGATTTTTGCAGTTTGTTTCAAAGTCCATTTTTTGTTCCATTGATGTGTGATCGATGGCCCTAAGGACATGTATTGTTATCTTAACGCAGTTATGCAGGTATGACTTGAAATTAAAATAACAACTTTAATATGAATTGTTGATTGTTGATAGTTCAAAGATTGTTACTCGCAGTATGTTTATTTTCTTTTTGTATCAGGTCATTATATGAAATAGTGGTGAATTTAGAAATTTGTATCGAGGGGGACAAAAAATTATTATTCTTAGCGGAATATATAAAAACTTAATAGCTAAACCTAGTGTGTGTATAACTTTTTTATTACAAGTTCATGATGTCTAGAAATAGGGGTCAATTTGTTATTTTTCTTCACAAATATTGAACTATTTTGAGCGGATTTTGATCGTATCTGAGCTTAAACCCTATTAGAATACTACAAATATTTTTACTATCCAGTGCAACGGGATCGGGGGTTACTCCAACACCTTTTACTATGTTGGATTTTCCCGTTCGCATATTAAAAATCTCTTCGCGAGATCTTGTGGGTTGTGTTTATCTCATTTTATGGACTCTTCTTCATGAAGAAGTTGCCAAAGGTCTAAACTGTTGTGTCCATTCCTTAAGGGACATTTGGATGATTATAAGACATAAAACAAATTTATGATAAAGAATATTAATTAATGTACATTTTTGGATAATAACTATTATTTATATCACTATATATAATAAAATAATAGATACTAGATACAAAATATACTAGCTCATAAAAGGGAAAGTTGTGTATGGTGTGCATTCTATATAAGAAAACAACAAGACAAAGGTAACGCATAGGTGACAGAAAGTGGCACGTCTGGCACACGAGATGGGGATTTCAATTTACACATATTTGGTACATGAAGTTAACATATATCACTTTTTTGGATATAAAGACTTGTTTGTTTTATAAAATGTCATTTGAGAGTAGCAGATTGATATTTATTTATTCATTTTTTTTTAATACGTGTAATTAATACTCGATTAAGTTTCGACTATTATGGTGAAATCAATTTCTGGCTATGCTTTGATGCATGTATTGTACAAAAATTTATAAGTTAAATGATACTCAGTATATAGATATCGTTTGGGATTTCGTTAAATTCAATTTGGTTTTTAATGCAAACTAAATTGAATTGAAAGTCACGACGAAAGTTTAAAAAATGTATTTTTAATGAGTGAATTATCAGTTATGTCTTAAGATCAATAAACTTGGTGATATTTTGCATCAACTATTACGTCTTTAGAACAATATTACAGTGCTAAAATAAAAATCATTCTTTTATTTATAAGTTGTTCTACGGGTTATAAGTGATCCAAAAGAACAACATCAAGTTATACCTTATATTATTTAGAAGATGAAGAACCATTACTTAGTTTCGTTGTTGACAAAGGCAAAAGAAAGAGGGTGGAAACTGATGATGATGATACCGAAAGAGAGAGAAAGAAAAGAGCCAAGGAATTCAAAATTTCTTTGGAGATGGCCAGGGAAGCTTTGAAAGTTGTTCAAGCAATGGCTAGAGAAATTCAAGAGGAATAAGGAAAGGGTGCTGACGCAGTTGAAATCAATGAAAGAATAGTTAAGAAAGCGGCTAAAGAAAATATTGTAGGAGTTAATAGTCTGAAGAAGCTAAAAATATATCTCAATTTCAGAAAGTCACCCCACTAAATAATCAAAGCCACTCCTAAGATTCCTCCACGAGAAAAATCATTTTTGGAGTTGATTAGAGGAGGAAGCAACAAGATGGATACCATCTACATCTCTGGTCCATTATGACAAGATTAAACTTAATTAGTTTACAATTCGCTGCATCTGTTAGTAGCAACTTCATAAGAATGTGTCACTATCTAATTAAACAGCGACAATAACTTATCTCAAGATTGAAGTTACAAGAAGCCTGAAGCTGATAAAGTGTATACTGAGCATTTGTTCAAGTAAAGACCGAAGACAAATGAAAAGGAGGAAATGCTGAAGTGGAAGTCAACGTTCTCATCTATTAACCAGCAGTTCAAAGTTTTATCTAGCAAAATATACAGATCTGACAAATACACTGGAGAAGATTCACTCATAAAGGTGGATAACAACCATATATATCTAGTGTAAAGATATGTACAACCATTTATACACCTTTACAAAAATTATAAAATAGTGTCTGGTGACCTGACAGGCGAGGACCGCGAGTTACAGGTGTCACGATTTGATTGGAATTTAACCGAATATGTGTATATATGGGTTTAAAAGTTCATTCTAGTAATAAAGAATTTTCAATCTAGCAGTAATGGAGCCTTTAAATTTGCCTTTAAATTTCACTTCCACGATACACATACATGCGGCTATTTATATTGTCATAACATTGATTTTCTTGGTCTCATATTACTTCTTGATATTCTTTATTCTCCATAAAATTTTCGTCAAAGAGTTTAAATTTTTTCTTTTCTAGATAATTAATTAGTTAGCAATTTCAGGTTGTTAGTAAAGTGACTTGAACTGAAGAGTTTATTTGTTAAATTGAATAAATATTAGTTTGGTATTTTAGTCGATTTAAAATTTGATAGGAGTTAGTTTTAGATTATGATTGTTATTTTGAGTTTTTTTAGTATTCGGATACTATTTAGATTAGTAAATTTTGTACGTTTTCTCTATAAATAGGGATAATTAGAAGCAAATTTTGTATATTTCAGTTTGATTTGCAATTTGAATAAACGCTTCTTATTCGAATTTTTGTTTGTCTTTGTCTTGTCTTTGTATTCGTTCGGTATATCTTTAACAATTGGTATCTGAGCTTGGTTCGAGACTCCATGAATTACTCATCCTCCGGTCGTCGACTAATTTTTTGCGATCCGAAAGGATCCCCCTTGTATTTGAGTTTGTTTCGTTTTCGTTGTTTGGTTTTCTGGTTCGTCGGATTCTGCGCAACCATAGAAAAATTGGCTTTGCGTGTTAGCTAAACGTTGGATTGTCGTGACATTTGAACTGTAGATTCTAGACACACGGAACTACAATTTGACAATAGGGATCCTTGATTAGATGTACGAGTCAAGAGATACAGATTGTCGAAGTTGCTGTCTAGATTTGGGTTTCATGTTGAATTTGATTTCGGTTCATGTTTGATTTTGATGGAGCGATCTGCTGGTTTTTGGATCTAAGTATTACTAGATCATTGGTTTGTAGATCGCGTTTGAATTGAATTTGAAAATTTGGACCGTCAAATAAATGGTTTGTTTGAATTTGAATTTGATGTTTGAAATTTATAAATCGATTTTGTGTTTGAAGACTTGATGATTATCAAGTCGTTTGGATTTTTGTCAATCGTTTGAATTTTGTTAGTTTGAAAAATTGGATCTTCTGTTGTCGGGCTTTTGAATTTGTTGCCTGAATTTGATTATTGGTATTGAAGATCGTTTGAGCCGATTTTGATTTTGTTTGGTTGCCTGTTTTGAATTTGTCAGTTACCTTTTGATTGTTTAATTTGAAGTCATCGACGTTTGGTTTTGAATTGGTTTCAAAAATCGGTCATTTGTTTTGAATTTGGCTAGTATCCGTAGTGTTTGGAAATTTGAATTTGACTTTGAAATTTGCTTAGAATTATTTGTTTCGTATGAAACTAGATCCATTTTATTCGAAGTTTGGAGAATGTGTTCTCATACTGGTTGCGAGTTCAAGTCACAGTGGAGGTTGTTAGTAAAGTGACTTGAACTTAAGTGTTTGTTTGGTAAATTGGATAAATATTAATTTGGTATTTGAGTCGGTTTAAAATTTAGTAGGAGTTAGTGTTAGATTAAGATTTGTATTTTGAATTTCTTTAGTGTTAGGATACTATTGGTTTGCTCTATAAATAGAGATAATTAGATTAGTAAATTTTATATATTTCAATTTGATTTGCGATGTGAATAAACGTTTTCTTTTAGAATTTGTTCATCTTTGTTTTATTCTCCGTTATACATGTATATGTACCTTCAATGCTGAAGTAATACTCGAGTATAATTTATGATTATGATGGACTTTTGGGGGGGTTTTCCCGAATTTCATTTGTAACGACTGCTTTTGGGAAAACAATAATAATAATAAAATATATATGGTGGTGGAATTCATACATAAATGCATGACATATTCGAATGTGAATGCTGCAGGTAGATCGTGGACCTAGTCAAAGGCTTGCACATGCCACCTAATCAATATTCTCCACGTGTCGAATGTCAGTCTGGGTTTTTTTCTTAATGCTTTGACCACAACAAACCCTTATCCATTCAGGCTTATTGTTATTGGACTCGTGAACATTTTTTTGTTTTTTTATTTCACTTTTAAAATGGTCGACCACTTTTTCAAACTTATCAAAGGTCAAATTATATTATTATTTTGCATAATTATATATATGCATTACCTAAAATTAATATTTACCCAAGTACATTGATATCATATTATCATATTCAATCTACTCAAACAAATACTAAGGTAATTCTGTTTTTACCACTCGGTATGTTCATCAATCGACAAACATATGTATCAAGGGCGTCGTTGAGTTTTAAATAAATACTGAGTAAACATTTATCATTTCAAACTAAGGAATTCATGTTTATCTTTCTTCCTTATAAATAGTTTATCTATTTTCTTTTATGCCTTACACATTTAAAGATTAAAAATGACACAATTACCGCTATCTACAACAACAATGACGAGAGTATCCTAACTAATTTTGGAAAAGACATACAATATTCAAAATTTGTTTAGATATTAAATGAAATATAATATGATCCATAAATAACCTTTTATAATTTTGGAAAAAACCCAATATAATAAGTGATACATGCACTACTGAATATTCACTAATATTGATTCTATTATTTATGTCAATGCTTCATAATCGATCATGCAAGTGATATGCGAAAGAGAATTATTATATAAAACTACTAATCACATGTATCATATTTCAATGGTACACGTCCACTTCACCCGCAAGGAGCAAACACGCCGGACAAATCACATGTCTACAAATCACGCACATATGTTGAGAAATGGATTTGAACCCCTGACCTGTCGGTCATACATGTAGAGTCTGAACATTTACCATGGCGGTATCACTTGAATTATGCCCAATTGGTAACAAAGTAAAATATGATATATATGAAAATATAAAAGAAAATATTATATTAACTATTCAACGATAACATGCTTATAGCGAACATAATGTGGTAGTCATAAAGTAAACATCAAGGATTTTTAGTTTCTTCTATAAAATTGAGATGACATTGTATACTTGATACAAAAAATGGTATCAACAAAAAAACATGGATTTTAAATAACAAACAAATCTTGTACTACAAAAAACCTAAAAAGACACTAGAGGTAGCGACAATGACAAAGAAAGGAACCATAAAGATGGGATGGGTCAAAGATAACAAACAATACGAGTCCAAAAGTGCCCCATTATTGCCCTACACATTCCCTTTTTGCCCTTTTTCTTATACATTTAGGACACAACAAACCTCATGCAAAACTTGATGTCTTTTGATAAATCAAATTATAATTAACTCAAAATCAATATAATTTGAAGTTTCTAAGTTTTAATCTTGTTAGAATTTCTAGGTCATACTAATATTAATGAAGAAATAAATGGCAAAAGTTACACTACTGACTTGGAAAATGACATTAACTCAATGTATGGTTATATATACATACACATTTAATTTCCTCTCTCATCTCTCTCTCTCTCTCTAGACATATATAATATAGAAAAGAAAAGAAATATAGATATATATTCACACATATATGTGTATATGACATATGTGTATACATATACACACACGTAGTGTGCAAACTAAGAGTGATCAAGAAAAAACTGTGTGGTTCAGTGCTTGTTATAACATAGAGAGAAAGAGAGAGAACAAATATAATCTTGATCAATAATGTCGGGAGAGTCGTCTTCTTCATCATCAAATCTAAACATAATTGTTCACAAAAACCCTTCTGAATCTCATCTTTCTGAACTCGGCATCAAATCTTGGCCCAAGTAATCTTTCTATCTCTTTTTACTACTTGTACTTTATGCATGTAAGCTTGCACTCACCATAAAATGAAAATAATAGTTGTACGCAAGACGCATATACCCATTAAACTGTGGTCTAATATGTAACCGACCGTGTCTTGCGTACTGTTAAGGACACGAATGATGTCCCAAAATTAATTAATTAATTATTTTGAAGGTGGGGATGTTCACCTGGAAAGTACCAGCTGAAGTTTGATGCACAGGAAACATGTTATTTACTAAGGGGAAAAGTGAAAGTCTACCGGAAAAACTCACCGGAGATGATATCGGAGTTTGGTGCCGGCGACTTGGTTATATTACCGGAAGGTTTGAGTTGCACGTGGGATGTTTCTGTTGCCGTTGATAAACACTACAAGTTTGAGTCATCATCTTCTTCTTCTTCTTGATCATAATAGTACTAATATTTTTATTTATATGATTTTTTTTTAAAAGAATTATTTATTTATGTTTATAATAATTTAATTGTTAGATTGTAATTAATCCAAATTAAGGGTCTCTCTTTTACTATGTAGATACTCCCCATGTGTGTTTTTATTATTTACAAATTTAGATTATAATATTCTGATGATTAAGTAAGTCGCAACAAAGTATGATCTCATTTTTGTTATCTTTTTGGTTGAGTGCATTGTATTTGACTTTACGTTTCAAAACAAAGCATCTTATTTGCAAAAAGAATATGAAAAATAGAGTTGGGTTACGATGAAAATAAGTAGTTAAAATAAAAATGGTGAAAACGATCTCAATATGTATTCACAATTTTTTTAGTTGTGAACTTTTATTTTTTTCGCTTCACATATAATTTTTTATTCTGAACCCTTACGTTTTTTTTTTTTCCAAAAAGTTATCGTTGTGAACCTTTATATTTTTTTTTGCTTCACAAAAAGTTAGAAATTTTTTAACTGTAAAGCTTAATTTTTTTAGCTTCACACATAAAAATTAAGTGTTAAGGACAAAAAAAATCAACTTCACACTTTATAAAATTGTGAAGGTCAACTATTTTCACCATTTTTATTTTATCTCCACCACTTTTTATATATATATTTTTTGATCCAATGGCTGTGATCTATTTTCACCATTTTTATTTTATCCCCTTATTTTTACATGATCTCAATCATATATATATATATATATATATATATATATATATATATAAAAAGACAAATGAAGTTTACCTTTTATATCTTCACTAAAATTCGATTTTCATTTTATTTTATTTTTGTTATTTTGTATATATATTTTTTTATGTTTTCAGAAATGTGAAGTGTACGTTTTTTTTTGTTCATATTGCGGTTAGTGATAGATGAAGTTAGTAGTCAAAGAATTTGGTCAAAATAATTTGGTCAATGCACGTCCCATTCAAACTAATCTTTTTTAAGTGTAGCTTTTAATGCCCATTTTGACTGGTCAACACTCCCTCATGTGTAGATTTTATAAATTTTACACTTTTAATCCTTGAACGTTTACAAAATTCATGGTATTATCCTTCGTATTTCCAAAAGATGATAACGAACCTCTTTTTTTTTATAATTTTTATTTATTTCCCTTTAATTACGCCGGGTTACACAATTTATCTATCTTCACATTGACCGTAAAATCATCTTGTGGAGTTGCGGGGGTCGCAGAAAGTTGTTTAATACTCTTTCCATATAAAATATGTACAATTGATAGGTTAAACAAAGTCATATCACTACTACAATAATCATTATCAAGACCGGTTGGAAACAACTTAGAAATAGGTTTTTGAACCGGCCTCCATGAGGGGAGGTTTTGTTGCCATTACATATAGGGACCGAATTTGTAACCGGTCTCTTTGACTATCATTAATACTTCAAGATCTCATGCCACTTTGAGTCCATAGATTATTTAAATCGTCCATGTAATTTCACGTTTTTTCCACTGGTCGTCCCTGACTTCTAAAAGCTATTTTAATAGTTCATTTTTATGAAACTTTGATTCACCGATAGTCCATTTTCACAAAAAAAAATTTAATAGTCCATTTTTTGACTACCGATGAACCAAAATTTCAAAAAATGGACTATTAAAATAGCTTTTTAAAGTCAGAGACGAACGGTGGAGAAAACGTGAAACCACGGGACGATTTAAATAATTTACTCTAAAATTTATTTGCTCATGTTTATGTAATTAATTTGTTAATTTATAGTTACAAGTTTTGACCATTGAATTTATATGTATAAACAACTAGGTAACATGATTACCAACATAATTTTTTTTTCAGCATAATAATATTATAAGCTATATATATATATGTATAATATGTTGATTTAATTATATTGATAGAAAACTGACATAACGTATTAAAATAAACATATTAAAATGATAAATCATCTTTAATCAAGTGAAAACATTGATTATACTTCAAGAAAGTATAGCAATAAGAAGATTTCAGAATATTTTTTGTTGAAATGAAAACTTAAAAAAGTATGTTAATTAATCTTTTTTCTAATAATATCTTAATTAAGTTTACATAATTAGTTAATAACAAATAGATTAGTTAATAACAAATAGCAGTTTACTGATTTCATGTTCACCTCCTTCGCATTCGCAAAAGGCATTATAATTCTAGTTTTAACAAAACTATGAATATGTTGTGTGAAAAAGGGGATCAAAGATAATTAAACAGAATTAGATTTTCTTTTTTGTTTTCTTTTTTATTTTGTTCTTTGGAGAAGTGAAACTTGCTCTCTAGAAGTGTTGGTTGAATAATAAAAAGACCGGTTAGGGACTTGATCGATTATACAAATTTGAAATAGGTCTCTTTGTAGTAATTATATATATAGTTTAGTTATTGTAAAAATACTTTTAAAATAAAAAGGGTAAAAAGAATGATACATCATTAGATTGATTAGATCTAGAACTGAATAACTAAATAATATTTAGTTATCGGGTTTGGGGCAGACTTCAAAGTTGTAAATTGTAATATTCTTTTAGCGGGGTAACAACTTTAGTCTCGTTGAAAAAAGTTTCCTAATTTTTAAGATTTGTTTGCTGGTTCAAAGCAAAGAGAGAAAATATTTTTAATTTTGAAAATGAATGCAGTATCGCAGGGATGTTGAGGACTTAGAAAAAATAGTGTCTACCCAAATTACTCTTCGAACTTGAAAGACAAATATCAATTTTTATGGCTTTTTAGCCTTTTTAGTTATGAACACGTTTTACTTAATCCAACGCCATATAACTGATAACAATCCGTTTAATAATTACAATGTTCGTAAAACTATAAAAGATCATATACATAATCACACTTGGTAGTCCAAACTCCAACAATTCTGCTTTCATATTTTCCTTTAGGCAATGTAGAGCTACAAAAGAAACATCATCTATCTGCAAAATTTTAAATAGACCAAGTTGACAATCATTATATAACCAACAACCATCAGACCAAATATACACTGATACAAGGGAAGACAATAACCACAACTAATCAATTAAAGAGTAAAAAAAACTTGAAATGTTACCTAAAGCTAATTTGTTGATAATATTAATGTAACCTCATAGTGATCATTACCATAACTCCAGAAAGCATTTACTCAACCTTGCTTCACCTAATGAAAAGTTACAGAAACAACGATAACCGAATGTAAAGAAAACTACTCAAATACAAGACAATAGCTTGGAAACCCAAATTAAACATCAGTTTGCATCACATTAATTATAAAAATTACCTGATTTGTCCGCTAAAGGATTCGATCGAGAAGATAAACCCTTAATGATGAAAGAATAAGACATCGATTTTCTAATGGAGAGGATTGAGAGAATTAGGAACATGCTAAAGGGTTTTTAAGAAAGGAATGGTCTTTCAGGTCGTGTTAAAAGTTAAAATTGAAAATCAGAGTGAAAATATGATAGGGAATTTTTTTAAGAAAATTTTGAAATAGTGACAATTTGGAAATTTAAGTTTTCAAATAGGGAATGTTTTTAAGAAAATTTTGAAATAGTGACAATTTGGAACAGCTATTGTTGCGTTTTATTTAAGTTTTCAAATATGAGGAATATTTAATGCTCAATAAATTATGCTCAATACAAGATACATTTATTCTTGTACGATAGGGCTTTTATAATGAGAATGTGTGTTCACTTTTTACATAAGAGAGAAAAGAAAAGGAGAGGTTATTTTTTTAACAGCGTGTTCCTAACATGTGGGCTAACATTTCGGACGGTTGAATTTGTCCAACTCTGCACTGGATGGTATTATCACCATGGAATTGGCTAAGAGCAGTATTTTGAATAAAGAGATGAGGAGAAAGTCACAGAGTTCCTCTTCACAGTCAGATGTCTTGGTCACAGAAACGCGGTAGAGAAGTTACAGTAGAGGTTCGAGTAATAGATGTAATCACCGTAGCAGTTCTAGCAAAGGTAAATTTGATGATGTTGAGTGTTATCATTGTGGTGAAAAATGGCACACAAAATAGTACTGTAGACAGTTGAAGAAAGAGAAGAGAAAGACCAACCAGAAGAACAAACAGAAGAAAGATGGTGGTAGTAATGATAAGACCGAAGTTAACATTGTTACTTATGAGTTCTTTGTTTGTTTTGATTATGATATGGTTAATCTTGCTCACGATGACACGAGTTGGATTGTTGATAGTGGTGCTACATGTCATGTTGCAACATGTAGAGATTTCTACTCGTCTTACACTCCAGGTAATTGTGAATTTGTCAGGATGGGTAATGCTGGATTCTCTCAGATCGTTGGTATTGGAGTGGTCTGTTTGAAATTTGACACATGGGTGGAGCTGATTTTGCATAATGTAAAACATGTCCCAGAAATGAGACTTAATGTTAGTTCTGCAGGCATACTTGATGATGATGGTTACTATAACGGTTTTAGTAATGGAAGGTGAAAACTAACTCTTGGTTCTATGATCGTTGGAAGAGTTAAGAAAGACTCAAGATTATACATCACACGTCCGAAGATCTTCAAGAACATTGTTAATGCAGTTGACAATGCTGACACGACTGATTTGTGGCATAAGAGACTTGGCCACATAAGTGTTCTCACTGTTTGGCAGGGAAGCAGACGAGAGTTTTCTTTAAGAGCCATTCTCCTTTTCGAATGAAGAATATACTTAATCTTGTGCATTCCGATGTTTGTGGTCCTATGAAGACTAGGACACTCGGTGGGTGTTCCTATTTTGTTAAATTCATCGATGATCATTATAGAAATGTGTGGATTTATACCTTGAAGTCAAAGGATCAAGTGTTTGATGTGCTTAAGAAGTTTCATGCGTCAGTTGAGAGGCAGACTGGGAAGAAGCTCAAGTGTGTTCGGACTGATAATGGTGGTGAATACATTGGGCGATTTGATGCTTACTGTAAAGAGAAAGGTATTCGGCACCAAAAGACTCCACCAAAGACACTGCAGTTGAATGACTTAGCAGAGCGGATGAATAGAACATTGGTTGAGAGAGTCAGATGTTTGCTTTCACATGCAGGGTTGTCAGGTTCCTTTTGGGGTGAGGCTTTGAATAAGGTGGTTCATATTATATATCTAACCGCTTGTGTTCCTTTACATTTTGATGTTCCTGATAGGGTTTGGAGCGGCAAAAATATGTCGTACCGTCACTTACGAGTCTTTGGATGTAAGGCTTTTGTGCATGTTCCTAAAGATGAGAGGTCAAAGCTTGATATGAAGACTAAGCCATGCATGTTCCTCGGTTGTGGCCAAGATGACTTTTGGTACAGATTGTATAATCTAGTTCAGAAGAAACTTGTACGAAGTCGAGACGCTGTGTTTGTTGAAGATCAGACTTTAAAAGATGTTGAGAAGATAGAGATAGAGACAGTTCCTCAACATAGTGATGATCTTGCTGATTTGGATCCGCTTCCTCCACAACATGTTCATTCACAGTTTGGAGATGATCAGAATGATGAACAGGTACTGATGATGTTGATGCTAATGAGCAACCAGAGATAGATGAAAACGTTCATCCAGAGTTACCTGTACCAGGTATGCCACCATTTGTTCCACTTAGACGGTCTACCCGAGAGCGTCATCCTTCCATTAAATATTCTTCAAATAAGTATGTTTTATTTACTAATGGGGGAGAGCTCGAGTGTTATGCGGAAGCCATGAAAGATGAACATAAGAAAAAGTGAGTTGAAACCATGCAAGATGAGATGACTTCCTTGCATGAGAACAATACTTATGAATTGGTGAAGTTGCCTAAAGGCAAGAGAGCTTTGAAGAACAAGTGGGTTTATAAAGTGAACACTGAGGAGCATACTTCTCGACCCAGGTACAAATCTAGATTGGTTGTTAAAGGATTCAGTCAGAAAAATGGTAGTGATTTTGGTGAAATTTCTCTCTAGTCGTGAAGATAGGATCTATCCGAGTGGTTATTGGTTTAGCTACTAGTCTTGATCTTGAGGTTGAGCAGATGGATATCAAGACAGTTTTCCTTCACGGTGATTTGGATAAGGAAATCTACGTTGAGCAACCTGAAGGTTTTCGAGTTAAGGGTAAAGAAGATTATGTGTATAGACTTCAGAAAAGTCTATATGGGTTGAAGCAAGCACCGAGACAGTGGTATAAGAAGTTTGAGTCGGTTATGGGAAAGCAAGGCTACCGAAAGATGACTTCTGATCATTGTGTTTTCTTTCAGAGGTTTGGTGATCATGACTTCATTATATTGTTGCTATATGTTGATGATATGCTGATTGCTGGCAGGAATATTGAAAGAATTGCGTAGTTGAAGCGAGAATTGAGCAAGTCTTTTGCTATGAAAGACTTGGGTCCAGCAAAACAGATCCTTGGCATTCGGATTTCTAGTGATAGAGGTGTCAAGACATTACATATGTCACAAGAGCAATACATTGAAAAGGTGCTTAGCAGATTCAACATGGATAAAGCTAAAGTGTTTAGTTCCCCTCTTACTACCAACTTTAAGCTAACTGATAAAGATTCCCTTCTTCGGAGAAGGATGTTGAAGAGATGGATAGAGTTCCATATGCCTCAGTAGTTGGAAGTTCGATGTATGTTATGGTTTGTACAAGGACTGATATAGCTCATGCAGTAGGTGTTGTTAGTCGGTTTATGTCAAATCCGGGTAAGAAGCATTGGGAAGCAGTTAAGTGGATATTGAGATACTGAGGTACTTCCAAATTAGGTATCACAATTGAAAATGGGAAGCCAATGCTTGTTAGTTATACAGACTCTGGTATGGCAGGAAACAAAGATAACATGAAATCTACTTCTGGATATTTGATGACCTTTGTAGGGGGAGCAGTTTCATGGCAATCAAGATTGCAAAGATGTGTTGCCTTGTCTACAACCGAGGCTGAATATATGGTAGCAACAGAAGCGTATAAAGAACTATTGTGGTTGAAGTGGTTCCTACAAGAGCTTGGTTTCAAACAATAGCGCTACGTGGTACTTTTGTGATAATGAGAGTTCAATACATCTTGCTATGAATTCTATGTTTCACAAGCGAACAAAACATATTGATGTGCGATATCATTGGATTAGAGATTGTCTTGACGATGGTTTATTCTGATAAAGTTCACACTGGTGATAATGGTTCCGATATGTTGACAAAGGCTTTGGCAAGGGAGAAGCTCAAGGTATGTTGCTCGATCGCCGGAATGGCGAACTCTTCCTCATAATTGTAAAGGGAGAGATTTGTTGGGTTTTATTTGGGTTTTCAAATATGAGGAACACTTGAAACCCAATAAATTAGGCCCAATACAAGATCCATTTAGTCTTGTATTTTAGGGGTTTTATAATAAGGAGGTGAAGCCACTTTTTACATAAGAGATAAAAGAAAAGGAGGGGTTATTGTTCATTTCCGATTTTCAGAAACTTTGACATTTGACATTTCTCCAATAAAGTTAACAACCACTTAGAAAACAGTCTATCCCCGAAGATTGAACGGTCGGTCGCCACCATTTTTGGACAGAGTGTTCCTAACATCTGGACCAACATTTTGGACGGTTGAATTTGTCTCAGGTGGTCTCAAACTCGAGTTACAACAGCCGGAACAAAGGGCAAAATTATTGGTGAAGTTTTTCTTCTTTTGTCTTTATATTGATTCCATACTTGTTGATGTTATAGTTCAAGAGTATTATGATTATTATATGCCTCTAGTGTATCTAGAGAAGACCCGTTGTATTGCTCTCTTGTTGATATTAGTGGATTTTAAGCAGCCTACCGGTCCCATGATTTATACTCTCGCCTTAAGAGGTTTTTCACCTAAAATGTTTTGTGTTCTTTGTGTGTGCTAAAATTACTTTTTATTTCCGTTGATCGGGGCTGATTTTGATTGAATTTGGTGTACCCTAATTGTTTGCATTCTCATTGGTTCATACGGGTCGGAAAAGTATTGTCTAACGAGGGTTTAATTCCGCATTTATGTTTACCGTTGCGACTTATTTCCCACCAGCTATTTATTTATTTTATTATGTAGACGGGTTTTTATAGGTGGTAAAAAGACCGGTTTGTGGTTTTTGGCGGAGTAAGGAATATCAAGACCGATTTTGAAGCTACTAACCAGTCCTTTTGTATTTCATTCTGACGGGCGGACACTTGGAGTCCGGTTTTTCATATAACCGATCTAATTAAGGGGATCTAGATATAGCGTACGCAACGTTCCATGGTTTAGATAAATATATTACAGTATCGTTTTCTAGAACAAGTACGATTGGCAAATTAGATAAATTGACATACAAAGTTTAAATTTTGTTCACCTGTTACATAGTTTCATAGTTCGCTCGAACACCAAGTAGTAGATAGTTTCTTTGACGTAAAGTGTTTTGTTAATATGTACTCTTGGATAAACGATAAGGTGCACTTAATAAATTCAATATCTTTTCAAATATGAAAATAGGAAAAATTATTGGTGCAGTTAACAGTATCTAATTGTGACACCCGGCGAATTAGGCCGTCATTAGTAATAAATTGTTGGTTATTACCACTTGTAATTAGTGAGAAATAGGACTAATTACGGAACATTTTGTATATCGTATTATACACTCATACGTAATTAAATTTTAATTACGCAATTTTAATCGGATGGAGTCCGACTCGATTTATATGGACGTTGGTGAAAACCCTTTTCCATAAATAACGTAAATCTATTTTATAATTAAATAGTAGTTGTTTACATTATATTATTATTATGTAATAATATACGAACACTTTACGTTTTATGCGAAATGTACAATACGTAACGCAAACCCGCGCGAAAACATGAAGAAAACACAAATTTAAAATGTAACAATGTAATTGAACAAACAAATAAATCAAAAGGGACTAGTGAAGAGAATCAGGTGGAACCCACCTTAGATAAAAGTTCTGCACAGCCTAGGACTTCCTAGACCGGCCATACATCCCCCAATGTAAAGTCATCATTTTAGCTACTTACACACACAACTCAACTTTTCATTGATCAAAATCTCAGAAGACTTTACCCAAAACTCTCTCTCTCATTCCTCTCCTCACAGCAAACACAAACAGAAAACATTTTCTTTCACTTTTACTCTCAAATCTCACCTCAAATCGCAAGAAGATTAACGAAGAACTAGGAGTCAAGCTTCACGATTTTTCATTCACAACTTGTTCATCACACATTTTCGGGTAAGAACACGTTTTCTCAACTTTCCTTTGTTATTCGTAAGATTTTATGGATTTAACATGCTAGTAAGTTCACTCACAAAGTATAAACTGGAAACCCACTCGAAGTTACCCTAAAACGAACATTTTAAATCTACCAGAGAATCGTTGGCATTTCTTTCCCAAAAATCGAACACTTTCGGGCTTACCAAAATATATGAAAACTTACTTTTTAAGAGTGTAAAAATATTAATATGTAGTTTATAATAGTTTCGGGACCAAAGCAAACTCATTTAATCGAAACCCTTGAACAAAAACGAAGTTAGAAACAAACAGTAGAAACATACTAGCAGTGGTAACCGAGGAAATGTGCTAACAGTAGTAATAAAGGAAAACGTGCTAGCAGTAGAAACCAGGTAAAATGCACCAACAGTGGAAACTAGGTAAAATGAACTAGCAGTGGAAACTAGTAAATACACTAGCAGTAGTAATAAAGTAAAATAACTAACAGTGGAAACTGAGGCAATACACTAACAGTGGTAACCGGGTAAAATGAACTAGCAGTGGAAACTAAGGAAATACACTAACCGTGGTAACCGAATAAAATGAACTAGCAGTGGAAACTAAGGAAATACACTAACAGTGGTAACCGGGTAAAATGAACTAACAGTGGAAACTAAGGAAATACACTAACAGTAGTAACCGAGTAAAATGAACTAGCAGTACTAATAATGTAAGCAACTTAACAGTACTAATAATGTAAATGAACTAGCAGTACTAATAATGGCAATGAACTAGCAGTAGTAATAAAAGAAGAACCAACAGTAGAAACCACGCGAGCAGTAGAAACTAAGAGAACAGTAGAAACTAAGCAAGCAGTAGAAACTAAGAGAGCAGTAGAAACTAAGAGAACAGTAGAAACAAAACGAGCAGTAGAAACTAGGTGAAACCTTCAGTCTGTGGAGTAAGCGACACAATCCTTATGTCGCTACCTTTGAAACCAGCAGTATTAACCCAACAGTATTAACCTGCGACATAACCTTTGTGTCGCAACAATTATAACCAACAGTATTAACTAGCGACACATTAGCCAACAGTATTAACCATAGAACACCAAACCAAACAGTGTTAACCTGGAACCCGAATAATCAACCAACTTACTACTTTATTTTATTATCCGTAACAATCAAAGTTAAATACTTACAGGGACAACTTGAAGACACCTAAGGTACATTAACCTTATCAACTTAAAACACAAAACAACCATGATAATATTAATTTGAGAATTAACATCATTTTCAAACTCTTCACCAACGGGCCATACTTTTTTTTCTAAACGTAATTATGGAACAAACAACATCGAACATAGCTAGTTGAGTGGACAACTAGCATGAATGATCTTTTGAGGCATTCACTCATATATAACCTTGTGCGTTTAGGGCGCCAGAAGGTTACATCTTTGGACATACGTTTATTAATTTAAACGCACTCTTTCAAGACTCAGGTGAGTCTCATAGCCCCACTTTTACTGTTTTATACTATGGGGTGAGATTACATACACTGTTTATTATAATCACAAGTAACTGAAACAACTCTTATACGGATTGCATGAGACCTTTAATCCACTGAAAGTCCTCACCTTATCATAGTTCGTTAATCGTATGAGCGCGAGTATTATTGGATAGATCTATCGGGGATTGACATCCCCGTCCGGGCTAGTCGCTCTAGCCGACCCACGGACGCATTAATATTTGACTGTTACAGGTGTATTGGATTATGCATCTGCCCGAGGCACAAACTAGGTTAAGCGTCGAACTGTGAGACTCATGGCAATAGTATACTTTTATTTTTGCATTCGTGCAACACTGATGAAATCTTGTGATTATTACCAACTTTTGATAACTGTTTCAAACCTATGAACTCACCAACATTATGTTGACCGTTTTAGTATGTATTCTCAGGTTCGCAACAGGAGTAGGACTACCCCAGGACATGATAGTTCGAGTCGCATGCTTTACAAATATCGGAGATTTTTCTTGCATTACTATTTTGTAACATTAGTTATGTATTAGAATCTCTTGAACTATTCGTGAACTCAAATCTTAATGTAAACGGTTGAATTACTAATGTAATTACTTTGTATTATTTTCAAAACGTCTCATATAGAGTCGTTTGCCTTAACTTTGTGTAATGATCCATGATTAGTCGCGCCCCGACCCGACTTCCGCTGCATCGTAATTTGGGGTGCGACACTAATTACTTAGACGTTGTTTTGTTATAAAGAGAAACTGAAACTGTATATATGATAACGATGAAAGGTATCAACTGTAGAATATCATATTAGTAAGCTCTCACTTATCTTCTTCATTTACTAAAATAGATAGATAAGAGAAGATGTCAGCTTCTCTTTTTTCGAGGAACACTCACTTAATGGAGCTATCGAGAGCACCTATAGTATAATATCACCATGAATATACGCATTTATACTTTCCGTTAAAAAATAAATATCATATTGAATCAATGGGTATTAACGATTAACACATACTTTGATTTTTATGATGTTCCATGTTGAGCATACCTATTAGAGTTTAACAACTACACGTTGTTTGACGACATTTAAGAACTATATGGTTGACCAATTAAAAGTCAAATAAAGTTGTACATTTCACATTTTTCGTCTTTTAACTTTTTTATAAATACGAAAATAGTCCATGCACTAGAATATTTTCTCTACATATTATAAATAAAATTGTAGGTCGTATTTGCTGTTATAACCCGAAGTAATAGTCACGTGTTTGGCACGTGGAAGTTGTTAAAGTTCGTTACTGAGCTCACGAGTTAGTCACGTTATGGTGTAAGCGGAAAGTAGTATACGAGCTTCTAGAAGTATAAGCTCAGAGTAATAGTATAAATACAATTTCCTTTCATTGTAATTATAAGCTTTGATTTGTAAGAACCCTAATTCCTCCTTTGAGATTCAATAAATCATTCAACTGCCTTATATCTCCAATTCTC
The DNA here is from genome assembly GCA_963930675.1 of Gnaphalium uliginosum. Taxonomy (NCBI): domain Eukaryota; kingdom Viridiplantae; phylum Streptophyta; class Magnoliopsida; order Asterales; family Asteraceae; genus Gnaphalium; species Gnaphalium uliginosum. The sequence goes on along the minus strand of OZ005680.1, from coordinate 52,905,510 downwards.
TTTCTCAATTAGTGAATTCAGGATATACAGGTTTTGTTTCTTCAATTCATTTGTGAATTCTGGAAATAGATCATAACATTTACTTTATATGATGTAATTGTAAATGAATCTTGTAGGGTGTTTATATAAGCTTATTTTTTAGAGTTTAAAACATTTAAAATAAGCGTCATCTACATAGCTTATTTGCAACACACTTTTCTTTTGAGATTGTTAAAAGTATACAATCACAAACTTTAATTAGCTTATAAAAAATACAATCTTATAAATATAATATAAAAAACACATTTATGATGTCATCAATTAATAAAGCTTCAAAAGATTCAATTGATCTCAATTAAGTCCTTCTATTTTACTAAATCTATAAAGTAAACTCTTTACTTATAAAATATAAATACACAATATAAAACCAAAGTCATAGTTAACGTAGGAAATCAATTTTTTTATTGGGTAAATAAGCTCATTCCTTGTACATTTGAAAATAAACAGAGTATTCAGCTTCATCAACACTATCCAATATTTAAAGATAAATTCATTAGACGAAAACAAAAAATTTAATTTGTAATGCTAATAAGTTTCCTTATATAATTGATTTGCGATTATAGTTCATGTACAACACCGTCACACTAAATGATTTTGGCATTAATTTACATAAAATTACTTCTTTGACATAAAAATTACAATCATATATTTTTATTTTAACGGTCATCCGATAATTGTATCGTTTAAGTTTACGAGAGCAATCACTCGATGGTTGTACTTATCTTGTAACTTCTTGCTATATTTTTAATAAATTTTCTTATGTCGTTTAAAAAAAAAAGATGTTATAGTTAATTATTTAACATCAACACTCATTTATATTTGAAAATTTTGTTGCATCTCTTTTCTATTTTCTGAAATGAGGAACCATTTTAGCACAAACTAGACAAAAATCGAAATATCATTTTTACATATAGTATCATTTTAAGATTCAATAACAAGTCACCTGGATGATATTTACATAAATTACCCGTGTGTATATAAAGGAAAGTAAATAGAGGCGAGACCAATTGGGTCGTGAAAGCCATAAATATCTTATCCAATATTGTTGGAAAGAATTAAACTAAAGCATAACCAAACGTTTCGATATTCATATGTTTAGACATACTTTTCAAATAGTCACTTTCGAACGGTGAACAAATTGACTAATCATTACAATCAAGAATCCTTCTCACACAAATGTTATTTTGCTTTATGTGATACAAAATATATAATGAAAAGTTATGATGATTAAGTAATGATTAAATTCATATTGTTGTTAACATTGTTGAGGTGTGAAAATTGTACAAGGAATCGAAAGTTGAAAACTGAAGGTCGATCCCAAAGGGATAATTTTGAACCGGATGGAATTATTTGAAAGATTTTGGACAGAAGATATGATCCTGGTGGAGTCACTTCTATTCCCGGTGAAATCTACTAGTCGGCCAAAAAAGTGGATTTTGGCTACTTTTCTTATTTCTCATACACTATATATTGTAACCTTATTCTATGTAAACCCTAAGCTACGAAATAATACAAAAAAACTCTCTAGTTTGTCGTGAAATAAAGCAATCACCCCAATTGCATATAACCACGTTAATTCATCGTGTCGATTTAATTTTACGCATTTATTTTCTCCGTTGGTTGATTGTGTAATCAATTGTGTTCAATTGTTTGTGTTGTTTGGGTCCTAAATTCCTAACAACTAGTATCAGAGTTTCAAGGTTTGAAGTTTTGGGATCAATGGCAGACGAATGTAAGTTTAAGATCGATAGATTCGACGGAAAGGATTTTGGGTTTTGAAAAATACACATAGAGGATTATCCGTATCAGAAGAAACTACATCAACCCTTGTTAGAGAATAAGCTAGAAAGTGTTGATATTGAAGATTGGGCACTTTTGGATCGTCAAGCTTTAGGCATGATTCGATTGTCACTAACGAGGAATGTCGCATACAACGTCGTGAATGAGTAGACAACTTTTAACTGTCTTAAGTCTCTCTTTAACATGTATGAGAAACCTAATGTTGCAAATAAAATTTATTTGATTTGTCAGTGATTTAATACGAAGATGAAGGAAGGGACAGATGCAACTGATCATATTAATGAGTTCAACAAAATTTTGTTGAGACTGGCTTCGGTGAATATGGTGTTTGATGATGAGCTGTCTTAAGTCTCTCTTTAATACGAAGATGAAGGAAGGTGTTTGACAAATCAACCCTTGTTAGAGAATAAGCTAGAAAGTGTTGATATTGAAGATTGGGCACTTTTGGATCGTCAAGCTTTAGGCATGATTCGATTGTCACTAACGAGGAATGTCGCATACAACGTCGTGAATGAGTAGACAACTTTTAGCTGTCTTAAGTCTCTCTTTAACATGTACGAGAAACTTAATGTTGCAAATAAAATTTATTTGATTTGTCAGTGATTTAATACGAAGATGAAGGAAGGGACAGATGCAACTGATCATATTAATGAGTTCAACAAAATTTTGTTGAGACTGGCTTCGGTGAATATGGTGTTTGATGATGAGCTGCAAACATTTTTATTGTTGTCTTCATTGCCTGAAAGTTGGTCGGGTACAGTTACAGCGGTTAGTAGTTCAACTGGGACTCCTACACTTACGTTTAATGGAATTCGGGACTTGATTCAAGGGGAGGATATCCGAAGGGGAAATTCTGGTGAATCACCGGGTTCTTTATTGAGTACAGACAACCGGGACAGAAAAACTGAAATGTCGAATAAGAAGGGTAGATCAAAATCCAAGAAGATGAGTAACTTTAAGAACAAAAAGAGTGTTATTTGTTAGAATTGTAATTAGAAGGAACACTATCAATCTCAGTGTAAGAACCCGACTGATGAGAAGGATAAGGACATGAATTTGGCGACTGAAGAGACGGATGACGCATTGATTTGTTGCGTTGAGAATTCACATGAGTCTTGGATCATAGATAAGGAGCTTCCTTTCATGCAAACTCAAACAATGATACGATGAAGAATTTCAGGTCATATTGTTGTAATGTCCGATTAGCTGATGACAAGAGACTAGATATTGGAGATGTGGTATTAAGGACTTCCCTTGGTACTAACTGGATCTTAAAGGATGTAAAATACATTTCAGATTTTAGACGGAAGCTTATTTCTATTGTTCAGTTGGGTGAAAAAGGTAGTGATAAATAACCAATGACGTCTAGTTTTTGAATGGAAGTTTTTAGAAATAACCAATGACGTCTAGTTTTTGAATGGAAGTTAGTAGATTGTTTCGTGTCCATGACTCCATGTTCATGGCTCATTTAAACTTCATAGTAGGCTTTAAATATAGGGGAGATTGTAAGTTCTTCCGGGAGCACTTATAGGTATGTATCAAGTTAGTGGATTTAAACTTAATTATAGGCATTAGATATTGGGGAAATTGTGAGTGCTTCTAGCAGCATTTATAGTTATGCACTCTCACTCACAAAATAAATTTTTAGTCGTATAAAATCATAAAAGTGTAGAGAGTACAAGTATTCATATTTGTCAACAAAATTGTTTTGGGAGCACCTACCAGGCTACCGTTGGGGCTGCTAGTAGTATAGTACAGTACCATATATATTACAACCCCCTAAATATATGTATTCAAATTTGGTTCCTATGTCATTTAATATAAATCTGTAATTTTGGTCGTCTTGGAGTCAGTTTTGGGGTTAGTTCATATCTATAGGGTTTGTTTTAGAGTTCAAGGTTTCAACTTTCAACCCAAGTTATGTCTAATTGGTTCAAGTATATACTTCATACTTTTCAAAATAGTTGTTCACCTTTTCTTTTAGTTTGTCTCGAAATAAGTATTCATTTTCAACAATAATATTATTAATTTTACCATTTTACCCTCCATATACTTTTTCTCAAATCTAATATATAGGAGTCTGTTCAATAAGCATGGAAAATCGTGTCATCTTCACTAGCACACATATAATTTCTTAAACTTTATAAAAATTGATTATGAACACTTATTATGCGACAAAGTGAGTATATTACATTTGATTGTCATTTCACTTGGTTGAAATGATAAATAAATAAATAATAGAAGTTCGTGTGCAATTTGAATTTGGTAATGTCAAGCTTAAAACTAAAGTATCATATTTTAGTCCATAGTTTTTAAACATAAGTACTTATTTTATTTGATAGAAATAAATATAATAGTGTAGGTAACACATAGTTCAGTGAATGTGTAGCAAATTTACAATTAATTAAATTGTCTTGTAGTAATCAAATCAAGAGGTGAATATTGGCTATGACAAGTTCTTCCAAACCCTTTATTTGACAATGTATCCTTCGGCATGAGCGACGCTACATTGAAGATAGGAGTAGTTCTGGTTACCAGTTGATTCGCTATATGAAAATTAGGATACGGGATCACTCCAAATACCGTATCCACCACTGTTTGTCCATACCTTATCATGAACATCAATCAAATATGACGTGATGATAAATCAACCATATCATCCCGATCTTACAATTGTCAGTTTAAAAGACGAATTCGTGTAGTTTTGATCGACATAGTTTACCGATAAATAGGTGGCATAAATCTTGGAATAAAAAAGTTATTGACTTAATCTCTAGATTCTTGTGTTTTTGTTTTTGGAAATAGTTTTGAAATACTTTTTGATTATTAACAAAAAATAAATAAAAATTGTATGTTAAACCATGAATATTAACAAAAGTTCAAAACTTTGGAAGTTTGGATTTGTTGCGAGAATATTGTGTTCATTGCGTTAATGGACCGGATTAAACATATGATGTCAATTGTTTTATACGTTTGGGTCATCAATTTTGGCCCATTGAATTATGGCCTAGTTGGGTCAATAATTATGAATGTGTTTTGGTGCATTTGGGCTTTCGGACCAGTCAAGTGACATGAGCTAAAGATGACCAAAAAAACCGGGTCCCGACAGGAAACCGGAAAAAAAACCAGAACTCGAAACCGGTCAAAACCGGTTTTGACCAAAACCGGTTCGATTTTTGTAAAAACCGGCGGTTTGGGAACCGGTTTGGGATATATCCGTTGGTGAACCGGTTTGTAACCGGTTTTACCCGAACCGGTTTGGAAAACCGGTTTTAAAAACCGATTTGGAACCGGTTTTTAGAGCTGTTGCGATTTGAACGTTTTATAGCCGTTTTGTGACCGTTTTTTCTTGTTTTTTTTTACCATTTTGCCATCCTAAAACTAGTATAAATAGATACCTTGGGTTTGGTTTAGTCACAACACTCAATCTTGCTAATTCTAGTCTTTAAACACTCAAAACGCTTACGATTTACGTACGAAACTCTCAAAAAATTCTCTACTCCTCTCAAAACGCTCTCGAAACGCTATCAAAATGGCCACTCAATCTTCTTCAACTTCCGCCGGTGTTGGTTCTTCAAATGCACCAACTATTGTTCAAGTTTTGGTAACCAAACGAAATCCCGAGATTTGGTGTAATTACGACAAAGTGTTATTGTCGGATGGTTCCACTAAGGCATTTTGTAAACGTTGCGGGAAATTTTTGAAAGCCGACTCCAACTCTACTTTGAAATCACATGCTACAAAGCATTGTGATGGAGTCAAAAGTAATCCCGAGTCGAGTCAAGTAACAATGTCACGGGATGGGGGTATTTTTTCATACGAAGCGGAGCGGTGTCGAGAAGCATTTGCCGGCTTTGTGATTCAAGAAGCTTTGCCGTTCAACCACTTCGACAACCCTCGGCTTACTAGGGTCATTCAAAATACTCTTCAACCGCGATATAATCATATAAGTCGTCTTACTCTTAGACGTGATGCTCTTAAATTGTGGAAAAATGCTAAAAGTCAACTAATAATTGGTTTTGAAAACTTAAATACAAGTGTATCATTAACAACCGATGTTTGGTCGGCTCCTCATGGTTTGCCCTTTTCGTACCTTTGTGTTACCGCACATTGGGTTGAACCCGCAACTTGGCAAATGATGAAACGTACCATTGCTTTTGAAAACTTTGACTATCCTCACACGGGTAAAAACTTATTTTACATGTTACGAGATGTAATGAAAATGTTTAAAATAGAACAAAAGGTTTTTTCAATCTCGTTTGATAACGCGACTAATAATACAAACGCCGTTCAAAGGTTAATACTAAAATACGAACCACCTTTGAAAGGCATTTTCTACCATAGTAGATGTGTTGCACACATCATTAACTTGGTTGTGCAAGACGGACTAGCGGTTCAAGAAATAAGCGTAGTAAAAAACGCGTATAAAATTATGTTACAAGATATATTTTGTTCGGGTAAGGCTAGATACAAACATTATATGAGATTATGTAAGGAAACGGATTCCATCTTTTTAACCCCTAATTGGGACATGCCCGTAAGATGAAATTCGACTTACAACATGTTTATGTGTGGTTTACGGCAACGCGACACTTTATACGTTTTTCATGATCAACTTGTTCAAAAAGGTCTTGCAACATCATTTTCCTCCGACTATTGGGAGGTTATTCAAAAGATAACCGAATTGCTCAAAGTTTTTAAAACCGCAACTACTTTATTATCGGGTGTTTATTATCCCACAAGTCATTTGGTACTTAATCAAATATTTTTAATGAGTTCAAAACTAAGCGAATACGAATTTTGTGGTAATGTATATGCAATAATGGTGGCTCCCATGAAAGCAAAACTAAGAAAATATTTTAAAGAAATGCCACCGGTAATTAGTTGTGCCGCCGCGTTAAACCCATGTTTGAACATTTCCGGGGTGGAATTACTTATCGATAACATTTGTAACGATTTGGATTTGAATGATGAGGATCCATTTTTTTCACAAAATACAAAAGACTATTTTAACAAATTTTTTAAAGATTTATTTGGTCATTATTTTCAAAAATATAGTTCAACAACAATGGTTTCTTCTAGTTCGGCTTCCACAATGTTTGCTTCATCATCTTCTTCCCGAGATCCAATGATTAATTTATATAATAGTTTAAGACAAGAAAACCATAAACGGGCAAGGGGTGATGGTGACCAAAGGGCCACTAGCGAATTTGGGAGATATACCGGAACGGATTTTTTAGCCTCAATGGGACCCGAAGACTTCGCACATTTTGACATTTTGGCTTGGTGGAAAGGGAGGGAATCTCAATTTCCCATCCTAACCATCATGGCCCGAGATTTACTAACCGTCCAAGCTTCTACGGTAGCTTCGGAATCCGCCTTTTCTCTTAGTGGCAGGGTACTATCCATACGAAGAACAAGACTCACACCGGCCTCATTAGAGATGTGTATATGCTTGAAGGATCACTTAGACGCCGCGGAACGTATACAAAACGTTTCAAGTCTAGAAGGTGAATTGGAATACGAAGGAGATATACACGATATCGAGGTGGAAGCGGGTATGGCAATATCACTTTCCGATGAAGAAATTGCTCTCGATCAAGCTTCGCGAGAGGCTTCTTCCGAAGAAGATTTCGACTTTTGAAGACTACCCAAGTTGAAGATGTTAAAAGAATTAAAGATTAATAAAAGTTGAAGATATTTGAAGAATTATATAGAATTATTGGTTTCGATAATAATTTTATGAAGATTTAGAAGACTTTTTTTTAAGTTATTGTTTAGTTATGTTTCCATTCATAATGTACTAGCATTCTATCGGAAAAAATTTGAAGAATACGTTGGTTTTCCCTAAAACGCTTAACGTTCGAATAAGATTGAATTATATAGAATTATTGGTTTCAATAATATTTTTATGAAGATTTAGAAGACTTTCTTTTAAGTTATTGTTTGGTTATGTTTCCATTCATAATGTACTAGCATTCTATCGGAAAAAATTTGAAGAATACGTTGGTTTTCCCTAAAACGCTCAATGCTCGAATAAGATTGAATTATATAGAATTATTTGTTTCAATAATATTTTTATGAAGATTTAGAAAACTTTGTTTTAAGTTATTGTTAAGTTATGTTTCCATACCTAATGTACTAGCATTCTATCGGAAAAAATTTGAAGAATACGTTGATTTTCCCTAAAACGCTCAACGCTCGAATAAGATTGAATTATATAGAATTATTGGTTTCAATAATATTTTTATGAAGATTTAGAAAACTTTGTTGTAAGTTATTGTTAAGTTATGTTTCCATACCTAATGTACTAGCATTCTATCGGAAAAAATTTGAAGAATACGTTGATTTTCCTTAAAACGCTCAACGCTCGAAAAAAACCCGAATTTTATAGGAAAACCGGTTTGAAACCGATTTTTGAACCCGAACCGGTTCCAAACCGATCCAAACCGGTTACAACCGGTTAGGGTTTTTTCTCCCCCAAAACGGTTCGGTTCCAACCCGGTTTTTGGAAAAACCGGTTCTTGACCATTGACCAAAAACCGGTTCGGTTTTCCAACCCGAACCGCTTTGGCCCAAAAACCGATTTTGTTCATCTTTAACATGAGCTCGTCGACTATGATTTACATGTATTAAAAAATAAAGATACAAATGCACAAGTTACCCAAAATGTTATGTAGAAACAGACACATATACATATGACCTACAATGAAACTTAGAGCTCGTAAATTTTTGGTTGATGGACTTGTCACATAACATAACAATGTTAGGCTGAATATTTGGTAAAAAAAAAAAAACATCTTCTTATATTAATATAAAATTTTTAAACAACTACTAGGATTTTGTTAATGCGTTGACATGTTGTATGAAAGTGGTAAATAGTTACTTACCATCTCGAAATTATTGTCCATCTTTCCTTTTAGAACATCCCAAAGTTTTCGTCCACTTAATTTTAACCAATTAAAAAATCTCTGTTCGGTAAAGGTAAGATCTGATTGGTGGAATAGTGTAATGATTGTAGTTCTTTTAATCTGCGTGTTTCTTATCCGTGGACAATAATTTTAGGACGGAGAGAATAAAAAACTTATAGAAATTTACATACGTGCCTAAGTAATCGTCATCATGTCATTATATGGCATTACAAGGTTTATGACGTGGGACACAATTAAAAGATCGGACTTCTATTTTCATTCCAATATTTGATATCTATTAGTTTATTATTATTTAGATAAGTATGAAATATTACTTTCCTTCTTTCTTGGGTTACAAACGATTTCCTAGATATATTAGGATCCTTAAATTTATTAGCTCGTATTCTCATATTATTAATACTTTTGTATGACGTTAATTGAAGGCAGACAATTTTATGCTAATTACAATATCCATTCAGAATCCTTGTCGAAGAGCGTTTGTTTTTACAATATCTCATACCGTATTAGTTTACTTAGGTGTTTGCAAGTGGTTATTTTAAGTGGACGATTCTAGCAGTTAGTGAAGTACCACGGACCAATCAGAACACGTATAGCACTTGATTAAAAACACGATCACATTTGTTGCATAAAAGGAGCTGATGGTCACATCACTCGACCCACTTGAACGAAAATATGTCGTTGTATGATTAGTCATTTTCTTATACCTCCACGTGAAGAAGCTATCTTTTATTGTTCATCGATGGTACTCGTTTACACGTTGAAGGATGGGATCATGAACATTGACTTATGTAACTACTTTCTTATGAAAGTCAAAATTGATCAAAGTCAAACATATAAAAACTATTTTATGTCACCAAATTGGGGTTCGCAAAGTCCCTGTACTTTAGGACCATATAACTAATACAGTATGGTTTTTCAACCTATTGGACCACTTTACACGGGCATCTAGTCTCATTTACACGGGCTCTCATAATTTGACTCTAACTATGCATTAAATTTTGGATACCCATTTGAAACTTGGCCCATTTCATCGTCAAACAAATTCCGTAGCAAGGTTTGATCAAGACAATTTTGATATTTGAGTTTAAATTTATAAAAGATAAGAGCTTAATTCAGTTATAGTAACTTTTGGTTTATTCGAACTGTTCAAATAAGCAAGCTTTAAAATTTGTAGCTATGACCCCTAAAAGTATACATTTAAGAGTGTTTTGGATTGCGTTTTAAAAAACTGATTATCCGCATTTTGTAAGTTGTACCAATCTGCTTTTTGCCAAACACTTTTTTTTATTATTATATGCATTTCGCAAACGTGATAATCAAATGATCACTTGAAAGTGCAATTCCAAACACCCTCTAAAGTGTCCATTTTATATTAGTTATCTGTATTGGCACATCTGAAATTATAAGTGACTTGTAACACCAATAAAGAGTGTAATTCTTTATCTCTTTGTACATTAAAATTACACTTCATGAATTGAATTCATGTTATAAATTTGCTCCGATGCTAATCATCTTTGGACCTTTTTTTTACTGAACTTAAATCGGGCCTAATTGGGCCGTAGCTTGGTGAGAGATGTTGGCTTATTAATTTTGGATCAAATGAGTAACTCTCTTGTTGGATTGAGTTACAAATAGCCTTGCATTTTCATGATTAGTTAATTTTTTACCTATAATATTATATTATCGTATCTTATCTTATCTTAAATTAGAATATAAGAAGCAGAGTATAAATATCATCAATAAAAAGAGAAAATTACAAAAATCGTCCTTTAAGTTTACCTCAAATTTCACTGACACTCCTTTACAAAATTTAATTACACCAATGATCATTTCTTTTAAAATTTGTTACGCTAACAGTCATTTAGACTAACGATTGTTAACTCTCCGTTAAAAAGGACCACAAATGATATTTTTTTTATTTCTTTTTGAGTAAAATATAAATTATAAAATCTAAAATATGTATATACGCATTATTAACTATAAATTACATCATTTTCATCTTCTCCGTATCACTTAGCAAATTCATCATCAAAATTCGGTCATATTCTGCATTGAAACATCAAATTTTATAATCCACCACCATCTTTCACCACCTGGGGACCCTCCGTCACCCATTCATCTTATTTAGTCACGACTTTGGTAGTCAGTGTATCCTCTCTTTTGCATTCATTCCTTACTCTATAAACATCTCAAACGAAAGCTCTAGCTTCATAGTAAAACGACATTGAAAATTAGGAACCAAATATGTGACTTGTAATCTTTAAGGCACAAATATATAATTTGATGGTGAAAGATAGTGGTGGATTTGGGTGGTAAACTATAAAATTTGATGTTTTAGTGGGAAATGAAAATGTTCTTTACAGCTAATAATGTATCTACACATATTTTAGTTTTTCTAATTTATATTTTACACAAAAAATTAAAAGAATAAAAAAAATATCACACGTGGTCCTTTTTAACGGAGAGTTAACAATCGTTAGTCTAAAGGACTGTTAGCGTAACAAGTTTTAAAAGAAAGGATCATTGATGTAATTAAATTTTATAAAGGACTACCAGTGAAATTTGAGGTAAACTTAAGAAAATTCGAGTAACCGATTAGATCCTTTTATCATAGTTAAATGTTTTAAAAACACCCTGTAATACCAGGACAAGAAAACACCGTACTTTGATGAACTATTTATAATTTTACTGTTTATATTTATCATGTAATTCTCACGAATTCTATAGAGTAATTATTTCCCTATTTCCTAATTAATTATATCAAATCGGTATACAATTAAGTACACACTTATAAAAAACAATGTCACAATTCTATATAGAAATATCATTTTGTTTATTAAAGACATCAAAATTATCACTTTGAGAGTTTGTGAAAATCATAAGTTGGGAATTTGTGAAATTGTGTGCAACTACCATCTAGAATTAATTAAGAAAGATATGCAAGTTGAGATATTAAATTAATATTAATGTAATTTTGAATGCTAGACTATATGACTTTCACCCTTCTTTTCTTCAAACCGGTTTACCGACTTAATCAACTGTATTTACCCTTCGGGATTCGGATTAAAAATAAATAATAATAATAATAATTAATTATTTAAACTACTAACATTAACAGAAAATAGTGGTCCATACTCCACGTATATGCTAATTGGAGCATTCAAAATCGACATGAAAGATCTTGTTGATGAATCCAAAATTGTTAAATTCCCATTACTGCTCATGCTAAATGTACCATTAAAATTATTTAAGATACCACTTTTGACTAATCATACATTAATCACTGAAAAATCATTAAAATTTTTGATTTCTCTCTCTTTAAACTGATCTCTAAGTAATTGTTAATAGGTCCATTTTTGATCTTTTTCTATTTTTCTTTCTATTTGTTGTGTTTATTTTCATTCTAGTAGATTTTTTTTCTCATATCTTTATCATTTTTTTTATTGTAATCATACGCTGTCCTTTTAAACATACAAACTTTTTCTGCTGTGTGATACTGTTTATTTAACAAAGTATTATTGTATTTGTTTTATTTAAAAAAACTAAACCCCTTATTATTTTAATATGTCAAAATTGATATTCCATTTAAATATTGGTTTACAAATAAAACTATATTAAATATAAAGTTCGAATGTTTGAAATAACTAATTTAACAAATAAAAAGTCAAGATAAGGCTATGAAATACGTTTAAAACAAAATATATGAAAAAAGTAAATAAACAAAAATAAGTAACAAACGCTATGAAATACGGAGTACGTAGTATATTTTAACTGGATAAAAACAAATACATAAATTGTTGTTTGGAAAATATGCTACCATTAAATAATTTTTTTTTATATTGATAAACATAATAATTAAATCCTGATATCATTAAATAGAGAGAGAATAGATTGTTCTTGGAATTGATAAACATAATTAATTATCATGGTAAATTAAGAAAAAAATTCAACAAAGCTAGTATATTTAGCAATACCCTAATCATAGTTATAGTTTTAATTATAATTATAATTATAATAATTGAAGTACTTGTTACTTTATCTACCTCTCATAAGGATATGAGATCACCTCTTAATTAATTCATACCTCATTTTTATTTATTTATATATAAATAAAAATAATTAATAGTAGTTCTATCATAAGTTTGAAATTCATGTTTAATGCAGTAAGTACAAGTTATTAATGCATGTATATAATTGATAGATTTTTATTATCGGATAGAATTAAGTTTAAATGAAAAAGAAAAAAAGTCCAAGTAAATATTAAGATTAATATATATATATATATATATATATATATATATATATATATATATAGGATTGGGATCATGTGAAAATAAGAGGATAAAATAAAAACGGTGAAAACAGATCACAACCCTTGGATCAAAATATATATATATAAAAAGGGGTAGAGATAAAATAAAAACAGTGAAAACAGTTGACTTTCACAATTTTATAAAGTGTGAAGTTTTTTTTTTTTTTGCTTCACACTTAATTTTTGAAAGTGGAGATTATTTTTTTTGCTTCATATTAAAATTTACGAATTGTGAAGGTTGAAAGTTAAGCTTCACACATTCATAAATTTATGCGAAGATAAAAAAATTAAGTTTGACAGTTAAAATATTTCTAACTTTTTGTGAAGCAAAAAAAAAAAAAAAGGTTCACAACGAAATTTTTTTGGAAATAATAAAAAAAATGTAAGGGTTCACAATAAAAAAACGTATGTGAAGCGAAAAAAATAAAAGTTTACAATTAAAAAATTTGTGAATACAAATTGAGATCGTTTTCACCATTTTTATTTTATTCCATTGTTTTCAACAAAACCCAACCCTATATATATATATATATATATATATATATATATATATATATATATATATAACTAATAGAGGATAGTCTTTATCCTATGTGAACATTTTATCTTTTTGACAAATAAGTAAAAATTCGAGGTGTCGTTACCATATCTTCTCAAAAAATCCTACGTGTCACTAAAATTGAAACAAATGTAACTCTATCTTTTAGCTAAAAGAAAATAAAACTAATTATTAAAATTAAAATATAATCACTTAATTAACATCTCAATCTATTCCTACAATAACGCATGTTCCATATGTATTCAACTATATTCAAATTAAAAAAAAAAAAAAAATCGTCTTTCATATCTTTCTTGTATGCTACCATTTAATTGTTTTAGCTTTTTTTTCTCTTTTACAAAACCACAATTCACAAGTCATCTTATTCGATTTGTGATTTGTATAATTGGTTTTTCTCTTAGTTTATCAAATCAAGTAAAATACTATTGAAAAAAATTAGCAATAAAAGGCTTCATGCGTTTCATCTATCTTTTCGTTAGTTTCTAATTGGTCTTGTAAATACTCAATATCTCCCCAAATCTCATTCTCTTGTCTAATGATTCTATCTTCTAAATTCATCAAAATCTTCTCAAATCAACACATTAGCTTTATACTGTATTTTAGCAAGATACAAAAAAAGTTTTACAGTTTATATTTTTAACCTTCAACTTTTTCATAATTACACAAATCTCATTTAATGTTATCCCTATAAATTACAAATACAAATAAACAAACTAAAATAAAATAACTACTCTATGTCCCACTTAAAGTGTCGGGTTACTATTTCAGATTGTCCTATTATAAGTGTGCTATTTGTTTTTTAACCAATAAAAAAAATAGTGCATATAGATGATATTTGATTGATGAAAAGTAAAATGTAAAATTTGACTTGTACAAGAGAGTATATAACATACACTACATTTACATTTCAATAAGAAAAAACTTTAAATAACTTTTGATATATCCATTGACAAAAATAATAACATTAACCACATCATTTCATATATCATCTAAAACATTAGTAATACATATAAATATTTAGTTGTCCATCGGACGGGTATAAAAACTAGTATACTATATGGGAGTATAAATAAAGGCTCTAGAATTTGCCACGAAGATTGTATGCCACGTGGCGATCTCTAAAACTTCTAAAATAATTAATAAATATTTTAGATTTTATTAATAATTAATAATTAATATTTTCGTATATGATGCAATTAATAAATTAGTTATTAAGTTCGTATATGATACAATTAATAAATTAGATTTTATATATAGGTTAGGATACAATTAATAAATTAGATTTTATTTTCGATATAGGTTAATACTATTAATAGTTGAATTACGTACTTATCTATGAATAAAATATTTAAGATTGAATAAACCTTCAACAATTGAGCCTATTCGAACCCCATTTGTATATATATTGGATGGACGGAACCTTAAAATTTATAACAATGGCTAAGCATGTATGTTATATGTGAGATTTAAGGATAGCTAACACTGATCGGTGTGATTGCAAAAAAAAAAAAAAAAAAAAAAAAAAGGTATTGTATGTTTTTTTATTAATGCAAATTTAACATGTACGTTTTAGATGTATATTTGATTGATGTGTTCTTCTGCTAAAACAAGTAACTATGTGGTCAATGATTTATGTTTGGTCATTAGTTTATATTTATAAAAGTCTAACTGCAATTCATTCTATAGGATCTTTTATTTTAAATAATAGATATAGCCCTTTTAGTATTATCTCTTACCTATATATGGCTATATATGAATGTGTAAACACCAAAAATTTGAAGAATTTAGACTGACGTACATCGCACGGGACTGTATCTAGTATATATATATATATATATTTATATATATATATAAATTTTGTTACTATGATTCAGCATTTTTATTCTAAGCTTCCATATTTTATTACTATAAACTTTTGAATCACAACAACAAGAGACTAAATCTTATTAATAAAATAATGAACCAAAGCAATAAAATATAGAATTATATTAATAAAAATTTGATCATATCAACAAAGTATTGAATCATAGTAATAAAAAATCCTTCTCCCTCTAAATTTCCTTCCTTTTTGATCATATTACTATATATATATAAAAACCCTTCTTACATTAAAAGTCAGAGTGATACTCTCACATTCCTCCTATCATTAATGACCTCCTCCATTGTTACTCATGTGATACTCACAAGACCCGTAAACGAACCGAATGAACACGAACGAAGTATGTCTGTGTTCGTTCATTAAGATTTTATCGAACAAACGAACAAACATGAACGAATAAGCGAACGAATTTTGTTGTTCATGTTCGTTCACTAAGAAAATTCTTTTGTTCACGAACATAAACGAGAGCAAATGAACGAATATGAGAGGAAAATGTGGGTGAACGGAAGTAGTGTATGGAGAGAGGTCCATGTGGAGGTGTGTGAGAGTGGAGGGAAAATTTGAAAAGGAAATGTAGGAGAAAAATGTGAAAGGTAAAAATATTGAAATGGTTAATACAATTATATTTAGAATGAAAATATCTAAATGTTTAATACTAGTATAATATATTTAGATGAGATTAAAATCAGATATGCAAATATCTATTAAATTAATTAAACTATTAGTTAATAAACGAACATGTTATCGAACGTTCACGAACGTAAATAAATGAACGAGACATATTTTCATGTTCGTTCATATAAATAAACAAACGTAAAATTTTGTTAATGTTCGTTCATATAACGAAATGAATGAACATAAACGAACTTTCGCCCGAACGGTTCGCGAATTATTCGTTGAACATTCAGTTCGCTTACAGGTATAAGACTCACCCTCCAAATAAATTATTCTAATATTTTCTATTTTTTTCCATTCTAATATAATATATTTTATTATTTACTCAATCAGTATGCCATACAAGAATAAATAGTTTTAGATAATTGATAAACCGTAGATTTTGTTAGCACGTGTAGTAGTGGGTGTTGACAGTATCTTCGCGAGAACACCTTTGTTTAGAAGGTGAAGGATATTAAGTTTACGGTGTTCATTTATTTTTAGTATTTTAAATTAATGTGTTTGTCTGAAAATAGAAGGTGAAAGCAGCGTCCACAACTGAACGTTGTGGGCGAGAATACTAAAGCGGAGTGGGAGAACATTGAATAACTTCATAGTAAAGTATATTATTAGTAAAGTATATTATTGATTCCTCTCAATATGGACTCGTTAACTGAATCATCGACTTAATCACAATTCCTTTTTAATTTCTTCTTCTAAATGGTTGAAGATTAATCACACATGTATGTCTAGAAAATATTGATGTTCTACCTCTTTTTCAAAATCTTTGAAAAGGGACAAATTGATTAGTGTTTTTGCATTTATTTTATCTATATACTATTTATTTCTCATTAGAAAGGAATATATGAGGTCTCGGAACTTGGTCATTCCCTACTTTGAAGCCAAAGCATTGGCTACTTGTCACTCCAAATTTTAATTTTAATTCGGTGCTTATAACACGACTTGTAATAGTTAGTATTTTAAAAATAAATATATATCTTTTTTCATGAAAAACATCTAATTATATTAGAGCTTTCAAAACATGCAGCAAAATATAAAAGACGGGTCGGGAGCTCTAAGGAAGAGTTTATGAACTCAACACTAAAACTCAAAAAACACATAGATTTCGAGGGGTTTCAAACCCAATCAGTCCAAAAAATATCCTTACGAGCGCACCTATTTTTCATCCAAAGAAGAGACAACCTTTGAATTGAGGGGAAAATATTTTCATTGCTAATATCAATTTTGTCTCTCGAGGCATGAAGAATTCTATTTCTCCAATTTCAAACAGCCCAAATAAACATATAACAAACCTTATGAAATAAGGAATTGACCTCATCATGATTAAATATATCTTTATATGTATATGTATGTTATCGTTTAACATTTTTGTTCTTAAAAAAAAAGTAAAACATAGTGAGAGTCGATATAGTCATTGACGGGTAATCAACACAACAACTTAATTTAAAATAGATTACAATCATTTCTTTTTCTATTTTGTCATTTATTTTTTGTATAAAACATTACACTAAAAGTTTGTCTGATTTTCTGAATCGTAAGAGTAGCACAAGAATGAAAAGAGTCACACACGGCTCGGAAGAGTCAATAAACGACTTGTAAGAGTCAGGGCATAAGTTACCTCGTTATTTTAAATTTTTTATACGACTCGTGACTCATAAGAATTTAACAACTATGAGGTGGCTATCAATTCAATAAACTCATATTAAATTAATTTTAAAATCTAAGGCAACTCTAATGTTCCTCTAAATACCTCATCTATCATTGAATATAGAGATAGAGAGGAAAAACTTGTTCCAAAGGTTTTTTTATATTTATAGATAGAGATGAGGAAGTTAGATGTTCTCTACAGAGAAATACTCTTAATAAATAATTGTATAATTTAATTAAAAAAATTGGTCAATTTTAAAATAGAAGCAAGGGTTTTAATTAAATGCAAGAATCTTTGTAAATCATATATTTCAAAGGTTTGAATGCTAGAATTGTTTTGTTGCTTATGAAGTAATGATAATTATTTATGCATTTGTTTTAAGGTTTATTTATATTTATATTATATTTATATTATATTTATATTATATTTATATATTTATATATTTATATATTTATATATTTATATATTTATATATTTATATATTTATATATTTATATATTTATATATTTATATATTTATATTCCTCCAAAGGCTCCCATGATGCCATATTATGCTACTAAGCCATGACACTTCCTATATACGTGGCTTCTTATACTTTGACATATACGACTCAATTACTTGTAACTTTGACCACAAGCTAATGACCTCTTTTTAATCATAAATAGATAACATGATTTTTTACTGTTCACTTTATTTTATTAATATATATCGTTGTCTTTCTAAACAGACAAAGATTATCATATACTAAAAGAATGCATTATATTTTAACCTATTAATTCATTATATTAGATAGTATAAATATAAATGGATAAATTGGGTGAAAAACCAAATGCAATAATGAAACTAGATGGTGTAAACGATATATAATCTTTCAAGAAAGTTTATTTATATAGGGTAGGGTTATCGTAATTTCAACATATTGAAAGAAAAAGAAATACCAAAATTACTAAAATTTTATTCTGAATTAAACGAAAAAGTACATTTGATACGCACGAAGCACATAGAGATTAACACTCAGATTGCTGCATGCCAGGTTCGCGCTTTGCATGTTCCATCACGCTACCGGTACGCCGATATATTCACCAAAAGCCCACCGTATGTGTTATTTGACGAGTTTCGAGCCAGTTTGAGCGGCCTCCCTTCTTTCGCTCCTACTGCGGGGGAGTGTTAGCGAGTTATTGTTTAGATATGGCTATTTTATATTGGGCTTAGCCCATCTACATTTTGTAGTGTATTTATATTTTATTTGCCACAATTATATTCACTTTAGCAAATCTTAAGTTATACTAACTGAAAATTAGAACAAACGTCGATGGATACCATAATTAAGCAAAAAGTAGAAAAATAAAAATTAATACGAATAAAATTTAGGATTTTGCTATTTGTAAGTCCTAAAGGCTACGTTTAAAGGTTAGTTTGTGCAAAATTTAGTGGTACATTAAGTTTGTTGAGAGCAATTATATTCAGGGGGTGGGTAGTTAATATCAATGTACAAACAATTTATGCATGTCTGAATTTTTTGTTCATAGCTTTAAGGGAGATATTTAACATTTTTCTAAAATTTATTTTAAGTTGACCAATAGAGAATGATAAATACTGATTAAGTAGGTTGACGAAAACTTTTAGAAGCGGAAAAGTAACGAATAAACAAAATCCATCATGATGCCATTTTAATTTATTAAGAGTGCTCATAATGGATTAATTAAGATCCTTTTGTGCTCTAGGGAAGAGCTCGTTTGAGTGAAAGGATGAGAAAATATTTTTTACTGAAATTTAAGATAAATGTTTTGTGATTTACGACAACTGCCTCATTTCAATAATACTGCATTTTAATAACACTGCATTTTATATCTATAAATTTCACTGTATTTTAACATCACTACATTTTAATCCTTACAATTTTGTCCTAAAATGCAGTAAGACATTCTTCTCATTCTCCTCAAATGAGACATTTTCCTCGAAACTTTACTCAAATATAAATAAAAATTTAAAAAATCCATTTATTTAATCTTCATCTAAAATCTTGGAAAATGCAAAAAAGATCAATTAAAGCGTAAGATATTTTCTTAACTTTTTTGTACATATCCATGTTTCTCCAAATTTTTTGTTCCTAAAGTTATTTTGGATATTTGGATTTGCAAATAAAATATTATTAGCATGATACAAATGTGTAAATCAAAGTTAAGGATACATTTTACATAAAAGATTGGGATATATTTGAACAATGAACTAATCTTTTGAGTGACCTATATTTGATTTTCAGATGTACAATCAATTTGGTCATTACACTAATTAAACATTTTAAGTGAGATACGATTATGTCTACATTTAAATTATATTATGAGGTTGTGGGTTCAAGTCTTGGGGATGAAAATTTTTATATATTCATAGTAGTGGAGTGTGTGGGTATTTGCATGTTTAATCGAAATATTTGCATGTCCTTTATTTTTTTTAATTTAAACATTAACCTCCCTTACTCTAAATAATTTAATTTAAAACTAAAAATTAAACCCTTTACTCTCAATTAAATAAACTAAAATCCAAATAATCATGCTAAAAGCTGATTTGTTACGGATATAAGTAACACATGAATTCTTTAATAATTACGATAGTTATTATCCAATCATTCATTAATTATAATTAACTAAATACAACCCTTCATATTATATTATGTATTTGAAGCCGTGTATATTATTTGATTTCATACCTCACATGGAGTATACATTATTCAAAAAGTAACTACGACATTATAACTCCATTAGTTTAGGTTGGATAAATAATCACTGAAAATGTATATTAAAATTAAATGTCATTTTTAAAATTGTGTGATAGTTTTAAATAAGAACTATCAAGTAATTTTATTGATATTTTAATCCTATAAACAGTTAAATCTTATTTGTGAGATCGAATTTTCTTAGAGATTAAATTAAACACATTTCCATCATTATGTTTGGCCTATTAATCTAATTATTTAATTTATATCTCAAAATCATTCCTTCTTTTTTTTTTCTTTGAACAAATATTTATTCATTTTCGAATATGCTATTTTATAGTTTATGTGATATGTCTTATTTAAGATTTTCTCATTATCTTCTTCATTATATAGTCAAATTCTTTTATCACTTAAGTGACATTGTGAATAATGTATTAATATCTTAAAACCAGCCATTAATTTAAGGTACAAATTCTAATGAATTTTTTCACAATTATATTATCCTATTATTGAGGAGACGATCGAAGCAATATATGAAACTACTATTAGATAATTTGGCCCGTGAATTTGATTTGCAGTTTAGTTAATATTGTTAGATAAGTTGCTAAGATATTTGATCGATGTACGAGAAGGGTTGTTAAAGTGGTTTTCAACATTAGAATAATTGGAGAATTTAAGATACAAGATTCGAACCTGACATTTACATAAAAAATGATGAGACTTATTGTTTGGGAATTATTAAATTATAACTCAAAGTCTACTGTATGTATAGAAATACAATTTGGTATATCGTTATATTGTGTGTATTAAACTTCCAATAATGACTATTTTATGTATGCGATTAATTAGTCATACGATAGCCGGTATTATTGATGATGGGACGATCGTATAAGTCACCAAGTCATCGACACGTTATCAAAAACGGGTGACACTAATTGTATATTTTTTTAAACTCAACTTTAATACCCATGTCGTTCTTTTTTTTTATATCTTAATTAAGTACTTCATACCAAGCATAGTACAAATTTAACTTCCAATTATTTTCAAAACTATTCAAATACTCTTATAATACGTTATTTACACTAAATGACCTGTGTGTATACATGGGTTTAAGTGCTAGTAAGTACTATATATGATTCACCTTTATGATGTCATCATTCAAAATTGAAATCCAATTAAGCAATTAAGTCCCTCTATTTACTTATTTTTCGTTATTTGAAGGTTTATAAAAATTGTGTTGCATTTGTAACTAATACAAAAATATAGAAAGAATACAATAATAAAATATTTCGGACATTCTATAACTTCTATGTATTTGTAGGGGTATAATATGTATTATTATATATTTTTTATTTAGAATACATGGATTTGTATTATTAATTAATTAGAAATATATTGTATCAACTTGCTAATTGTTATAATGAAATACAGTATAACATAAAACAATTATCTAAAACAAAAATATGTCGGCAAAATAATAATACTTATCTATAAGGTTCTCAAAAATATCAAACATTTATTAAAAAATTATTATCTTAACAACTATCTAAAACCAACCGCATTAATAAATCTAAATAAACTTTTAAGTTAATAAATTTATTAAAAATTATTAAACTATAATAAAAAATATAAGGTATGAAAAAGAACTTAAGACTGTACAACCACTCTTATGGTTAAACAGGTAAATTTGAAGTACTGTTAATTTATTACTGCAAATGTATATAAATCAATTAATAATAATAATAATAATAATAATAATAATAATAATAATAATAATAACAACAACAACAACAACAACAACAACAATAATAATAATAATAATAATAATAATAATAATAATAACATATATACATAGGTATACTGTTCAAAATGTATTAAATTATACACTTATACTATTGTATGAGACGAGTTTTGAAAATGTCTATCGTAAATATTTAAATTCTAAAAACATCTATCTGTATATACTTAACTTTCTATTGTATGTATAAAACTTACTAAAAATATGTCTATTTATGTAGAAAATATGACCAAAATGCATTCAATATACGTGTTTTAGAATTTAAATAAACACAATATAAAATTTTAAAGTTCGCCACAATTAACTGCAAAAGGTGTAACACTTAATACATTTTGAAACAATAAACGTTTTTAAATTTGGTGAAAGTAATGAACCAATATTTAAGTCTTTAATATTTCATAATATATTAATATATTTATATATATATTTTTCATAATCAAAATGATAATTACTAATTAAATTTTTAAATTTTGTTTTATATAGTAAATTTATCATTTTTAAATTTTGTTTTATATAGTAAATTTATCCATCAAAGTAGGCATACGTATATCCCAATGACTAGGGGTGTTTAATCGGTCGTGTTCGGGTTAATAGAGTTATCTGGTTTGATAAATGAATTTAATTGTAAAAGCATTTTAATTGTTCATATTGGGTCATTTAGATAAATAGATTTGTATATTTGAGGTAATTGAGTTATATGAGTAATTAAAGTTGTATGTCGGCTATCAGAATTGAATTATCAAAGATAAGTATTAACAACTGATGCTTATTCGATTTTTCGAGTAGTCCCTAACTGAAATATTCAAACTAAAATCAAACATTCAACTGATTCCTTATCTAGTATCACCCAAAAATCAAACCAAATCCGAATGACCTAATCCAAAATATCCAAACAATATATTGATCGGTTGAGTTATTTAGTTAAATCAAATAATAAACACCCCCACCAACGATAATCAATTACATGAAAAATCACATTAAATATTATTCGTAAATCATGATAACAAATTAAAAACTCTTTACAAAATACTTTAAAACACTTTTACAAACATAATACTAATATAGTTATGCTTGCTAAAGTAATATAAACGTACATTATAAATGAGATATTACATGTATAAAAGATTCACTGAGTATTGTTTTATATTCAAATTACAAATTAATGGTACATACGTCCTAAAAGATATATAAATTAGTAATTAGTATTATATTATAATTTATTATTAGTTTACTCGATACTGTAATCTCTCTTTACGTTGATATTTCACTTTTAAATTTCATTGGGTGTTTAAATTCATATGTGTTTACCTTAATAACTTACTTTTATACTCAGGAGCACCTGGACCGGTTCAATTTGTTAGTGAGTGTGAACTCTAACACTAAGTTCAATACACTAACCATTTTTATATATAGTGATTTAGCGTGGGACGAATTGTGAAAAGTAACTCACGAGTAATATTTAACCAATAAAAAGATATTAAAAATGAAGGACCGGCCCCACATTCTCTTCATCTACTATTGTTTCATCAATATTGATCGCTTCTCTTTGTCAACTACGTCGAAGGCATAAACGTTTGCCATCTATTTTAGTTCTGAATATTTTTAAAAAATAAATACGAATTCAATGGTCCGTGTGTATACACGAGTTTAGGGTCTAGTAAATTATATATAAGAAACTTATTCATGATGTCATCAATTAAAAATTTTTAATTAGTCAATTAGGACCCTTAATTTTGTAAAAATTTTAAAAGTAAAACCCCTTAAAATTTTCAATTTTAATAAAAGAAATTTAAATAATTAAATTATATTAAATGAATCAAGACAAACAAAAAATATAGTATAAAATCCGTTAAATATATCCTTAGACAGCTAAATAATTATTAATTAATATTAATAAGTCAACCGTACCTTTTTTTGACTTCTATTAACATACGAATTCTACATAGGTATAAGTAAGTTAATAATATTTGTATTTATTTAATTTAAAAATATACATATAAGGAAAGAATTACATGAATAATAAATCCTAATTGTTTGTAACTACAAGTCTACAACCGAATATGTTGCCCAAAAGGAAAATCATTGTTATCATTTTCTCATAGTAGTTAAAAATTACTTGTGCTCTTTGATAATCTCTATTAATTTACAATTTTTGTTTACTTACTTATATATATATATATATATATATATATATATATATATATATCCAAATGTAAGTTAACGTATAGTTTAATGGAACTAAATTAATCAGTGGTTTAAAAGCTAATTATGATATATAATAGTTGTTCAATTTAATAACGGAGTATAAGTTTTTGTCAATAGGTTTATCTACTTATGAGATATGCACGAATAAGGTGGTCGAAAAACTTTACAAAGTACTTCTTCCTATGATCTTTTTGTGAGTGAGAAAACAATAGGATTATTATTATTATTATTATTATTATTATTATTATTATTATTATTATTATTATTATTAATGTTGTTGTTCTTGTTGTATTATTATTATTATTATTATTATTATTATTATTATTATTATTATTATTATTATCATCATCATTTAGATACAAAGCGTATAAAATAACGAAACAACTCAAAGAAGCATCAAACATTTAATTGATTAAAAGAGTATAATAGTTGATTGTATTACTTTTTCAAGACTTGGAAAAGACTAAAACCTTTATATAGTAGTAATCGTAACAGATACATGTCTACCGTGGTCACTTAAATATTCATATACTAAATGTCGATCACAATTTAATATTTGTAACGCAACTTAGTTATAAACCTTAATATTAATATTCATATTTGTAATGTAACTTAGTTAAAAATCTTAATATTAATATTTATTCTTTATAAGAATGTCAAAGATTTATGTAAACAAAGTCTAATACAAATGAAAACGATGTCAAATTCAATGAGGAGACATCTTAACTCATTGTATAATGACTTATTATATAAAATTCTTATCATTTAAAATTTACTATCTTCATCCTCAATTTTATACAGACTACTTAAATATTTTAATTTCAAATAATATTGCAGACATCTTAATTCATAAAACATTATAATTTATCATATATTATATAATGATTCATTCAATATTTATGAAATGATAATCAAAAATTTAATGGACCGTGTGTATATACGAGTTTTAGAATTAATATTAACGATAAATAAGCCGTGTATATAAATGAATTTATAAAGTAGTACATACATATAATTAATAATTGGTTACGCGTGATAGATAAATATTCTAGAAATACACTTTTTAGTTTCACAATTGAACAATTTCCAAGATACTACGAATCGAGTACTTTATTAATTAATTAAATAAAGTTAATTAATGTATACTAGTCCAAAACCACACTTTCTTTGGTAGCAAAAATATTAATCTCTGGCTGTAAAGTATTTTTGCTAGGCTGGTTTAGTATTACCTAAAACAGAAATTAAAATCTCAACTTTTTGGTACGCTAAAAAGGAAAATTTATTTATCGTCGTTAAGTTGTTGTACCTTTTGCTTTGTTTCTAGTACTTGGAAGCTTCATGCCTTCATGGCCTCATTCGCAAATCAATTTTAATAAGAAAAAGTTTGTATTATTGTATTGCATCTTGATATGATCACTCATCATTCCCTTCTTTTGTTTACTTAAATAAGTTTGTAATGATCGGGAAAAAGACAATAAATAAACTATGTTTACGTATGTGTCGACGTAGCTTGTTGACCAGACGAGTGGGGGGAAATGGCTTCATCGATCATAGACTAACAATCTTTGGCTAAACAAGATCTATTACTTTAGTTCTTTGTTGAAAACAAATATCTTAATCTTATTTTAAGTAAATATAATACATGTATGTTAAGAATTTAGTACCCAAACAAGAATGTACAATCACAACCCACGACAATAAACGGATTAAAACACAAGCAAACACACAATTAAGATTATTGCGAGAATGTAAACGAACACGTGAATATAACGTGGTTGTATCTAATCAACTTGATTGATTTAATCCACGATCAATTAGAGAGTAATCTTATTAAAATTCGTAGGTCAGGTTTTACAAGAGTATGGTTATATTATATAACGGATACAAAACTTAGGCAACAATGCTACATCAAAAATACCTTGACCGCCCTAGTATCCGCCGGAGACACAGGACTACCCGTCGGGTTCTTCTTGTACCAGCCGGGTACACATGATCTTCAAACTTCAGCTCGAACCTTTTGATTTATACCCGTTGGGGACTTCAAGTACCCTTCGGGTACTTGCCATTTTTTTTCATTTCTTGCGCTCGTTGTTAGTTTAATTTTTACATCCCAACAATGTATTCAACTGTTTTAAAGTTGAATTCAATAGCTACCACTCAATCGATTGTATGGACGGGGAACTGTTTGGTTGGAGGTTCCGGCGAGTTTCATAATTAGTGTCTTTCATAATTAGGTTATGGTCGATTTTCACCCGTTTTCATACTTTCAACCGGGTGATTTCGCTTTGGTTATGAGTTTTGTTAGGTTTGGATACAGGGTTTCTCCATTGGATGTGAATATTCCGACTGTTGTTGTGGTCAGTGTTGTGGTAGTTTGCTAAGGTCGTTTTCGAAAGCCAAGTTTAGGGTCGGTTCTTGAATTAAGTTTTAAGGTCGGTGTCGTTTAGGATCTTAGAGTAGGTGACATTTTAGAATGTTGGTCAGAAGTATCGAATATAGTCGATATAACTCCTAATTAACATCTTGCTAGTTTTCATTTATATAGACTATCTTATTGCCCTTTAAAATAATATTTGTTAGAAGTTGTGAAGATTAATTTGGTGATGTTGAAGAACTGGACTATAATGATGCGATACTTCGTGGTAGTAACGTGACGGTTAGCATAGCCATGATCATGACTCGATGAGTTTTGATTGCAGGATAAGTTACGTCTGTCAAGAAAAATTATTTTTCTTGTTCCTAAAGTTGCTTCTTTAATATATAAACATACTTTGTTATGTATTATAACTCTAACAACTATAAAATTAATATTATTTTAATATTAATCCTAATATTCAATTCACAAACAAAACTAGCAAGTTATCATGATCTTTTAAAGGGTGTTTATGTATTTTCACCATAAAATCATGAGATGTTAGCTTCTCTGATTAATGATAATATTGTCTTTCAACTAGGGGTGTTTAACGGTTCGGTTTACGATTTTTTCGATGTAATCGGTTCGCTGTATTCGGTTTTGAAAATTTTGGGAGCAAAACTGAAAACCGAATTCAAATTGAAAATCGAACCGAAAACCGAATTCGAATTCGGTTCGGTTCAGGTTAAAACCAAAAAACTTAACAGTTTTTCAAAAACACCTTTCAACATACAAAACTAAGAAATATACACGATTATACGATACAAATTATATAAATCTAAATATAAATAATTGTTAAGTGTTAGCCAAATTCGAGTTTATAAAACATAAAATTGTCAATGTATGTGATATTTAATATTCAAACAAAACATTTATTTTTCACAAACACATGGTAGTTAAAAAAATTAAGTTTTCAAAATGTTAAACTCTTCAAGTTTTTAATCGAATTCGAAAAATCACACACATATATATATATATATATTAATATATAAATAATAATATATTTATTAAATCAATTCGATTTTGAATTCAGTTTTCGGTTTAACCGAATTCGAAAACTTCAATACCGAAAATCGAATTCGAATTCGGTTTAAACGAATTTGAAAAATAAAAAACCAAAAATCGAACCGAAAATCGGATTCAAATTCGATTCGGTATTCGGATTAAACAGTTTTAAACCAAATATTGAACACCCTTCAACTAATCCATCTATCCCACTAACCAACCTATCAATTTTTGGAGTCTAAGTTATTTCTTAAAAGTGTTAAATCACTTTTCACTCAACTTAACTTAACTTATATATTCATAACTCATTCGGGTTTATTTCTCTCTACTTTAAACATCACAAAGGAAAATGTATTAATGCACTACTTTTAATTTTGATTTTGAAGCTGATTGATATTTGGACTTAAATGTTTGGAAACAACAAAAACTACAAATGAAGTTTGACGACAAAACATATGGTTATAGTAGCTAAAATAGCTCATATTATATATATATATATATATATATATATATATATATATATATATATATATATATATAAAGGGTTTAGCCTCATTTGACTTAAACTTACAAAAAGAAAGATGTGAAATACCAAAACTATCCTCACGTTGACTTCAATAATTTGGAAATAATAAACTATTTTAGCAACCATAATAACTCTTTAATGACTGTAATTTTAATTTTATACATAATCACTAATTAACAATAGTATTTTTTTATCAATTAAATAGTATCTTTTTTATTAATTAAATAGTCACTACTTATTTACAAAATTTCATAAGTCTAATATTCTACTTAAAATACATTTGATACATATATTACTTAAAATATATTTGAATCATTGGTATTAATATTCAATCAAAACCAAAGAAATGCCATAGATTTAATTAGTATAACATAATTAACAAGATTTCAACATTTCCATTATTCCATCTCAATCATTACATATCATCCATTTATGAATCCATATATAAAACATAAAAATACATATAATATAAATTGAGCAATCCGTTAAACCTTTGTTCCATTTCAAACATCAGAAATCAATAATCTATAGCTTAAAGTTTAACGCGCCACTTTTGCGCCGGCAGTGTGCTAGTATATATATATATATATATATATATATATATATATATATATATATATATATATATATATATATATATGTACATATGTACATATGTACGTATACATATGTACATATCTACATATGTACATATATATATATATATATATATGTACATATGTACATATGTACGTATACATATGTACATATCTACATATGTACGTACATATGTACATATATATATATAGATATATTTATATATATATATATATATAGGCAAGTTTAATGAAGAACGATAAAAAAATGAAGAATAGAGGAATCAATATGAATGTTTCATTTTAATTTCTCATTTCTACTTTTTCTTTTAAATCTAAATATCTCACAAACCATATATCTATAAATTATAAAAATTACACCGTTGAAATTAACGTTTTTTGTTTATCTTTAATTAGAGATCTCACATGACATACTTCCGACAAACTTTTTTATTACAATTTTGTAATGGATATTTGAAATTCCTATGTTAAATCACAACACTCGCATGTGATTATATTTACAATCAAATTATATGATTTAAATCACTAACTCTACTCACATGTAAATAATCAAATTAACAAATGATAAGTTTAAAATCACATAATAATAGTTTATTTGATAATTTAAAAACCTACGGAGAAAAAATTAGTTTTAATTAAATGTGATTAATCACTAAATTAGTAATCACATGTGATTAATGTGTAAATAAATACGGATTTCAATAATTTTCTATAATTATACATGTAAATAAATATAAAGGTGAAATCACATGTAAATTATCAGTTATTATCACATATTTCATTTATAAAATAAATGTTATTAAACCTCAAATCAATAATCACATATCAATAATCACATGTGATTTTAATCGTAAACGAACGCAATTTTTAAAATCTTATTTATATTTGTTTATGTGAATGAATAATAAGTTGTAATCATTTGTGAGTTAACATCCACCATTGATGAATAGTCGTATACCAATGTTATATTTAATCATAAATCACATGTGATTATATAAGTCACATTTTCTACGACCCAACAAAATTAAAAAAAAAAAATTGTCGAAAGTATAGTTTGTCGGATCTCTAATCGAAGAGAAAAAGACGTTGATTTTGAATATGTAATTTTTATAATTTTAGTCATGTCGTTTGTAAGATATTTGATTTTAATAATACGAGTGAAAATGAGTTTTAAAGGAAATATAGCAACCCACCCCATATATACATATATATACATACATACATATATACATATATATATATGTATATATATATGTATGTATATATATATATGTATCTATATATATATATATGTATGTATATATATATATATATATGGAAATGTTCAAATGAGAAACAAAAAAACGTCAAAAATGTAAAATTGCGTATAAAAACACATATGTTCACAACTGAACAGTTCACATGTGAATAAATAGGTTAAAGTTAGTTAAAATAAGTTTTAACACATTATTTTTTGAATTTCAAAGTTTTATTGATTTTTAGTAACATTTTTATAAATATTTTGACATATCACATGTGAACAATCATATATTCGAGTGGTTCTCACAAGTTCTCTATTTCTTAATGGTTTTCATTTGAACCCTGCAATATATATACATATATATATATATATATATATATATATACAAATGATAAGTTTCGGCATCCAACCGCCGGTTGGATTATCCAGCCTCCGGTTGGGCTAGCTTTCTGCCCAAGTATCCGAGCCACGACCCGCGTGCTCAACCGACTAGCTCCAGCCGCCGGTTGAACATTCCAACCGCCGGTTGGATTTGACTTCCAGAATTTTCCTTTTAGTTTCTAATTAATTCATCAACTATGATAATTAATAAACAAAATAATTAACCATAATACTAATTCCAATTAATATTATCTCTCACTAAATTCTCTTTAACTATTCGTTGAGGGCGACCCAAAAAGGACTCTACTTTTAATGATATACTTATCAACTAGTTATGCACTTGGACACTATATCCAACATATATATATATATATATATATATATATATGTATATATAGATATACACACACACACATACATATATGTATATGTACATACATATATATACATATTATATATATATGTATGTACATATACATGTATAATATGTATATATATATGTATGTACATATACATATACATACATATATATATGTTAATCATATATATGTATATATGTATATACAATCATCAAAATATATATATATATATATATATATATATATATATATATATATATATAATGCATATATATACATATGTGTATATATGTATATACAATCATCAACATATATATATATATATATATATATATATGTATATATATAAAATGCATATATATACATATACATATACATACATATTTATATGTTAATCATATATATGTATATATATATATGTATATTCAATCATCAACATATATATATGTATGTACATCTACATATATATATATATATATATATATATATATATATATATATATATATATATATATATATATAAAATGTAACGTTAATGATTGTTATCATTTTTACGACTTACTAACTCATTGCAACGCGAGGGCAACTAAAATCATTTTAGTCATTGGCTCAAAATTTACATCATCGTTGATGTATACTTTGAAGATGGTGTTAACGACTTAACGATACCTTTTTTAGAATGTGATTATTAGAGTACAATAATTTTTAAAGTATGAGCGAACAAATGAGATTGTGTCATTTGTACAAAAGTCAATTTACCCCATCTTTTTGAAAATTAAGTATCTCACAAACGTCAAATCAAAAAATTATGAAAATTACACCATAAAATTACGTGTTTTCTCCTCTTCGATTAGACATCTCACAAGACATTTTTTCGACGAGTTTTTTTTTCATTTTTTTGGTGAGTTTTACAAATTACTAATACACGTGTTAACATGTTGCGTTTAGGGTTTAGGGTTTTTTGCAAAACCCTAAACCCTAAACTCCAAACCCTAAACCCTAAACCCTTTACAAAACCCTAAACTCTGCTAAAACCTAAAATCTAAAACCTAAACTCTAAATCATAAACCCTAACTGTAACTCTAAATTAAATGTACAACCAAACACTCACATATGTTAATAATTTATACTCTAACAAATTTCTCTCACGTTGCAACAGTGATTGAATAACAAATAATAAATTAAAACCCTAGAAAAGGCCAAATTCCATAGCTCCAAACCTTTTCATTGAAAGAAGAGAAGTTGTGGGGGGAAAAAGTTTATGTTCACATGCTTCCCCTCTTCTTCCCATCATTCATCCAACTCAAAAAGATACAACTTAATCAAATCACTTTATGGATTAAATAATCAAGATAAAGTATGACTAATTGCATACAAATAAGAGCCTTAAAAAGATGTCAATAATCTTAATTTAATCAATGTTGCACTATAACTACTTTAATTAACCATCGTTAACAACATTAAAAAGTGTTTAAGAGTTCACATTAGTTACTAGTTGTTTTACGCGTGTATTGGATCTCAACAACTAGTTAATATCTACAATGCAAGCTCATTGATTCTCATCCATAAAGCTATGGAAAAGGACACTTTATAGTTCACAGGGAGTTATTTATAGTAGCTATAGTTTCTTTAATCATTGTGTGTTGTGGATAGCGGCGATACCTAATCTTACTAATACTCAATTTTTATTTTTTTTTGTAAATATATAAAAGTTAAACTATTGTGCATGAAATCTAGTCGGATCTTCAAATACCATTGAACTCTAGGAGTTAAGACCAATGTTAACTATCATATACATATCTATAAAAAGCCGTTTTATCGTGAAATTATATCATGGAAAAATTGAGTGTGCTACGTAACAACACTCGAGCTATGTGCATATATATAAAGGGTGAATGTTAATAATTTATATAAGTTGGAGGATATACTATGTAAATACTTTTTTGTAATTGTACCATGGCAAAAACCATTCAATCAACTAGTATATATCCTAGCAGCATACATGTTATCTACGTATATTGTTTTCACTTCGGTGATTAAATGTCAAAAAGATATCAAGTTGAGGATTATACCGGTTAATTTGGTCGCAGTTATGAGTTTGATCATAAAAACCGTTGAACTAGTTCTTATGTAAACAACTTTTCCGATTAAGATAACAAGTTTAAAAATCATAGTTTTTACTGTATAATTCTTACATGATACTCTATCTACTCCATCAATTCCATTCTTTTTGATAAAAGACAGACAATTTTATTATAAAAAAGAAACTAGCAAAATGTTAGAAATAACAACAATAGAAAATGATAACTCCTATCAAAATCACGCAACAACTTCCACCCAATACGATTCTAAAAACTCAACTTCAACCAAACAAAACGGACCTAAAAGTTACACCTTAATATATCGATCCTAAATTGTCATTCTACCCAAAAATGACTCTAAAACTTAAAACAAAACGACCCTAAAAGATACACCCTAAGTCATCCAACCCTAATGTATCACGCGATGGTGGTTTTAAGTGGTGGTTTCAAGTAGTTGTAGGTAGTTTCATCGCGGTGTGGTCTTAGGTTGAGTGGTGGCACGTAGTTTTTTTATTTGGGTGGTCTCGGTCATTGTTGTAAGGTGGTTTACCGTCGTGAGGGTTTACCGTCGTGATTTCAAGTGGTAAAAAAAGTTCGTTTTAGAGGTCTTGGGTCGCAGTTATAAGGTGGTTTCAAGCTGTCGTAAAGGTTCATTTCATTGGTCTCGGGTCGGGGTTATAAGGTGGTTTCAAGCTGTTGAAAAGGCTCATTGCATTGGTCTCGGGTCGGGGGTTATAAGGTGATTTCAGGTGGTAGTTTCAAACGGTTGAAGAATGTCATTTCGATGGTCTCGGGACGGGGTTATCAGGTGGTCGTTTTAAGCGGTTGAAAATGCTCATTTCGTGGTCTCGGGTCGGGGTTATAAGGTGTTTTCATGTTGTTGTTTCAAGGAGTCGATAAGGTTCATTTCGAGGATCTTGGGTCGGGGCTATAAGGTGGTTTCAGGTTGTGGTTATATGAAGTCGTGGGTTGTTATGATATGCAATCTTGGTTTGATGTTTTGGTGAGTTTGATTGTGAAGGTCATGGTCGGTGTTTACTCGTTTCCATGCTTTCAGTTGAGTGGTTGCCCTTTGTTGGTCTGTTTCATTCTAAGTGTTCAAATTTATATTTTGAATTTTCATAAAATAAGTGTCTAGTTCTTATAATAACCGAATCAACAAATGTGTAAGTGGTAAATATAATTTTTTATTAGTGGGGACTATATTTTTAAAAATGTATGTAATTTCAAAGGGGTATGTGCTTTACATAAATTATACGGAGTACTTCATAAATTAGTTAATACTTAGTAATGAGTGATGATGAGGGTGACTGGGTTAGGGTTAAGGGGCTGGTATAGCGACTTGGCTGAGGGTGAGAGTCAAGGGGCCGGGGTTAGTAGGGGTCCAACCCGATTACTCCCAACCATGTGAACACACCGTCGGTATCCTAGTCAGCAATTCCCCTTCTTGCCACGTAGGATATTCTTTACCCTGCAATGAGATTTATGTACCATGGGCCCACTTGCATAATCTGAACCACAATGAGACCTCACTTTCGTTCATTCTATTTGCTCCTCAAAGTTGACGGGTTTATCTTTTTCTAGTTATAACCCAAGTACATGTTTTATAGTCTTGTTTGTAAACGACTTTTTTATTTATTTATTTACTTATTTTGAATTGTTTTACTTTCTACAACATAAAACCCATAATAAATATTATTTTTGACAAAACAGAAGTGGCAACAACTAGCACATCCATGAAATAAACTTGAGAATGACAAGTATACACACTATAACTGTATTCTTGGTATTGAATACATAATATAATATTTCCCATCAACAATAATTATTAAAGATATAAATGTAAATGGTTTTGGTACATAATTTTTGCATTACAGTTTTAGACCATCATTTATTGCTCATCAAATTTCATCTTATGACAATGTGACTTCAACATTGTTCTGCAATAAACCTGACATACAACTTCTCTAATATAAAAAAGCCACAGATACTTCCATTTGAAGCAATAAAATAAACAATCAATCAAATCCCAGAGACTCAATTAGATCTAATACCACTATGAGTATATATTTGATCATATGATTGCAACAAATTTTAATAATACATACTGATTCTTTCTAATTATTATTATGATAAAATACAATATATAATATATATATAATAATAATAAAAGAAAATTTAGCTTATGATTTGAGAAGTACCTTTCAAAGATTCATTTATTGACCCTCACCCTACCATCCCATATGCCACCCCTCTATATATACATGTTCACCTTAACCTCTCCTATCATTCCAACAACAATCATCTCACCTTCACATTCAAACATACAAATACTAGTATTCTATTGATCACTTCAAAAACCTAACAAGACTTCAAAAACTATACCTTATATCCCAACAAAATTTCTTAAAAATGTTTAGCTTTTCCGATCAAAACGAATTTTGTGGTCGTCGATGTGTTTGGGTCAATGGTCCTGTCATAGTAGGGGCCGGACCCTCAGGGCTAGCCGTCTCGGCTTGCCTTAGGGAACAAGGCATTCCTTTTGTAGTCATCGAAAGATCTGACTGCATTGCTTCTTTATGGCAAAATCGCACCTATGACCGCCTAAAATTACACCTCCCGAAAAAATTCTGCCAACTTCCACAACTACCTTTTCCCGAAGAATACCCCGAATACCCCTCAAAAAGACAATTCATCACGTATCTCGAGAACTATGCACAAAAATTCGACATTAAACCGCAATTCAATGAGTGTGTGCAGTCTGCTAAGTACGATGAAGCCTGCCATCTATGGAGGGTTGTGACCGTATCCACAAACGGGTCGGGCCAGGCAGAAACAGAGTATATTTG
Source organism: Gnaphalium uliginosum (assembly GCA_963930675.1). Taxonomy (NCBI): domain Eukaryota; kingdom Viridiplantae; phylum Streptophyta; class Magnoliopsida; order Asterales; family Asteraceae; genus Gnaphalium; species Gnaphalium uliginosum. The sequence continues at coordinate 52,869,500 of OZ005680.1, read as the reverse complement.
CCAAATGCTTGTAGTGGCAAGTGGAGAAAATGCCGAAGGGGTAGTACCCGAAATTGATGGACTAAAAGACTTTTCTGGTGAAGTAATCCATGCAAAAGACTACAAGTCCGGCGAGAAATATCAAGGGAAGAAAGTATTAGTAGTCGGATGTGGAAATTCGGGCATGGAGTTATCACTAGACCTCTCTAACCATAATGCCAACCCATTTATGGTGGTTCGAAGCTCGGTAAGCAATCTTGAAATTTTTATAAACCCATGAAAAAGATCAAACCTTTTTGTAAGAAATTAAACACCCATTATAAATTAGCATCTAATTTGTCTATTTCTATTTGCAGGTTCATGTTTTGCCTAGAGAAATCATGGGAAAATCAACATTTGATATATCCATGGTGCTCATGAAATGGCTACCTTTATGGCTAGTTGACAAACTTATATTACTCCTAGCATGGTTTATTCTTGGAAACACAGAATGTTATGGTATTAAAAGACCATCTTTAGGACCATTACAACTCAAAAACCAACATGGAAAAACACCAGTTCTTGACATCGGTGCACTTGAAAAAGTTCGATCAGGCGAGATCACGGTTGTTCCTGGGATCAAAAGATTCAACTGCAACTCAGTTGAACTTGTTAATGGTGAAAAACTCGATATCGATTCAGTTGTTTTGGCAACTGGGTACTGCAGTAATGTCCCTTATTGGCTTCAGGTGAGCAAATGCTTCCATTTTTCTTATGTTTTTATCCATAAAGATTGAAACTTTCATGTTGACTAATAAAGTTTTGACTTTTTTTATTAACAGGAAACTGAATTCTTTGCTAAAAATGGGTTCCCAAAGACCCCATTTCCAAATTGTTGGAAGGGAAAGTGTGGATTGTATGCATCAGGGTTTACAAGAAGAGGTCTTGCTGGTGCATCTGCTGATGCTATTAAAATTTCTCAAGATATTGCACAAGTCTGGAATGAAGAATTAAATCAGAAAAAATTAAAAATTCCTTCACACAGAAGATGTATCTCAACTTTTTAGTTTAATCTTTGTTTGATCAACAAAAAATGGTAGGATAGTTAGTTTAGTGCAGTGTATAAAAAAGTTTATGTAAAAACAAGAGTTATAGAGATAAAAATAGAATAGAAGAGTAGTACTCACCATAAAGCCCCCAAGAAAAAAAGAAAAAAAAACATTAGAAAAATGTTTGGGGATTTTGTATAGACTTAGCATGATGAGGCTAACTTTGTTATTTACCTTTTTGGGCTGTTTTATAAATGGAAATCATGAATGATTTTTTTTTTCCTTTTTCTCACATGTCCAATGATTCTTTTTCTGTGTTTTTCACACCCGGCCATGTTTTTCAGTCTAAAATACGACCAATGTACAAGTTTTATTGCACCAAGTATGACTCATGATTGCACTTAAAAAATGTAACATAATTGTGTTTACAATAGATTAGAGTACATGTCAATTACTTTACCTAATATGGAGTGTATGTGTGATTCTTTTCGTTCTTAACGTTTATTTACATGAGTAATGATTCTCGTAGAAAAAAGTCATACAGAAGCGAAGAGATATATACTAACTAATATCACTTCTCTTTTAGCATTATCGATTATCAACATTATGCAAAAATACAACTTCTATTTTGCTTATGTTGTCTAATAATTCACTATTTTAACAATTGAGGTGTCCTTAATGCATGTCACTGCGGACATGGACATAATGGTTTTGACCTCCTTGAATTAAATTTTCTCAATATATTGAAATCGAGAGGCTATTAAATTTCAAGGACTTGAATACAAAATAGTGAAATGTACAAGTTATATTGTATAAAGTACAACATAGTATTGCGCTTTAGACAAAGAGCATATAGCTCCTCACTTGTCCCAATCATCCTTCAACATCAATACAGTTTGCAATAAACTCTTTGATGACGACGAAGGAATGTACAAATAATGTACTCCGTATATCTTATACAAGTACTTTAAATTTCTCTCGTTTTGATATTTTAAAGGCTTGATCTTTTGTTTTTTTAAAAAGAAGTCTTAGATTTTTTTAGTTCATAGAAATAATATATACAGCTAGCTTTGCGAGACAAATGTATTTTGAACCCTACGTGATCTCTTATGTAAATTATAAAATCCTATATTTGTTGGGATCGATCATCACGTTAAGAAATCACACAGCAACAATATAAGGCCATAATCAACACACATAACAGAAAAGACAATACACACACAAACTTTTATATAAAAAACCTTTCAAGATCATTAGGTTGGAGATTCAAGTCCTCAAAATGAAACAAAAGTAATCAATAATAAAGATAAAAATAAAATACATAATTTTGCTAATCATAGGTCCATAATTAACAATCACCTTTTATGCGGTGTAGTGGTTGATCAATGACAATAAACAACAATACTTAATTTTGTCTAAGCAGGTTATGAATGAGGTAAGATATAGACATATCATATATCTGGCTAAAGGTAGAAAAACTAGGTTATGAATGAGCTAAGATATAGCCATATCATATATCTAGTTAAAGGTAGAAAGACTATTTTCAGAAATACTCGACTATCTATTGGTTAATTCCAAACAATTTAGACGTTTAATTCTTCCAAACAATTTTTTTAATTAATATCTTAGATACGAGTAATGAATATATTCTCTTTAAAAAACTAAAATTAAGGCATATTTAGAAGATCTTTCTCTGATGCGGATCGATAAACAATGACCAAACAATAACAATAATAAAATAAGAACTAATCGAAATTCTCAAGCAGAGAAAATATCTTATTCAATCAATGATCAAATTATGTCAAAACGTAATGAATAAAAAACAAACCCTAAAAACGTATTTAAGGATCCCAGGAATCCCCACACAAAAATAATTACGAAATAAAAGGAAACAAGATCTAAATGTTCAAAATAAACCCTGAAAAATAGTAAATTGACGTTTTCGGCCCCTTAACGATCCCGAAATAAAAGGAAACAAGATCTAAATGTTCGAGGCAAAGCGACGAGCCTTGCTTGTTGGGCAGTTTTCGAGTGACCGTGCGAAATTCAGTACAATCCGCCACCGTAATCTATTTCGACAAAATATGCTCCAAGTGTATTTGTTGCGTTGACTTTTCCGTTTACTGCTGCGTTGACTGAACTATTAACCATCTCTCCATCACTCTCACTGCACACTTATTCTATTGACATGTGAAAACCATAATTCTCTTCGATATATAAAAAATAATTTTCAATTAATTAGTTAATAAGCATTTTATATTCTCAGCATCTCGCAGGTCTAATAATTTATTAATATACAAAACCATTGTTTATTCGGAAAAAGTAGACTTGAAATTATTTTTATTCTAAACCACTTGCCTTTACAAGTATTTTATTGATTTTTGTAATAGAATCAACAATGATGTGATAAATTTTCGAATAAAACATATTATATAACTCTTTTAAGCTTACATTTCTCATTCTTGTTACAAGAAAGTAGATAATTTATTTATTAAACTTAAGATTTCCTTAATAATCAAATATATCAATTAATACATCACAAATAAAAGGAAAGGTTTAATGAATTAAATACAAACTTTAAATGTATAAAATTTTGAGATAATAAAACTTTAGTTTCAATAAATGCATTATATATCTCTTATTGACAGTCGTAAAGGCTGTCATTATCGATTTCATTGTTAGAAATACTTTCTTAAAATACACAAAAAGTAGCATCCTAATTTGTAAGATTTTTGTCGATTTCTTTGATTGTATAACTTTTTTTATTTTTTTCAGTAGGGCAAATACACACACTCCCTATCATGATTTTTTGATGACATAACTATTCTAGTCAATTACGAATAAATCACCCTGAAATTTAAGTCGAGATCCAGGGGGTTAAATAAATAAATATGAGTATCTCAAATTCTCAATCATTAATTTGGATGATATTAACCCAATCTTAATATAAAATTCAAGAATAATTTTGTTAAACAAACGTTTCTTCTGGTTGTAGGAAATAAAATAGGTGATCAAGATGTCATAGTAATACAGTATTTATCCCTTAAGCCCTCGACTCTATAAAGTTGTCACATTGAACACATTATTAAAAAAAATCAGGTTAGTATAGATTGAAAAAGTACTGTTGGGGTTCTACAGAGTGTCCAGCCTCCTCTCTTTATTGGGACCTATTCTGCGCGCCATTTCATTTTGCAATTATTGTCTTCAGTCGTTGGCCTCACGTCTGCGGTCCAAAAGGTCCACAACGCCAACTCTCATCACGTGTAATCTTGCATATGAAACAATTTCCCTTTGTCATAGGGACCATTACACCAGACGTAAAATGTCATTCGACATTTGGTTAGGGTTAAAATCTAGAACATCATTCAACAATGATCGCATCATCTATAATCTTCTTACATACTCGCTTACACCAAGCATATTTTGTCAGGGTCTCTTTCTTAGCAACTTCGTACGACTTAAATTCATATGCATAAGTCTTCCTGACAGATAATGTATATATCTTGTTTCTAGTAATCATCCATTCTTTCATTGACACATATTCACTTCATTTATTCGACGCAAATGTTGCTATGGTGACCAAGCAACTCCAAAGTCCAAATCTATCAACAACAATGAGGATTGATCAATATTTATGTAAAATCACATTTACAGCACTTAAGTTGGATGTTTTTAGCATTACAAATGGTCTTAATGTTTTTGGACTATATATGTGGTCTCAGCTATTAATTGTTAGTTATGTGCAATAGTGTCCAATTGGGTTAGATCAAACTATGTGAGAATTTTGTTATTTTTAGTGTTTGGTGTTTGCTATTGACTTTTTTTTATTTATTAAAATAACAATTGAATTTTTAGATGCAAAATAAATACAAAATGAGTGAATGTCAGAATCAGGTAGGATTTTAATATCGTAATAACTAGAAAATCGTATAGGATTATTGAGTTATTGCATTATTGTAAAATGGATTGAGACCGGCGGTTTTGGGTCACTGTTAACCAGCTGGTGAATGTAGTCCATGAACTGTTTTTGTCCACAAGTTATATGCAGCCCATGCAAAACTCAGAAGAAAAAATATATACTCAGAACTAAATAAAGTCAATTTTGATACCTTCTCTGTCACAGTGTCATGAAAGTTTGAGATAAGGTAGTTATATTGTAGTTTTATGAAAGGTAGTTTTATGTATATATAAAAATTAAAAAAACACGCAGTTTAGATAACAGCCTCGTAATAATAATAATTAACTGACATGTACAACTCTTTTATACGTGTTAATCATAACCATAACCATAACCATAGTCCTAAGGACTATATTTAGAAAGAACCTGAAAAAATTTAAAATGGTATAACCAAATGATGGATTTTGAGTATGACGGTTAACACAAATTAAACCACCAAAGGCTGTTTTCACATACGCCAACCTTGTCAAGATCTTTATGCACGTGAACAATGATATATTGGCTTAACATATGGACCTAAAAATGAACCGAATCCATTGAGTTATTAACATATGCAATGGACCTTTCTCGTTCCTCATACTTAACTTTGGTTTTACCCCATCTCAATCTTATAAATAGGTTTCTTTGGAGATTTGTTTGTTTATGCCTCTTAATCATTTTCATGTGTACATGGGTTGGTTGAAGATTATGAGTAGATAATTTGTTATGATCGTTTGAAATTGACATTTGCTCCATACATTCTTAGTATTTCAAGTATGATTTGGCCAATCGAATCATCAAAAACCATGTAAGTTGAGTCGAAATTGGTGCATTCACAACATTGATTAATATGGTGCCAAAGACAGTGGTCCATATCACAACTTAATTCTTTCATTGCCTTTGAACTCAAACATATGACTTTTAGGATAAATGCTGACAAAACGAGCTAAATATCATACAACTTGCATCATTCTGACCTGCAGCTCTAGAACACATTGTTATATGTTTTGTTTTAATCGAAACTTGCAACTCACTGTCACATCTTATATTTTCAGGATCTGTAACAAACTACACATACACTTCTGTGTTTGAATTTTGCTTGGGCCCCAATTACTCCGTGTAAGTTTTGGGGGTGCTGTATGTCTGCTGCTGGAATTTTGTTGCGTTGTCCTCTTTTTGTATCTTTGCTTTTTGTTAATAGTAATTTTATCTGCTGCTTTCAAAAAAACAAAAAAAAAATCTGTGTTTGAATTCCTAAATGATTTATGTAACCACCTTATACCATACAATTATAAAAAAATTATTGGATTTAATTTTACATTAGTTATAATTAATGTTAGAGAACATAAAGGACAAAATAATTGCAGTTGACAAAGGGGAGTAAATGC